>JAGFNQ010003164.1:273019-327077 GCA_024364735.1 Boesenbergia rotunda | reverse complement strand
TTGTAATATGAAAATTGATAAATATAAGTTTGTGTTTGGGAGTGAATGATTAACACAAAGCTTTTGGTTTGTTTATCAATAAAGCTGTGGCCAAAAGTGGATGATTATTTTTCTTCATACATGAGCAGCAATTCAGCAAAGCTGACTGATTTGAAAGGCAGATTGCTGTCTAAATGAATTTTATACTTGCAGGAGATTTAAGTTTACCTTATTCCTTGATGTGGTTCCAGTTAATGTGATCTGGGGTAATGGTTTCATCCTTTTCTGTGTTTTTGCATGTGATGAAGTCCTATTAGTCATTGTATCTATTTCACCATCTGTTCTTGGGATTAACCACTTGTATTAGTGGCCAAGGGTTATTCCCTACTTAGTTTCTCTGTGTTTCTGCACTATATACTGAGGTAAATAAAAAATTTATTCAAATAGGTTCCATCCACCTTGCATGGGCATGGCAATTGAACAAGCAAAAAAGTTGGAACACTTTCTATGCGTTGACTGTGATTCTGAAAATGATGCAAAAAGATCTGCAAATGGATTCCCAGCTTCAGCAGTCTCTGAAGCCAAGGTGATGTCGGTAGTGTTCATTTGGCCTCCCTTTAAGAAAAGTATTTATTTGCTCTTAATTCGTAAATCAATTAAGTCATTTTTCTTTTTTACATGTGTCATACATAGAGATTTCTCGTTCATCATCGTATGCTGATTACCATGGAAACCTGATATTTTTTCAGGAGTTAAGAACTCTAGCACTAGTCTTAATGTTTATGGTACTTATTGCTACAGTAGCTTGAGTCTTGATCATCCATGATTTTCCTTCTCATATTTTACGTTGAAATAGACCTTTTCTAATCTCTATGTCGTTGATATTATCTTGCAAAGCAGTGTTCTCATCACTTCATGAAAGTTCCGAACTTGCTCTTGTTTTATAACCAGCAAAGTCAAAAGATTTTGATGCGGATTGCCCTTTTTAATTTCACAGCGGTTGCTATAGCTTAGTCAGTCACAAAGCAATTTCAATCAAATGAAACTGATAATATTGAGCATAAAAAGCAACATTATCTTCCCACAAGTTATTTAGTTTCGATCAAATAGCTCTTTGTCGATAGTTGCTATCTTTTAAACCTCTGATGATAATTATTGGTCACACATATATTTTTTGTTAATTTGCTGCAGGCTGAACCTAAAAGGAGGAAGAGGTAATTGCCACTGCTGTCGATTCAGCTTTCCAGGGGGCAGTTCAACTGCATTTTATGAAAAATCCACCCATCTTGTTGGTAGCTAGAGATTGTACAGAGCAGAGGATAGACTATTTGAAAGGAATCCATTACGATATATTATGAACTTGTGAATGTGTAAGCTGGTAATATATGCAATGAAAAAAAAAAAAAAAAATCAGATGTGGGTGTTCAACAATGCCTTTTAATCAGACCATCTGCAATGCCTTTAGATAATTATGGTTTAGATTGTTTAACAGTCTCTCACAGGTTCTTTTTAATGGTTACTAATGTTGAATTTCAAGTATGACTTTCAAACAGTTACAAACGAAAAGATGTATCAAAATTTCAAGGATTCCTTTACAATCTCACACAGTTTAAATGTATCTCATCTATAATCTGTACAGATTTTGAACGGTCATCCGATCGATCAAATCAAATCAAGCCCCGCGTTCCTGGATTTGCTGCGACGACGACCGATACATAGGAGATAAGCGGTACAAAGTATTGCCATCTCTATGCATCAAGGTATCGGAATGAATCAGCGAGTTTGGAAACTGCTTCTTGTGTCTCTGATCGCGGTCACTAGTACGCTCATCCTTCATCTCATTCTTTTTCTCGTCTTCTATCGGTGCCACATAGACAAAGGGACCCACGAGCAAATCATTTAGATTCAAGAGCGGCTCCAACGTCTCCACCACAACCCTCATGTTGGGCCTGAATTTGGGCTTAGTGTGCAGGCACTTATAAGCTATATCCGCGGCCGTCTGGGCCCCTTTGGTGGAGTAGTCTCCATCTAGGCTCGGATCCATAACTCGGCCCATCTTGTCAGGCCTGGTGAGGAACGGTTTGGCCCAATCCACCAGATTCACCTGTCGATTCGGCCGGTTCTTATCCACGCAGCGTCTCCCGGCCAGCAGCTCCAGCAGCACAACACCGAAACTATACACGTCGCTCTTAGCCGTGAGGTGGCCTGAACCGGAGAGATTTATAGCAATGATTACTTTGTCTTTGTTTAAGGGACAAATGGATACCCACCCGAGAGCTTACCAGTTAACACGTACTCGGGTGCGGCGTAGCCGTGCGTGCCCATCACGCGCGTGCTCACGTGAGACTGATCGCCTTGCGGCCCATCCTTGGCCAGCCCGAAATCCGACAGCTTCGCCGTGTAATCCGAGTCAATTAGAATGTTGGAGGCTTTGATGTCTCTGTAGATGACTGGTTTCTCAGCATCATGTAGGAAGGCAAGGCCTTTGGCGGCCCCCACTGCTATCTTCAACCTTCTTTCCCAAGTCAACGCAGCGAGCAGCCCTGCAGTCAGCAATATAATTAACAATAACAATAATTAATTAATTAATTAGATATATTAATGGAATAGTAGAAATACCTTGGAAAAGATGGTTTTCCAAGCTTCCACGTGGCATGTACTCGTAAACCAGCATCCTGTGATCATCTTCGCAGCAATAGCCGATGAGTTTAACGAGATGCGGATGTCTGAACTGCCCCAGGATCATTACCTCAGCCTGCAATTTTTTTTTTTAGCATGATTCGGTTTGTTCGGTTTTGATTTGATGTTTTATATATTTTTTAAATAAATAAATAATGAAAATTAGCTGACCAGCCACTCCCGGTGGCCTTGCAGGCCGTGCAAGTCGAGCGACTTGACGGCGACCTCCTGCGGGCGCAGCCCCCGCCGGATGTTGCCGTCGACGAACCCCCTGTAGACCGGCCCGAACCCGCCGGATCCGAGGAAGTTCGACGCCGAGAAGCTCCTCGTCGCGGCCCTCAGCTCCTCGATGCTGAACGCGTGCAGGTTCGAGCCGGCGAGGGTCAGCGACAGGTCCTCCGCCGAGAAACTACCGCTAGTGCTGCTGCTGATCTCCTCCCCGGAATCCGTCCCACTCCGGATCTTCCCCCGGCGCGCCGAGGTGGTGACGCTGCCGCAGCAACTCGTCAGAAGAGACTTCCACCGATGGTCGGACATGGTGGCGATCGGAACACAACGACGACACAGAGGTGGAGGAGGAACAGAGGTTTGGTTTATACGAAACTGGCAAGAGTTAAAATGACATAAACACCCTTAATCTTCTGAATAATTTTTTTCCCTATCAAAAAAAGAAAAAGAAAAACAGTGTTTAAATTATTTTAGATTTTACTCTTGAGAGATCGTGTCATTCTACCTGCAGCTCGGAACCTTCCTTGATTTTGCTTTGTTTTCCTTGATCACATGTTTTGGTGGCTTAAGCTTGAAGAAACAAGTTATTCAATGATCTCTGTCCACCTCGTGTGGTGGCACAGTGCATTAACCTTCTGGCTTTGGTTGGTAATTAGATAGGACCAACGGACAGCATTTAGCAAATCTAAATAAATATTCATGACAGAATTGCAAGCACAGATTCAACTCCTAAATTAATTATGAATTAAAATGGCTGCGATATTTATTTAACATTTTTTCCATGGAGAGTAGGAATAGAGTGGCCATCGAGTTGGTAAGAAATGGGGTGGAAAGTGGATGGTTATTACTTTATTATTGATATGGTAGGCACGGATCTGATCGTATTAGGGCTTTTTGAAGTTTCTGATTTGGAAGCTCCATTTTTTTTTTTTTAAGCCTCAAATATCCTATTTTTCATGTTGATTAGTTTTGAAAATTATCAATGATTCTATAAAAAATTTTCATTTGTTATAAGGATAAATTTAAAAATAAATATTTACAACGGATAATTCAACAATTCAATATCCCAGATTTACAGTATGTCACAATTAAAAATCAAATTATAAATATCTAAGAGATTAACCTGGGGAGGTTTGGAAGTTTCATTAAACTTGCTATGTATTTCGTCAGCTGCAAAATCCGCGTTGGTTTTGGTTGGATGGTCGACCACGTCATAATTGAGTGCCTTTTAATCTGTAAATATTTTGGTGTTAATTTTGTTGAAAAATTAATATTTTAAGTGTTTGTTAAAAGATTAAAAATTAAGTCGAATAGAATCTCAAATTAATCATCACCTTTAAAAAGTATATGTTGGTTTGATTTTTCCAGGAAACGAAATAGATCTAGTGAAACTCTCACTAAAATTTAAGTACAAAGGAGTAGGCCTCTTAGGATTGTAGATCAAGACATGAAAAAGAAATATTTTTATATCAGCAACAGAGGTTTAAGTTCCAAGTATTATTGGTGGTAAAAAATGATTCGTTCATCTCAACGTTCCCGTTAATCCGTCCCAGAATCAATACGGAGGAGGTAAATTACAGGAATTACTAATTTGGATGCTGTGATTAGTACGTGAGGAGGACGAGCATACTGACTTTGTCGGGGTTTGACCTTAGACCTCTTGATGATAATACCCATACACTAAATATTAATCCATCCCGTGTGGATAAGTTCACGATATTATTGATCTTGTAGGAAGATGATTGATATTCTTTATATTAATAATTTTTCGGTAAATTGCATAAAACTCCCCAATAGCCACTTGATCTTTGCATGCACTCCCCATTTGAATTTTTCTTTGCATTTACTCCCTGATGGATTGAGTACAAAAGAGTGAAAATTGAGTATACATCAGTGAAAATTGAGTATAAAAGAGTGAAATTTGAGTATAAAAGAGTGAAAACTGAGTACACGGGTTATTGATGTGGTGGATGCAACCTTACATACTCAATTATCTAACTTTTATACTCAACTTTCTTCAAATAATACTCACCAAACTGTCTTGTCAATCCCATCAGGGACTGCATGCAAAGAAAAATTTGTGTGGGGATTGCATGCAAAGTTGAAATAGCATGTGGAGAGTTTATGAAAATTAACCCATAATTTTTTTTATTTCATTTAATTATCATCATTAAAAATATATATATTAAAATTAAGATCATATAAAAAATATAATTAAAAAATTAAACATTTATAATTTATTCTAATTTAATCATATTTAATAAAAACATATTAAATACCAATAAATTAAAAATAATAAGTAGATTTGGAGAAAATAATATTTTCTTTGATATATAAATTATTTAATAAGTATTCAAGTATCTATTAAATATGATTATTTGATTATTTAATAGCTCTAAAATTCTCTCAGCATCTTCATGGAGCAGATATAAAATTCTCCACCGAAGAATATTAGCATAACACATTTCAGCTTTTTTTTTTCTGTGTAAATAAAGATATTCTTTTTATTTATAACAGCATTATAATAACTTATTATTATTATTATTATTATTAGTTATAGTTAGAAAATTTATTAAAAGCGAAGCATTATTAATTACTAATTCATTATTATTAATTACTATAAATATAAATAATTAAACACATATAATATATAATATGACTATCTAAAATTTTTATTTTAAACACTATAATCTAAAAAATATATATAAATCTTAGAGAGAAAAAATTATTAGTTTAAATCCACTATAATACAATCCATAAATTTTAAAAACTTAAATTCTAAATATATATAATATATTCCGTGAGCATCTAAAATTTTTTATTTTGAATACTATAATCCTAGAGGAAAACCTAAATCATAGAGTAAAAATCTTGTTTACTTAAACCAACTATAATTCAATCCTTACATTCTAAAATCTTAAACCTTAAATACATATAATATATCTTTAAAAAAAATTATAGCATGCCTCAATCGATGGAGGGGCTTCGAGATGCCTCGAATCAATGGAGGTGCTTCGAGATGTCTTGAATTGATTCGAGACGTGTCGATTGTGCACAATCACGCAAATAAAGATGCGTAGGATATCAGATTCTTTGGTGTGTATATCTATATCTATATATATATAGATATAGATATATAGATATGTGCTTCACTACAATCGTAGAAGTCTCAAGCGCTGCGCTGCGGAGACTCTAGGCGTGGAGTAGATTTTTTAATAATAATTCTTTAAATAAATCTCGTTAATATTTAAAATTTATTATCTTGAATATTATAACTCAAGATAGAAACTTGTACTATAGGAAAAAAATCTTATTGATTTAAATTCACTATAACCTAATCTCTAAATTTTAAAATTTTAAACGTTAAATACATATAATATACCCCGTGAGCATCTAAATTTTTTTATTTTAAACACTATAATCCAAGAGGAATGACTGAACCCTAGATAAAAATCTTATTAATTTAAACTCACTAAGTTTGGGACTTAGTACCAAAACCAGAAGGTAATACTGCGATAGATACTAAGTGGGTTTTTAGGAATAAGCTGGATGACAAAGGAGAAATTGTAAGAAATAAAGTCCGCTTAGTGGCTAAATGATTCAGTCAAATTGAAGGATTAGACTATGATGAAACCTATGCACCTGAAGCTAGACTAAATTCAATTAAGATGCTTCTAGCTTATGCAACCCATAAGAGATTCAAAGTATATCAAATAGATGTTAAGTCGGTGGGATCGTTGTGATCGATAGAGGGGAGGGGTGAATATCGATTACTTAAATTTTTTCGGAAATGCAAATAATATGCAGAGGAAAGTAAAACAATGCTAACTTTTTTTCTTTTTACTTGGTTCGGAGTCTGTAACGACTCCTACTCCAAGGCCCACGGTCCTTGACTGTTTTCGTTGGACAATTCTATATTTTGAAAATTGATACAAGTGAAAAGCTTCGAATACAGAATTAAGCAATAAAATACAATTATACCGATAAAACAGAGGAAATGGCGAAGACTTTCGAGCAGCGTGTCATCAATCTTGAGTGTTGTCGATGTGGGAAACTTGAGCACGGAAGAATGATGGAACGTGTTTGAGTGCGAAAACCATTGTTATGGAAGCAAAGGGGTGAAGCCCCTTTTAGAGTACCTTCTTGGGTGCCTAATAAGGGTTTGGGGCGCCTGCCACGTCACCCGAACCTAGCACGTGGTTATCCTCAGACTTGACCAAATCGTATCCTGGTCTTGGGCGCCTGGGAGTGCTGAGGTGCCTGATGGCTCACGGGTGTCTGAAAAGTTGACGTGGCGAACCTGCCAGCTCAGCTTCTCCATCAGCTAAAAAACCCCTTCTGGGGCGCCTGATACCTCTCATGCACTTGGGTTCTCCAGTGCCTGAACCCTTTCAGGCACCTGGAATAGCAGCAACTAGTTCCTTTCAGTCCTACAACCAGGGTTTGTCCAATAACAATATAATATGAAAATATATGCATAAATAATAGCCGGAGCTGCCTTGGTTCTGACTTTGGATTTCAAATGAAATCCTAGGTCGAATCGACGCCTACTGTTCCCTCTTCTGGGGAACGCGTCCTCACCTACTCCACTTTGGAGAAGTTACTTTTTGTTGGTGCAGAAAGCACCCAAGTCGAACCTGTGTTTTGATAATGGCAAAAGGGTTCAAAAGTTAAGGTATAATGTTTATCTAACATGTTACTCAAGTGTGCAGGAAAAAGTCCTAGCGAAGGACTGCTAGGCACCTGGCGAAGGAATGCCAGGATACAAAGCCCCAGCGAAGGACTGCTAGGCACTTGGCGAAGGAATGCCAGGATATAAAGACCTAGCGAAGGACTGCTAGGCACCAGGCGAAGGACAGCTTGGTACTGAAGACCTGGCGAAGGACATCCAGGCACCTGACGAAGGAATGCCAGGATATAAAGACCTAGCGAAGGACTGCTAGGCACCAGGCGAAGGACAACTAGGCACCTGGCGAAGGACTGCTTGGCAAAAGTCCAACCGGAGGAGCTGGTTGGCCTCAGGTAAATTCTCCCGAGAGGAGTAGGTGAGGACGCATTCCCCATCGAGGGAACAGTAGGCGTCGGTTCGACCTAGGGCTCCATTTGGGAGACCCAAAGTCAGAACCAAGACAGCTAAGGCTGTATAAAACTAACATATTATTGCTTTATGTTGTTTTGGACTAACCCTAGATGCATGACCGAAGGAACGAGAGTCTGCAGCTCAGAGAGCCTCAAAGGAGTGAGGCAGTAGCTGAGGAGGGCGCCCGGAGTGTCCCGGGCGCCCCCAAGGTGAATACAAACAGATGAAGCAAAAGAAGTGCTTCGACAGCTCATGGGCGGGGCGCCCCCGTGCTCCCGGGCGCCCCCTATGCTCCCGGGCGCCCCGGATGGTCCGGGCGCCCCCAGTTCAACCTAACGAAGCGGATGCCAGCGAAGCCAACGGATAAGAGTTGACCCGGTCAACCCGGGCGCCCTCAGCGTCCCGGGCGCTCCCGTCAAAGTCTGATCCCGAGTTTGAAGGGATCAGAGCTGACCGAGAGGAACTCGGATCAGCTGACACGTGGGGGGGGGGGGGCGCCCCGACGTTCCGGGCGCCCCCAGGGGCTATAAAAGGGCCCTCGACCCCAAGGCTTCGGAAAATCAATTCTTCCAACGCATTCACGCTCTTCTGCTCCGCGCTCTGCTCCGGAAACCTCCCGACTCGAGATACAAGCGCCGACGACGTCCCTCTGCTCCGAAAATATAATCTACACCGGACGTCGGTAACGAAGAGCTACTTTAAGTTTACTGTACCATTTCTTGTAATACATTTTGTAAACTGGTTTTGCGCACATATAGAATTGCCCGCAGTAAACGGTCAACGACCGTGGGCCTTGGAGTAGGAGCCGACCGCGACTCCGAACCAAGTAAAACTGCTTGCGTCTTTGTGTTGTGATTTAATTTTCCGCTGCGTATGCTCTTATTTTAATCCGAAAACGATTTACGATATTCACCCCCTCTATCGTTTCTCTCGATCCAACAAGTGGTATCAGAGCGGGGAAGCTCAAATTTGGTGCAACCACCAATTTGAGAATTTTTCGGATTTCTATGAAATCTTTTTAATATTTTTTTCGTTTGAAAATTTTTCTTGTTAATCGAGGTTGGTGCAACACCCCTCGAAAAATATTCGTCTTTTACTTCCCGCACTACTAATCCAAGACCAAGTCTTGGGATATCTCTTTCTCTTTCTTTGTTTCAGATAAAATGGCCATGCAAGAAGGCTTCAGCACTGCAAGACCACCTCTCTTCAGTGGGGAGGACTTCTCCTACTGGAAGAGCAGAATGGAGGACCACCTGAAAACTGAGGTGGACATGTGGATAATCATCCAGTCCGGACTGGAGATTCCAAAAAATGCTGAAGGAGTACCTCAAACCTACACAGAGTGGGACACCGCTCTGAAACGGAAGATTGAAGCTGATGCAAAGGCGACCCAGACCCTCCAATGCGGCTTAACAAAAGAGGACCTGAACCAGGTGGGTCCATTCAACAGTGCCAAGGAACTGTGGGGGAAACTGATCGAGTTGCACGAAGGAACTTCAGACACTCGGATCAGCAAGAGAGATCTCCTCCTGAACAAGCTGTACACGATCAAGATGAACGACAACGAAACAGCAGCTCAACTCCACGCCCGAATTCAGGAATTAATGAACGGACTACACACCATCGGTCACAAGGTAGAAAATCGTGACCTAATAAGGTACGCTTTAAATGCTTTCCCGAGAAACACCTTGTGGGCATCTATGGTAGATGCATACAAGGTTTCAAGGGACCTTTCAAAAATTAAATTAGATGAATTGTTCTCTGAATTAGAATTACATGAACAGACTAACTGCAATCTGGCTGAGAAAGGTATTGCCTTTGTTGCAGGTAAAACTGGAAGGACAACCAAGAAGAAGCCTCAACCTGAACCCGAGTCTAACTCAGACTCAGACTCAGAAGACGAAGAAGGAGATCGACCTAAGCTGGTCCGACTGGCCCGAAACTACTACAAGGAATTAAAGAACCAAACCAACAGAAGGAAAGCCAGCCGAAGAAAGGATGAACCAGCTGAACCCGCAAATGAAAAGAACAAGCCCAACGTGACCTGCTACGAGTGCAAGAAGAAGGGTCACTACAAGACGGAGTGTCCGAACCTAAAGGAGATCAAGAAGAATAGAAGGAAAAAGGCACTTCAGGCAACGTGGGACGAGTCCTCCTCCGAAGAAGAAGAAGAGGTCCCACAGTCGAACCTGCTCGCACTAACCGCCTCAGAAGAAATCGAGACCGAGTCAGAATCGGAACAGGATGACGGCAGACTGACATTTTCAGAAGACGGCGAAATCAAGGTAAGTGGTTTTACTAGAAGTCAGTTAAATGAATTAATTTCTTATCTTTCTCGAGATTTGGCGAAAGCTAAACTCCGAGTCGAATCCCTCCGACAGGAAGTAAAACTCCTGAAAGAGGGAGCTGACTCTAGACCCTTAACTGAGAAGGTTCAAGAAGGAACCTCTACTCAAGTTGAAAAACTTGAGAAAGAGAACTCCTCCCTGAAAACTCAGGTTAAGGACCTTAGATCAGCTTTAGAACGATTCACTTCTGGTTCCAAGGGTCTTGACATGATTCTTGGAAAACAGAAGTCAGTTCTAAATCGATCCGGACTAGGCTATAGAACCAAATCTAGGCAAAGATCCTACTTTGCTGTACTGAACCAGTCCAGACCTAAAGTTCAGGCTTGGGTACCCAAACTATGCCTGAACAAACAAACTGGATCAAATCAATATTGGATCCCCAAGGACAAGATTCACATCTTGCCAAACCATTATCGTGGCTTTAGTCCAGGGGGAGCAAAATTGAAAATAATATTTATTGTTAGATAAAATTGTTTCTTTCAATTTGCTTGTTTGATTGTCTACTTAATTCCTGTAATTTACCATGCTTCGATTTACGAATGATTAGTTTAAGGACTGAACTAACTTAACTGAAATTTGACAACATAGTATTGGGTGGAGGTGAGATGATAGTACGTTAGGGAAACCAATTCTAATAAGGTCAAGTATTCTCTACTTGGTCTCTTTAGACTGGTGAAACTAGCCGAAGCTACCGATCCAAGACCCAAACTAGTTAGACCAGAATTTCTCAAAGATTAATTTTGAAAATGAAATGTCACTGAAAGGCTTTGTCAAGAAAAGGGTTGATGATCCAATAAAGCTACGGCCAAAGAAGGCCTAGTGCCTCTCCAAGACCTGGAAGCCAATCTTTGAAATTCAAATTCAAACTAGTCTCTGTCAAATTCGAATCTAACACAAACCTTCAGTTAGTTGTAGATCTTCTTTTCAAAATAAATTCAATGCTTTCAAAATTTAATTTAAGTTTTTCAAAATAAATCATATTTTTCTTAAAAATTCCTTTTAGCAAAACCTGTCTCATAAGACCTGTAAGGCTAACGTGATTGAAAACCCTAGATTTGGGTGAGACAGACTAGGCAGTGAAAATCAATTTAGGCTATTCCTGACTCTAATTGGATCCAAATCAACAAAACTCTTTATGTGTAAGAACATAAAGTTTTGGAACAATAGATGTTGGATAGCGGTTGCTCCAGACACATGACTGGAGACAAATTGAAATTCACCAAACTCAAGTTCAAGAACCTAGGCTCAGTGACATTTGGCAACAATGCTACACTCAAGGTAATTGGGTCAGGTAATATTGAACTTAAATCTGACTTTGTTATTAAGAAAGTCCTTTTGGTTGAAAATTTCAAATTTAACCTACTTAGCATAAGTCAGTTATGTGATTCTGGTTATATAGTTACCTTCAACAATTCTAACTGCCTGATTAGAAACTTGCAAGACTCAGAAATCATGCTTAAGGGCACTAGGAAAAATAATGTTTACACTATAAACCTTCCCCTAGTACCTAAATGCATGTTAACTCAGTTAGAACAATCAAACCTCTGGCATAGGAGACTAGGTCACACTAACCTAAGAATTATTTCAAAAATCACCCAACTTGGCCTAATTAAAGGTATTCCCAAAATTAAAAATCATGAAAACTTAATATGTGAATCATGCAATCAAGGTAAACAAACCAGATCTAATCACAAACTAATTCAATCTGATCTAACTCAAACCACACTTGAGCTCCTGCACCTTGACCTATTTGATTCACATGGAGCCAAGTCACTAAGCGGAAACCGGTACTGCTTAGTACTAGTTGATGATTACTCTAGGTTTACCTGTGTTAGGTTTCTAAAAACCAAAGATGAAACCCTAAACCTATTTAATGAATTCTGTAAGTTAATTGAAAATCAAAACGATACTAAAATCAAAAGACTTAGGAGTGACCACGGGGGAGAGTTTGAAAATCAACGGTTCGAGGAATTTTGTAAGGTAAATGGATATATACATGAATTTTCATGTCCTAGAACCCTCCAACAAAATGGGATAGTCGAAAGGAGAAATAGAACACTACAGGAAGCCGCTAGGGCTATGCTCAACGAATTCAACCTAGCCAACCAATATTGGGCAGAAGCAATTAGCACAGCTTGCTACATCCAAAATAGGGTCCTGATTAACAAGCGACACAACAAAACACCCTATGAACTATATTACCATAGACTTCCAAATCTACACTACCTAAAGGTCTTTGGATGCAAAGTCCATATCCTAAACACCAAAGACTACTTAGGAAAATTCCAGTCTAAGTCAACCCCAGGCATCTTCCTAGGATATTCAACAACAAGTAGAGCCTATAGGGTTTACAACAACCAAACCAAGAAAATCGAAGAAACAACTAATCTAATATTTGATGAAGAAATTAACTCAAATCCAAATCTAACTTCATCAAACACTGATCAAGAAGATAATCAACAAGTTGGTGAATCCTTAATTGAACCCATAAACGAACTAACTATTAGTGAGTAAAATGAACCAATTATTGAACCAATAATTGAACCAGCTCAAAGAGTTGAATCAAATAGTGAACCAAACCGACCAGCCGGACCTAAGGCTGAACCAAGTTCTAGAAAAACCAAGAAACCCAGACTCAGTCACCCAACCGATCAAATTGTGGGTGATCCAACTCTAGGAGTCAGGACTAGATTTTCCTATAGAAACCTTAGTCAAATAGCAATGATTTCAAAAATAGAACCTAAGACTATAGATGAAGCCCTACCTGATCCTGATTGGATCATAGCTATGCAAGAAGAATTAGCCCAATTTGAGAGGAACCAAATCTGGGAACTAGTACCTAAACCTAAAGGTAAATCCATCATTGGCACTAAGTGGGTCTTTAGGAATAAGCTAAATGATCAAGGAGAAATAGTCAGAAATAAAGCCCGCTTAGTAGCAAAGGGATTCAGCCAAGTAGAAGGGTTAGATTACGACGAAACATATGCCCCAGTAGCTAGACTTGAGTCCATTAGGATGTTATTAGCCTTTGCATCCCATAAAGGATTTAAGCTATACCAAATGGATGTAAAGTCAGCCTTTCTAAATGGATTCATTAAAGAAGAAGTTTATGTAGGATAACTCCCTGGGTTTGAGGACTTAGAAAGACCTGACCACGTTTACAAACTTACTAAAGCACTATATGGACTAAAACAAGCACCTAGGGCCTGGTATGAACGTTTATCAACTTACTTAATTTCTAAAGAATTTAAACAAGGTCAAATTGACTCAACCTTATTTATTAAGACCTTAGGAAAAGATATATTTATTGCCTAAATCTACGTAGATGATATAATCTTTGGGTCCACCAACTCAAACTTTCTAAAAGAATTTGTTAAGATAATGGAAAATGAATTTGAAATGAGCTTAGTTGGTGAGCTTAACTTTTTCCTAGGGTTACAAATCAAACAAACTAGAGATGGAAACTATGTCCATCAATCCAAATATGCTATAGAATTAATAAAGAAATTTAAAATGGATAACTCTAAAAGCATAAGTACTCTCATGGCCACTAATGTAAAAATAGATAGTGACCCTGATGGTAAACCAGTAGACCTTAAACTCTATAGAAGTATGATAGGAAGTCTACTGTACCTTACAGCCAGCAGACCTAATATTCTTTTTGTTGTAGGAATGTGCACTAGATACCAAACCTGTGCTAAGGAAACGCACTTAGCAGCCTTAAAAAGAATACTAAGATATGTGAAGGGCACCCTAAATGTATGGATTTGGTATCCTAGAACCTCAATCTTTGATTTGTCAGGATACTCGGACTCTGACTATGCTGGTTGTAAATTAGATAAAAAGAGCACAAGTGGAAGATGCCAACTGTTAGAAAATAGTCTAGTAAGTTGGTGCAGCAGAAAACAACACTGTGTAGTCCTATCCACAACTGAAGCTGAATATGTTGCCTTAGGAGAATGTGTAGCACAACTTTTATGGATGATGCGCACTCTTAAGGACTTCCAGCTCAACTACACCCAAACTCAGGTATTCATTGACAATATAAGCTCAATTAATCTAACTAAGAACCCAGTCCAACATTCCAGAACTAAACACATAGAAGTTAAATAACACATTGTAAGAGATCATGTAGCCAGGGGTGAAATAGTCCTTAAGCATGTAGACTCTAAATCTAACTTAGCTGACATATTCACCAAACCCCTACCTGAGTCTGAGTTCAGCTCACTAAGAAGGTAGTTAGGATTATGTTTGGTAGAATAGGTTAAGTCTACTCTTGGTTTTCTTACTACTTTACTCATTTCAAAATCAGTTTTTAAAGTAGAAAAAAAATCAGCTTGTACTTAGTTTTGAAAAGTTTTAAAAATAAATTTTTGACTTAGTTTTATTTTAAAAACTACCCCCTTCAAAACTAGGGCTTTTTCGCAAATGGACTTAACCTAGGCCCTAACACTAGAACTACATGCACCTATAGATTTAGAAGCCAGCATCTCACGAGCACCTTAGGGTACTTTTGATTGATAACCTAGAATGGGTTGAGATGCTTAGGTCTTTACCTTAATTCAAGATGTTTTAAGTCAGTGCATCTGCAGTAATTGGGGCACTAAATACAACTTACACAGTAATCAAGTTAAGTGTCAAGTTTAGAAAATCTAACTTGAACAGAACACTTAACTTGACTAACCCTAGTGAAAACTACTATTTATAACAGTTAGTAAGTAGCTAATTGGGTTAGACAGGACCCTAAAAGAGATAATTGAAAGTGATTTGGTTTAGTTCATATCCTGAATTGATTTAGTACAGTAAATTATGCAATTTATTATGTGCTTTTATGCAATTTTCCTTTTTTGCTATATTTCTTTGTTTTTGATATATGACAAAGGGGGAGAATAGGAGAAGAGAGAGTATAAATTTTTTTTTCCAAATCCAAAATCAAACTCTATCCTTTATTCAAAAAGTACTCATTTCATTAAACTTTCTAAGTACTTTAAAACTCAAGATTCAAAAACTTTCCAAGTACTTTAAACTCAAGTTTTCAAAAACTTTCTAAGTACTTTAAACTCAAGTTTTCAAAAACTTTCTAAATACTTAAAACTAAAGTTTTTGAAATTTTACTAAAGTACTTAAAACTAAAGTTTTTTTCTAAGTACTTAAAACTGAAGTTTTTGAAATTTTACTAAGTACTTAAAACTGAAGTCTTCAAAATTTTAGTAAGTACTTAAAACTAAAGTTTTCAAAATTTCACTAAGTACTTAAAACTTAAGTTATCAAAATTTTCCTAACTTAAGCTGTCTAAGTAGTTTTCCTATAAATATAAACTTTCCAAAGTGCACAACGAAAATTATTTTGGAAAATATCTTTAAAGTTTTTGCTAAAAATTATTCTAAGTAAATCCAACATTAGTCAAAAACCCCACGAACTTTTGAAAAATCTAGGGGGAGATTCCTTCCAGGGGGAGGAAACAAAATTTCATTTTGATTAACTTAACTTTTTGAACCAGGGTTGCCATAAATCAAAAAGGGGGAGATTGTTGGTGCAGAAAGCACCCAAGTCGAACCTGTGTTTTGATAATGGCAAAAGGGTTCAAAAGTTAAGGTATAATATTTATCTAACATGTTACTCAAGTGTGCAGGAAAAAGTCCTAGCGAAGGACTGCTAGGCACCTGGCAAAGGAATGCCAGAATACAAAGCCCCAGCGAAGGACTGCTAGGCACCTGGCGAAGGAATGCTAGGATATAAAGACCTAGCGAAGGACAGCTAGGCAACTGACGAAGGAATGCTAGGATATAAAGACCTAGCGAAGGACAGCTTGGCACCAGGCGAAGGACAGCTAGGCACCTGACGAAGGACTGCTGGGCAAAAGTCCAACCGGAGGAGCCGGTTGGCCTCAGGTAAATTCTCCCGAGAGGAGTAGGTGAGGACGCGTTCCCCGTCGAGGGAATAGTAGGCGTCGGTTCGACCTAGGGCTCCATTTGGGAGACCCAAAGTCAGAACCAAGACAGCTAAGGCTGTATAAAACTAACATATTATTGCTTTATGTTGTTTTGGACTAACCCTGGATGCAGGACCGAAGGAACGAGAGTCTGCAGCTCAGAGAGCCTCAAAGAAGTGAGGCAGTAGCTGAGGAGGGCGCCCGGAGTGTCCCGGGCGCCCCCAAGGTGAATACAAAACAGATGAAGCAAAAGAAGTGCTTCGACAGCTCATGGGCGGGGCGCCCCCGTGCTCCTGGGCGCCCCCTATGCTCCCGGGCGCCCCGGATGGTCCGGGCGCCCCCAGTTCAAGCTAACGAAGCGGATGCCAGCGAAGCCAACGAATAAGAGTTGACCCGGTCAACCCGGGCGCCCCCAGCGTCCCGGGCGCCCCCGTCGAAGTCTGAACCCGAGTTTGAAGGGATCAGAGCTGACCGAGAGGAACTCGGATCAGCTGACACATGGGGGGGCGCCCCCGACGTCCCGGGCGCCCCCAGGGGCTATAAAAGGGCCCTCGACCCCAAGGCTTCGGAAAATCAATTCTTCCAACGCATTCATGCTCTTCTGCTCCCGCGCTCTGCTCTGGAAACCTCCCGTCTCGAGATACAAGCGTCGACGACGTCCCTCTGCTCCGAAAGGATAATCTACACCAGACGTCGGTAATGAAGAGCTAATTTAAGTTTACTGTACCATTTCTTGTAATACATTCTGTAAACTGGTTTTGTGCACATATAGAATTGCCCGCAGTAAACGGTCAACGACCGTGGGCCTTGGAGTAGGAGCCGACCGCGACTCTGAACCAAGTAAAACTGCTTGCGTCTTTGTTTTGTGATTTAATTTTCCGCTGCGTATGCTCTTATTTTTAATCCGAAAATGATTTACGATATTCACCCCCCCTCTATCATTTCTCTCGATCCAACACTTTTTTTGCCAACTAGCTTCTTCGGTTGGACTTTTGCTCGGTGATGGACCCAAATTAGACTGTCACGAATGTGGGTCTCAAATTTAGAATTTATAAATAAATGCTGGAAACCCTTTTTGCAATCAAAATATGAAAACGTAGTAAAGGGGCCACAGGTCGTATTTTTCCTCGGGACTAGTTGATGTTGAGTGATTCGTGCTTGTATTTATGTGTCATTTGTGTATTTGGATTTCGAATGTGATTTGGGTTTGGGTTGCAATTCGGAAATGAAATTGCAATGAAAGCACAAAGAAAGAAGGAAACTGAACCAAGCAACTTAAACTAGATATGACAACCAATGAGCTCAACCAATGGAAAACCGAATCAAACAAGGTACTCAACCAATTTTTGGAAAACCAATCTCATTTCAAATGCAACAGAGGCTAAGCAAATAGATAGATGCAGTTTTCGGAAACAAACCAGCTTAACACATTAGTTACAATTTTTGGAAGCAAGCAAACACAAAGAGATTTTAGAAATGGCCGAATTCAAGCCTAGGTAATTTCAGTAACCATAGCACACTAAAACTACCTTATAACTTGATACCAATTAATACCGAGACCTTGCTTGATACAAAGTGCCAAAATTGAACTTAACTTGATACCAAAGAAGAGGAAATCTGAATGTGCCAAAAGAATCCTATGCTAAATGGCAAATCTGTCACTGACAGCTTAGAATTATACTGATCGGATCAGCTAGAAAGCTAGGCTATCAGTGAATGAATTTGCTAGAGTAGATGAAGAAATCCAAGCCAAAAACTGCTCACTCAGACTGTCCTATCATAGGGCTGAAATGAATGTCAAAAAGCAGGGCAAAGTGCAGAAATTCAGCTACAGATCAGAGCAAAAACAAACAAGCCAAATTCGAATTGAAGGGGCACAAAATGAAACCTTTCAAAATTGATCTTGAAGAGCTAATGTACACCAACACTCGATGTAGACATTTACCAATCAATTCTTGCAGAAATAGAACTAGAATTGCAGAAATGCAGTGATGATATGAATGCAGAAATTTTGGAAGCAGGGACACAAATTCAGTAACCATTCATTGATGCACTAAAACTGATGTGCAGATATCAGACTGATCAGTTCCAAAATGATTCATATTTCCGCAGGATCAAACTATGGATGCAGCAAGAATTCGATGCAGGTTAAAAGGCTGAATTTCTGAACAATGGATGTGCAGAAATTTAGAATTAATGTGCAGCAATTCAGAAACTAATTGGATGCTAAAACCCGACAAAACAACTAAATTCGATTGCACCAAGCTAATGTCCACATAAGATTCCTAGAACTATAGCTCACTCGATGCAATTTCTGAAACTGAAGGCTGAAAAACTGCAAAACATAAAAACTGCCTAATTGCAGAAATCTGAGTTGAAACACAAGAACGCATGAACTGAAAATTCAGAAATGAAGCTGAATAAGAAACAAACTCGAATCTAATGAATTAACACACTAAAGGTTGTCTTCAATTGCAAGGAATAAACTAAACACAACTGAATTCGAAAGAGGCTACAAAAATTTAGAAACTAAGCTGAAAATGGAGAAAACAGAGCTGATACGCAAACTACCACTGATACGCAAGCTACAAACAAGAAATAAACTGAAATAAAAAAGCAATTAGCCCATAAACACATTTCCTAGCTACTTGACTTAAAGATTGACCCTAATTTAAGCTGTAACAATGCAGTAAATGAAGTTAACCAATCTGAAACCAAGACAGAAACAAAACTAAAGCAGTAATGGAAATTACAGCTACAAACAACTGAAATTAGCTAAATAACTAAGCCTCAATCCTCCCTAAGCTCAAAATCTCCTTGGTCGTCAAGCAAGGGCTGGCCTCGAACCCCTAAGCTCAGCAAATCAGTGGAGCGCAGCTTCAATCGACCAATCTGCTCAAACTGCCTCAGCTGGGAAAATTCCGATCCGAACTCTTCAATCTTAGTTTGTTGAGCTGCGATGGTGATTTGGAGAAGACCTGAGCTCACCTGAGAACCCCTACAAGTGGCTCAGATCGTCGGAAATGGTTTGTAGCTAAGATTTCAGTGCTCGGACCACAGATGATGCCGAAACCCTCAAACACCTCTGTCCGGATGAAATTTGAGCTGAAATCTCGATCGAAACTGTCTTCCAAGGATTCAGATGATGATCAAATGGAGAAATTGAGGGGTCACGCCTTCTTGGATGAAGAACTTGAAGAAACTGATGAAAAACGGCAGAAGAATACGAAGAACGACGAAGACGCGACAAGGAAGGAAGGCTGGGTGAAGTTTGATTAAATACTTATCAATGGACGGCCCAGATTGATCGGAGGAAATCCAACAGCTGATCTTTCTCTCATTTGAGCCAAACTTTGAGGATGTTGATCAGAGGTCAGGATCTGCCTTGTGGTAGCTCGGATACTCCAGATTTGCAACGGATGGTCCAGGTCAACCTAATCTTTGAATGGACAATCTAGAGTCCTCCGAGCTTGATCCAACGGTTGAATGAGCTCTGATTGGGATGAAACCTTTAGATCTTGATCAGAGTGCTTGATCAACCCTAACCCTAGCTCGGATTGCTTCAGATGGTCCCGGATGGCTCAGATCTAGCCGCTCTTGAATCGGACGACCCAGATTTAATCCTAATCTTGATACTCGATCCGGGTCACTTCCGACTCAAGTTTGACCCGATATGCCCTAGGTCCAAGGACCTTTCATGCCTACAAAAATAGATCAAAAATTAGTGGCCAAATAATCCAAAAAATATGCAAATTTGCAATTAAGTCCAAAATACGAGGAAATCCTAAAACCTAGGGTAAAATCACAATTAGGCAAGCAAAACATGGGTCAAATATGGATTTTAGCAATTAAAATAATCAACAAAATGGTACTTATCAACTCCCCCACACTTAAGCTTGAGCGTCTCGCGAAACCACTAAGTATGTATCCCCTAGATTTTCTTAAGCATAATTAGAAACAAATGAAAAGAAATTACCTAAGGTTGTCAATTCTCATAAATCTAAGCTCTATGGATTAATATATTGTCCTTAAATCAACAACTTAGCCTTTTCATCCATCATGAGTTATTGAGATGAATTTAACTCACTAGCCTTTCAAGGAAAATTTTGGTGGCTCTCTCCTTAAATTCTAAGTTGCTGATGGAAGTGGAGCTCACTCAAACACACATGCTTCTCGCACTACCATAGGCTTGCTTATTGTCTACTCTCCACCATTAGTCATGATTAGGATTCACATCTACAAAAACAAATGAAAACATAGAAAATGGTGAGAAACGGAATAAAAACCAAGGAAATAGAAAATTGATGGAATGGAAGACTTGAGTGCTCAAGAATGTTTCCAATGAACTCTGCCCTCTTGACAGTCCTCTAGTGAATTCAAAAGTGTGATGGAGTAAAACTTGGATAATGCTTTTCATTTGGGTGAAGAAAACTCCATTTGTTCTCAATGTGCCAATTCTTGTCTATTGCGTGCCATTTTTCTTTCTCCATTCTTCTTTCCTGATTTTCCCTCTTTTCCTTTCTCTCTGGTAAAGTCAGAAACGAAATGGGATAAAGCATGGACTCGGATGAGAAAAATTACAATGCCAAAACTGTTGGATCGAGAAAACCGATAGACGGGGGGGGGGGGGGGGGTGAATATCGGAAATCGATCGGATTTTCGTAAAGAGCACGTACGCAGCGGAATTAAAATAAAAACAATCACAGCACAAAGACACAGTCGATTTACTTGGTTCGGAGCCTGTGTCGACTCCTACTCCAAGGCCCACGGTCGTTGACCGTTTACTTTGGGCAATTCTATATACGCGCAAAACAGTTTACAATAATTTATTACAAGTAAGTGTACTAAAAAAAATTCGATCTTCGTTACCGACGTCCGGAGTGGATTGACTCTTTTGGGGCAGCGGGACGTCGTCGGCTTGAGTTGGAGTGTTTCCGAAGTGAGGCACGAGCGTAGAAGATCTTTGGGGCGTTGAGAGAACAGTTCTTCTGAATCCTTGGTCGAAGGCCCTTTATATAGGGCCTGGGGGCGCCCGGGACGTCGGGGGCGCCCCCCACGTGGCCTCTGATCTGCAGAGCTCTCGGTCAGCGTCTATCCTCTGGATCCGCTTTGACCGCGGCGCCCGGAGCGCTCGGGGCGCCCGCATTGACCGGGTCAAAGTCCTATCTCCTTGGCTTCGAGGGGTTCGGGTTCGATGTTGCGCATGGGGGCGCCCGCAGCGCAGGGGGCGCCCGGGAGCAGCGGGGGCGCTCGGGAGCACGGGGGCGCCCGGCCCAGCATGTATTCGAACTCCTTTTTTCTTTACTTGTTTTGTATGGCCCTTGGGGGCGCCCGGGACACTCCGGGCGCCCTACTCAGCTACTACCTCATTCCTTTGAGGCTATCTGAGCTGCAGACACTCCTTCCTTTGGTCCTGCATCCAGGGTTAGTCCAAAACACAATAAAGCAATAAAGTATTTGTTTATACAGCCTTAGCTGTCTTGGTTCTGACTTTGGTCTCCAAAATGGAGCCCTAGGTCGAACTGACGCCTACTGTTCCCTCGACGGGGAACGCGTCCTCACCTACTCCTCTCGGGAGAATTTACCTGATGCTAACCGTTCCTCTGGTTGGACTTTTGCCTGACGGTCCTTTGTCAGGTCTTGTAAACTGGCAGTCCTTCGCCAGTTGCCTAGCAGTCCTTCGCTAGGGCTTCAGTCCCAGGCCATCCTTCGCCTGCAGCCTAGCAGTCCTTCGCTAGGGCTTGATACTGGCAGTCCTTTGCCAGTTGCCTAGCGATCCTTTGCTAGGGCTTTCTTTCCTGGCATTCCTTTGCCAGTGCCTAGCAGTCCTTCGCTAGGGCTTTGTATCCTGCACACTCAGTGAATATTGTTAGATCACAAACAAACTTAACTTTGAATCCTTTGCCAATATCAAAACAAGGTTCGATATGATGCTTCCTGCACCAACAATCTCCCCCTTTTTGATTTATGGCAACGTAATTCAAAGTTAAGAAAAAAACATATAACAGTTTAATCAAGAAGGTTAAGACTAATAAAACATAGCAATTCTGAATATTTAATCAAGAAGGTTAAGACTAATAAAACATAGCAATTCTGAATAGTCTAAAACCAATGTAATTTGAACAGAAAATTTTTTCTCATACTCCCCCTGAATCATTGTGTTATACAATACTTAACTTAACACTTAACTTTGACCTTTCCTCCCCCTTTGACATATATCAAAACCAAACATGGGTGAACAAGGTAAAGTTAAAAATTTTTTTTTTGCAAACTTAAATTTTGTTACAACACTTTTACTTAGCTTTGCAAAAAGAATTTTACTTAGGCAAGATTTTGAAGCCAAATTTCCCTAACACATGGTTTAACTTTGAAAATTAGGAGAAAATTTTGCTTTGAAATACTTTGTGTATTTTGAAAAACAAAATCTTTAAAAAATTTCTAGACAAGTTTTTCACTAAGACAAACATTTGCCAAAATTTTCAAAAAGTCTTTACTCAGGCAAATATTGTTTACTAAAGAAAAATCTACTTAGAAATATTTGCAAAAAGATGCTCTTAGAAATTTTTGAAAGCACACTTAGAAATTCAACTTTGCTTTTTGAATAAGAGAAAGCTTTTGAAAAACATTTTGATTTTGAACAATTTGAGCTTTTTCTCTCCTTAGCTGTTTATTAGTAAAGAAATATATTTTGAAAAAAGTCTTAAGAAAAAATTATGTATCAGAGCCTATGAGTTTTGAAAAAAAATACTTAGCATAATTCTTGAAAGTATAGCAAAAAAAAACTTTAAACTGCACCAACAAAACTTCAAAAAAATATTTTATATTTGTAGGCAAGTCTTTTAGAAACTTCATGCACTTAGAACATTATTGCCTTTACAAGTATTAGTACTTTTCAAAACATTGTACTTTGAAAAATAGAAGTACTTTTGAAGATTATGCATTAAAAAAAATTATTTTTATTTTGAATGCTTGACTTGATTTCTTTTCCAGACTGACACAATCCTAGGAACCCTTGTTGACTACAAGGACATTTTCCTAAGTGTCCTGGAAATTTCTCCAACCCAAGTAAATATTATAAAAGTGACTTTATAAGTCACAAGAGAAAATAAAATAATAGTATTTTAGAACAAAAAATTATTTAAGTTTTCAAAAGGATTTTAAACTTGCAGTGCATGAAAACATATAATTTTGAAAAAAATATATTCAATAATTCTTTTAATTTAATCTCCCCCTAAGCTTGACCCAGTCCTAGGAAGCGTGTTGACTACAAGCGATCTTCCTCTGAGTTTTAGGGTTTGATTTAAATTACAAGAATTATCTAATAACTTCAACACAATTAATTACAAAAAAGCATTTCAGAAAATCTTCTTTTGACTCAAACTCCCCCTAAATTTGACACATCCTAGGAGTCCTTATAGATCATGAAGTGGACCTTCCTCTGTGTCTTTAGAGTTTATTAAAATCAAAAGAATAATTTTGAACAACCTTCTGAGTATGATAACTTTCAAGATAAATTTTTGAAAACATAACTTGAAATGATAGCACAGTTTTCGAAAATCATGATGATACTCTTTCAAAGAGATAGTAATATCGAGGGTGGTTTTTGAATAAGTTTTTAAAGCATTAGGTTTTTGAAAAATTTGAATTTTTCAAAAAAAATTAAGAAGAATTCCCCCTGTATTCGACACAGTCAATCTTTTACCTAAGTTCCTTAAGGGACTTCAGTGTTGACCAGGTTTGACTATGTTGACTATTTTGACCAAGTTAATGACTAAATCAGAACAAGCCCTAGACTCTATTTATTGTGATATTTGACAAAAAATGTGATGAATGATAAAGTAGGATACAGTACAATAAATTAAAAATTAGAGGTAAGTTTGAATAACTTTTGCAAACTTCTTTTTTTTTTTATTTAACAGGATAGTGAATCAGGCTTTTAGGTCCTAGATGTCTCACCCGGTTCTACGTGGTCAAACATGTTAACCTTAGGGGTTGTGTGAGACAAATATTTAATTTTAACAAAAAAATGGTTAATTTTGAAACATTAAACCTTAGTAAAAAAAATGATTTTTGAGGATTTTGAAAAGAATTTTAACTTTGAATTTTAAAAGTTAGTTAAATTTGAATGTTAAAAGTCAGATGAATTTAAATTTGAATTTGATTGAATTAAATTTAATTTATTAAGATTTAATTGAATTTAATTGATTTAATTAAGATTTGATTTAATTTAATTGATTTAATTAAGATTTAATTTAATTTAATTGATATAATTCAGAATTAATTTAATTTAATTGATTTAATTAAGAATTAATTTAATTTAATTGATTTAATTGGATTTAATTGATTTAATTGAATTTAATTAAGATTTAATTGATTTTAATTAAGATTTAATTGATTTTAATTGATTTAATTAATTTAATTGATTTAATTAAGATTTAATTGATTTTAATTGATTTAATTAAGATTTAATTGATTTAATTAAGATTTAATTGAATTTAATTGATTTAATTAGGATTTAATTGATTTTAATTGATTTAATTAAGATTTAATTGATTTTAATTGATTTAATTGGATTTAATTGATTTAATTGGATTTAATTGATTTAATTGAGATTTAATTGGATTTAATTGGTTGGGTTGGACTCAACTTTTAGGTCCTAAGCATCTCACCCATTTCTAAGTGACAAAACAGGATATCCTTAACAGTTTTGTGAGATGCATTAATTGTATCTTTGATGTTAACACTATGATTTAATTGAAGCTTGTGTTAGATTCGAGTTTAACAAATGATAATTTAAAAGTGAGTTTCGATAATTGGCTTCCAGGTCTTGGTGAGGCACAGAGGCCTTCTTTGGCCGTAGCCTTATTGGATCAACAACCATTTCCTAGACAAAGCCTTTTAAAGAAAGATCATTTTTAAATTATTGTTTGAGACGCTCTGGTCTAACTAGCTTAGGATTCGGAGAGGTAGCTTCGGCTAGTTCCACCGGACTAAAAAAACCAAATAAGGTACTCCTTACCCTACTTGATTCCTTAGTCAGGCTTCCCTAACGTACTATCATCAAACCTTGTCCTAATACTAGGTTGTTCAAGTTTCAACTAAGTTTGTTTAGTCCTTAAACTAGCCAATCCTAATTTTAAGCAGAAAATAAAAATAAAAATAAAAATAAAATAAAAAAAACAACATACAATTAAAGCAAACAAAAAAATTGATCTAAGTTATATCATAATCGAAATAAAACTCTGGTTTATTAAAATCAGCATGGTTGTGAATTACATTTTCTGACATATTAAACTTAACTAATTTGTATGAATTAATTACGTTCATTGAGGTAAATATTAGATTTTCAAATACCGTAAATTTACCTTTTGATTCCCGTTTGGGAATCTACCCCTTGATACTTGCTGTCTTTCCTTTTTGTGTCTTTAGTATCTTGTAGTGATCACGAGCTGATCGGACCGGTTTGGTTTGATCTCCTTCTTTGTCGTCAAATTCTGAGTCTGAGTTGGACTCGGGTATAGGTTGAATCTTCTTCTTTGGTGGTTCACTTGGAGCTTTCCCTGCACTAGAAATTATACCTTCCTCGACCATTATAGTATTTGTTTGATTATCTAATTGTAATTCAAAAAAGGATTCGAGATTGGTTACCATTTTTGTCTTAGTCAATTCGTCTTCTAACTCTGGCTCGAGTTCGCAGTCAGGTGCTAACTCTTCTAATATCTCAATTTCGGAGCTCTCTTCGTGTAGATTGGTTAGTTTCTCCCAAATTTCTCTGGCACATCTGAATGGACCTACTAGTTCGAGTTGCTCCTTGGTTAGGCCACATTGTAGGATTGCTGTTGCCCTTGCATCGGTCTCGATTTGGTTGAGGGTTTGTTCATCCAGTTTGTCCCATTCGATGGATAACTCATCTTCTACGGGAAGAGAGAATCCCGTTTGGATGATCCGCCATAAGTCCATGTGGGCCTTCAGAAGAGACTCCATTTGTCTTCTCCATAAGCTGAAGTTCTCGCCGGAGAATAGCGGTGGACGAGCACTGTTCCACTCTTGGTTGGCCATTTAAAATAACCTCTTGCACACAAAAAGAAACAACAAAAGTGTACTAAGACTTGGTCTTGGATTAGTAGTGCGGGAGAAGGAAGAAATAGCCAAAAAAAATATTGCACGAATTTCGAGGTGAAATAATAATAAAATAATAAAAATAAGTTATGACAAATTTTTGAAAAATATTGATTTTGTCAATTCGGATTAATAATGATAAAGTAAGAATTTAACGTTTAAAAAAAATTTGCTCAAATTAAAGTAGCACGAATTTCGAGAAAAAATATTAAAATAATAATAAAAAAATTTATGATAAATTTTCAAAAATTATTCGTTTTATCAAATCAGACTTATGGTGAAAATATGAAAATTTAAAATTGAAAAAGAAAGATCGAGTGGTGTTGCACCAATCTCGATTAACAAGAAACAAAAAGAAATTAAAAATTATTTTAAAAAATCCGAAAATACTCTCAAATTGGTGGTTGCACCAAGTTTGAGCTTCCCCGCTCTGATACCACTTGTTGGATCGAGAAAACCGATAGAGGGGGGGGGTGAATATCGAAAATCGTTCGGATTTTCGTAAAGAGCACGTACGCAGCGGAATTAAAATAAAAACAATCACAGCACAAAGACACAGTCGATTTACTTGGTTCGGAGCCTGTGTCGACTCCTACTCCAAGGCCCACGGTCGTTGACCGTTTACTTTGGGCAATTCTATATACGCGCAAAACAGTTTACAATAATTTATTACAAGTAAGTGTACTAAAAAAAATTCGATCTTCGTTACCGACGTCCGGAGTGGATTGACTCTTTCGGGGCAGCGGGACGTCGTTGGCTCGAGTTGGAGTGTTTCCGAAGTGAGGCACGAGCGTAGAAGATCTTTGGGGCGTTGAGAGAACAGTTCTTCTGAAGCCTTGGTCGAAGGCCCTTTATATAGGGCCTGGGGGCGCCCGGGACGTCGGGGGCGCCCCCCACGTGACCTCTGATCCGCAGAGCTCTCGGTCAGCGTCTATCCTCTAGATTCGCTTTGACCGGGGCGCCCAGAGCGCTCGGGGCGCCCGCATTGACCGGGTCAAAGTCCTATCTCCTTGGCTTCGAGGGGTTCGGGTTCGATGTTGCGCATGGGGGCGCCCGCAGCGCAGGGGGCGCCCGGGAGCACGGGGGCGCCCGACCCAGCATGTATTCGAACTCCTTTTTTCTTTACTTGTTTTGTATGGCCCTTGGGGGCGCCCGGGACACTCCGGGCGCCCTACTCAGCTACTACCTCATTCCTTTGAGGCTATCTGAGCTGCAGACACTCCTTCCTTTGGTCTTGCATCCAGGGTTAGTCCAAAACACAATAAAGCAATAAAGTATTTGTTTATACAGCCTTAGCTGTCTTGGTTCTGACTTTGGTCTCCAAAATGGAGCCCTAGGTCGAACCGACGCCTACTGTTCCCTCGACGGGGAACGCGTCCTCACCTACTTCTCTCGGGAGAATTTACCTGATGCTAACCGTTCCTCTGGTTGGACTTTTGTCTGACGGTCCTTTGTCAGGTCTTGTAAACTGGCAGTCTTTCGCCAGTTGCTTAGCAGTCCTTCGCTAGGGCTTCAGTCCCAGGCCATCCTTCGCCTGGAGCCAAGCAGTCCTTCGCTAGGGCTTGATACTGGCAGTCCTTCGCCAGTTGCCTAGCGATCCTTTGCTAGGGCTTTCTTTCCTGGCATTCCTTTGCCAGTGCCTAGCAGTCCTTCGCTAGGGCTTTGTATCCTGCACACTCAGTGAATATTGTTAGATCACAAACAAACTTAACTTTGAATCCTTTGCCAATATCAAAACAAGGTTCGATATGATGCTTCCTGCACCAACAAAAATTCCAAAACTCCAATTGTGCCATTTTGCTTCTCCCTTCTCTTTTTCTCTTTTTTTTTCGAACTGTTTTTCTTTCTCTTTTCTGTTTCAGCTTCAAATTCAGCTCCACTGAATCCATTTCAAGTCTCTGGTTTCTTCACATCAGTTAGCATATAGGAATAGTTGAGCACTGAAAGTACTCCACTCAACAATTCTGATCAGCAAGTTTAATTTCAACCCTTACATCGCATTTGCTTCTCTGCACTGATCAGAGTTGCTAGCATCCACATTTCTTCCAGATTTGGTCAGCATTGGGTGTTCTCAATACTCTTCGATGCACTTCCGAATTTTGTTCCCTAATTCACAGCCCAGAAAAATCAAATTCAGCTCACTTCTTTCCATTTTCTGCACAAACTATTTTTGACTCAAATTCCTGCACAGAATTCAGACTTTTCTCAGCTACAACTCAGAAATTGACAAGGTGTTGCTGATCTTGACTTCCCAACTCAAACCTCCCAATTCCTGATCCACATCATTTCTGATCCAAAGTGGCAGATTTTTTTTGTAATGGCACAGAATTTTTTTTATACTTGCCACTTTGTTCCTTTTGTCTTTCTTTTCTGTTTTTCTCTTTTGGGTTCAGTTATGTTGTGGCTATGCTTCAACCTTTATCAGAAACAACTTTAACCCAGCCTTCCGTGAGCTTCAAATGGACTGCATTTTCTGTTCCTTTCTGATCAGCAAGTTGGATATGAATCAAGTCACTGCCGTGAGCTTCCTTTTCTTCATGTTCTGATTTCATCCACTTTTCTTCACTGGAAATCTGTTCCCCAAAAGACTGAATTCAGCAGGAAGCCATTCTGCCAATGCTGTTCAACTTCAGCTATGCCTTGTTGAATTAAGAAGTCTAATCTTAGTTTGAAGTTGGTACAAAACTGCCTCACATTCCTTCAATGGCACAACCTTGTAGCAAGATGTGTTTTCAGATTTTTTTTTTCTGTTCTTTTTTTTTTTCTTTTTTAGTAGAATTCACAATGGCACAACCTTGCTTAGATCTTCAACTTATTGCTTGACTTCTTCCGGAATTTGGCTTCAATTGGATGGTTGCGTGCCACTTAGACCTTGGCACACAATTTCTTCATCAACCAATTGAGCTTGGCCATGTAAGCTTGGATCTTCAAATTATAATCAAGAATCTAGATGCCTCCATTAGTTCCATCCTCAACCATTTCTTCTTGCTCATTTTTGACACCAAACTCACTCAAACATCATTCTTGGCACATGGAATTTGCTGAATTTTTTTTTCGACATGAATTTCCTCTTTGATATCAAATATTTCCAAAACGCTAGTCACTCCCTCACACTTAAATCTTGTCCGTCTCGGGCAAAATAACATTAAGAAACATCTCAAACAACAAGTCCAAAGAAAAATGAGGATAATAGTAGGAAATAAGTACAGAAAAATCGAATGAACATGATTTTTGCCAAAATTGATATGAAAAGGTAAACAAAGTGATTAGCCTCTATAGATGTGATCCAATCATTGAAATATGATTTTAAAAGAACCTAAGCAAGTTCTAGAGCACAATGACATATACGTATCACAAAAGTAAGGCTAATTCTCACTAGGTAAAAATAATTCATCCCAGGTCCTCAATTAAGAATCTAAAGCAAGTAGTACTCAAGCATCCAAGATTTCATCCATTAGCTCAAACCCTAAGTTTTAACAACCAAATTTAATTTATTTTCAAAAGACTCTAAAATGCTATGAAGATAACCTAAAGGGATACATTTATTCCTATTTACAATGTCTATTTATTCAATTTACTCTACTCACGCATTTATTAGCAAAAACTCATTTTAAAAGAAAGTTCTACTTCTAGAAAACATTAAAGTGAAAAATGCGATAAAAGAAAATGCAAGAAAGAATAAACTCCCCTTTATTCTGGTGGACGGAGTCTATCAAGAAGCAGCCTCCATCGTGGTAGTGGAGGAGTCTGGGTGGCTGAGAGAACTAGGACTCCCCCACACTTAAACTTTGCAACAAAATGTTCAGGTGGCCGCAGGCGATTTAGGTTCAAGATCCATTGAAGGAATGGAGGGCTATGGATTAAAGTAAGATCTTCTCCTCCTTCTTGATGCCTTTTAGAAGTCCTTCCAGGAGGTTGAAGTCTGTTCAGTTGGAGCACCCACTCCTGAAGTCTTCTGGACCCTGCAAAATAATGTAATACCTCTCTCAAGCGTTCTGGGTCAGAAAGAAATGATATAAATTCAGTCTCTGCATGAAATGTATCCAAAATTGCATCACATCCAATTAAATCAATTCTTGGTGCCTCAATAAAATTTTCACAATTATTTCCTACAAAATTTGCATCTAGATACTCATCACAAATAAAGAAATCAATTTCTGGCACATCAATAGAAATTTCACAATTATTTTCCATCCAGGGTGTATCAAGCAATGTGTCACAGCCAATGAAATCAATCTCAGATACCTCCATAAGTTTTTCACATTCAACTTCAGCATAAGATATTGCAAGAGATTCATCAAAATAAATAATATCAATTTCAGGCACTTCTAAAAATTTTTCACAATCCATATTCACAAAAGATGTATCAAGAAATTCATCATAACAAACAACATCAATTATAGGTGCCTCTAAAATTTGTTCGCAACCCATATCTACAAGAGATGTATCAGGTAATGCATTATAACCAATGAAATCAATTTTTGGTACCTCTATTGGATTTGCACAAACAATTTCTACACAAGGTATATCAATAAATTCATCATAACCAATAAAGTCAGCACTAGGTACCTCGCTGAATTTTTCTGAACAAAGAGAAGAAATACTTACCTGAGCGTGCTGAAGAATACCTGGAGGTTCTACAAGAGTAGATGTATCCATGGCCTCCTCCTGATCAAGTACATGCTCCTTATCAGCCTCAAGCTCTGGTGGACACTCAACTGGACTAGGTGATCCTTGGGTTCTTGCTTCCACCATGCAAGTCCCTACACTTTCTGGTTCATCTTCTGAATCTTCTAATGTACCAGTAAATTATGGTGGTCCCTGGGGCTTAGTGCAATCCCCTACACCTGTGGAATCATCTCCCGTGTATGTTTCCTCAGTAATATCTGCAACAATAATATCAGAAAAATTAGGACCATCAATAATACTATCATCACCAAATAAAAGATGAGAATGGTCCTGTGGAGCTTCAGTTTCTTCTTCTTGAGCTGAAAAATTTGGAAATGGATTTTGAATAGGAATCTCCGGAGGGATGCATGCTGTAGGTGCCCTATATTTGATGATTTCTTCTTCTTCTTCCACCAAAATTCTAAAATCACTTGAAGAAGGACTTGGCCATGCACTAGGGTCACCTTGAACTGATATAAAACCAACTCCGGGGCTCTCAGAATTAAAAGGAGCTTGAGAAAATAATTCTCCTGATTCTTGGGCTTGCCTTTGTTTCAATTGATCTTGCATGTTTTGAAGCCTTTGTTATTGTTCTTGAAAATTTTGCTGTTGTTGTTCTTGAAAACTTTGCTGTTGTTGTAAAATTTGTTGACACATCTCCACCATCCTCTGTTGTTGAGCCTCACTCCAATCAGAATTCTCAAAGCCTCCTTGGTTATTGTGGAACTCTTGTTGGTCTTGAAATGGAGCACAAGGTTGCTCAAAACTGTAAGTAGGCTGTGAAGTCTGAAATTGAGACTGTGGGGGCTGATAAAATGGTTGAATAGGCTGATTAAATTGCTGAAAACTTGGCTCACAACTTGGTGGAGATGACTGAAAATTCTGATTATGGAATTCTTGGATCTGAGGTTGAAATTGTGGTGGTGAACACTGAAATTGAGTGGGCTGGAAATTTTGATCTTGTGGCTAAAAATTCTGGTTGCAAGGGTGAAATTGCTGTGGAAATTGAAATGGTTGCTGGAAATTCAAATTATCTTGGTACCCTTGCTGAATTCCTTGAAAAGGTGATTGATCTTGTTGATAAGGTTGTTGAAAATTGGGCTGAAATTGTTGCTCAAAACCTTGGAATTGTGGCTGCCCATTCTGTTGGTGGCTGGAAATTTGGTTGATTTTGCTGAAAATTTTGGAAAGGCTGAAAAAACTGATTTGGTTGCTGAAAATTCGAGTAGGGCTGTTGAAAATCATGATTTGGTTGCTGAAATTGTTGGAAAGGCTGAAATTGTGGCTGAGGTGGCTGAAATGTTGGCTGAATCGGCTGCTGGTAAGTAGATGACTGAGCTTTATGTTTTTGTTGGTATTCCAACACCTTACACCAACATTTCAACTCCACCAATGCCTCTTTTATCTCTTTACAGAACTCTGGTGACCACATTTTGTTCTTGCAGCCCTGTCACAAAACAAACAAGAAAAATGGCAGCAACCGTATACAAAAGATAAAGCACAAGAAAATAGAATCAAATGATATGCCCATAAGCACACAAGCAAAAATCAAACAAATCAACTAGTTGCTTCCCCGACAACGGCGCCAAAAATTTGATGGACCCAAATTAGACTGTCACAAATGTGGGTCTCAAATTTAGAATTTATAAATAAATGCTGGAAACCCTTTTTGCAATCAAAATATGAAAACGTAGTAAAGGGGCCACAGGTCGTATTTTTCCTCGGGACTAGATGATGTTAAGTGATTCGTGCTTGTATTTATGTGTCGTTTGTGAATTTGGGTTTCGAATGTGATTTGGGTTTGGGTTGCAATTCGGAAATGAAATTGCAATGAAAGCACAAAGAAAGAAGGAAACTGAACCAAGCAACTTAAACTAGATATGACAACCAATGAGCTCAACCAATGGAAAACCGAATCAAACAAGGTACTCAACCAATTTTTGGAAAACCAATCTCATTTCAAATGCAACAGAGGCTAAGCAAATAGATAGATGCAGTTTTCGGAAACAAACCAGCTTAACACATTAGTTACAATTTTTGGAAGCAAGCAAACACAAAGAGATTTTAGAAATGGCCAAATTCAAGCCTAGGTAATTTCAGTAACCATAGCACACTAAAACTACCTTATAACTTGATACCAATTAATACCGAGACCTTGCTTGATACAAAGTGCCAAAATTGAACTTAACTTGATACCAAAGAAGAGGAAATCTGAATGTGCCAAAAGAATCCTATGCTAAATGGCAAATCTGTCACTGACAGCTTAGAATTATACTGATCGGATCAGCTAGAAAGCTAGGCTATCAGTGAATGAATTTGCTAGAGTAGATGAAGAAATCCAAGCCAAAAACTGCTCACTCAGACTGTCCTATCATAGGGCTGAAATGAATGTCAAAAAGTAGGGCAAAGTGCAGAAATTCAGCTACAGATCAGAGCAAAAACAAACAAGCCAAATTCGAATTGAAGGGGCACAAAATGAAACCTTTCAAAATTGATCTTGAAGAGCTAATGTACACCAACACTCGATGTAGACATTTACCAATCAATTCTTGCAGAAATAGAACTAGAATGGTAGAAATGCAGTGATGATATGAATGCAGAAATTTTGGAAGCAGGGACACAAATTCAGTAACCATTCATTGATGCACTAAAACTGATGTGCAGATATCAGACTGATCAGTTCCAAAATGATTCATATTTCTGCTGGATCAAACTATGGATGCAGCAAGAATTCGATGCAGGTTAAAAGGCTGAATTTCTGAACAATGGATGTGCAGAAATTTAGAATTAATGTGCAGCAATTCAGAAACTAATTGGATGCTAAAACCCGACAAAATAACTAAATTCGATTGCACCAAGCTAATGTCCACATAAGATTCCTAGAACTATAGCTCACTCGATGCAATTTCTGAAACTGAAGGCTGAAAAACTGCAAAACATAAAAACTGCCTAATTGCAGAAATCTGAGTTGAAACACAAGAACGCATGAACTGAAAATTCAGAAATGAAGCTGAATAAGAAACAAACTCGAATCTAATGAATTAACACACTAAAGGTTGTCTTCAATTGCAAGGAATAAACTAAACACAACTGAATTCGAAAGAGGCTACAAAAATTCAGAAACTAAGCTAAAAATGGAGAAAACAGAGCTGATACGCAAACTACCACTGATACGCAAGCTACAAACAAGAAATAAACTGAAATAAAAAAGCAATTAGCCCATAAACACATTCCCTAGCTACTTGGCTTAAAGATTGACCCTAATTTAAGCTGTAACAATGCAGTAAATGAAGTTAACCAATCTGAAACCAAGACAGAAACAAAACTAAAGCAGTAATAGAAATTACAGCTACAAACAACTGAAATTAGCTAAATAACTAAGCCTCAATCCTCCCTAAGCTCAAAATCTCCTTGGTCGTCAAGCAAGGGCTGGCCTCGAACCCCTAAGCTCAGCAAATCAGTGGAGCGCAGCTTCAATCGACCAATCTGCTCAAACTGCCTCAGCTGGGAAAATTTCGATCCGAACTCTTCAATCTTAGTTTGTTGAGCTGCGATGGTGATTTGGAGAAGACCTGAGCTCACCTGAGAACCCCTACAAGTGGCTCAGATCGTCGGAAATGGTTTGTAGCTAAGATTTCAATGCTCAGACCACAGATGATGCCGAAACCCTCAAACACCTCTGTCCGGATGAAATTTGAGCTGAAATCTCGATCGAAACTGTCTTCCAAGGATTTAGATGATGATCAAATGGAGAAATTGAGGGGTCACGCCTTCTTGGATGAAGAACTTGAAGAAACTGATGAAAAACGGCAGAAGAATACGAAGAACGGCGAAGACACGACGAGGAAGGAAGGCTGGGTGAAGTTTGATTAAATACTTATCAATGGACGGCCCAGATTGATCGGAGGAAATCCAACGGCTGATCTTGCTCTGATTTGAGCCAAACTTTGAGGATGTTGATCAGAGGTCAGGATCTGCCTTGTGGTAGCTCGGATCCTCCAGATTTGCAACGGATAGTCCAGGTCAACTTAATCTTTGCATGGACAATCTAGAGCCCTTCGAGCTTGATCCAACGGTTGAATGAACTCTGATTGGGATGAAACCTTCAGATCTTGATCAGAGTGCTTGATCAACCCTAACCCTAGCTCGGATTGCTTCAGATGGTCCCGGATGGCTCAGATCTAGCCGCTCTTGAATCGGACGACCCAGATTTAATCCTAATCTTGATACTCGATCCGGGTCACTTCCGACTCATGTTTGACCCGATATGCCCTAGGTCTAAGGACCTTTCATACCTACAAAAATAGATCAAAAATTAGTGGCCAAATAATCCAAAAAATATGCAAATTTACAATTAAGTCCAAAATAAGAGGAAATCCTAAAACCTAGGGTAGAATCACAATTAGGCAAGCAAAACATGGGTCAAACATGGATTTTAGCAATTAAAATAGTCAACAAAATGATACTTATCACTCGGCCTCCGAGACTGCCGGATCTCGAGACGTCCGTACCTTGACCTGCCTCTACTTCTGTCCACAATCCTTGCTTGGCTAAGTCTCCTGCCTGATCTTCTGGATCAGGACTATGTGCCCAGTCCATGACCAGTACTTCTTGTCCAATTTCACGAACCAGGTCTTCGTGCCCAACCCTCGGTCAGGTCTTCGGTGCCCAGCCCTCGGCCAGGTCTTCGTGCCCAGTCCTCGACTAGGACTTCATGGTCAACCCTACAGGTCAAGACTTCGTGCCTGGCTCAACTAGGACTTTCCTACACACTCAATGAAACACATTAGATCACAACATAAACTTAACTTTGAACTCTTTGCCATTATCAAAATCAGGTTCGATTTGGTACTTCTGACACCAACAATCTCCCTCTTTTGATTTATGGCAACCCAGTTCAAAAGTTAAGTTAAAAATAACATGAATAAGAGTTAGTTCATAGTCAAGCATAAAGTTTAAGACAAAATTTTCATTTTCCCACTTGGTTATTAATTTCTTCCTTTTAGGGCATTTCAAAAGTTTTGAAAAAAATCTTAGAAAATAGAAGAATTGCATAAAACTCCCCCTTGATTTGAAATCCTTCCCTTGAAGCTTTTGAAAACATGCAATTTTTCTTTTTGAAAGATTTTTTTTTAATTTTTGAAAAGAATTCTAAGTATTACAAATTCATTACAAAAACTTTTAAGTTAAAGAAAAAACTTGTTAACGAGAAAAACTTTTGAATAAGGGGAAAATTTCTTTGAGGAAAACTTAATTTTTCTACTCTCCCCCTTGGCCAAATTTTAACTTTAACTTCACTTTTCTTTAATTTTAACTTCACTTTTCTACTCTCCCCCTTTGCCATATATAAAAAAAACATTCTTTTGAAAAAAACATATTTTTGAAAGAAACGTTTAATTAAGGGAAGGAAAAAAATTGTGTATCGAGCCGATTAGTCTTGCAAAATAAATCAAGTAAGCAAAATAATTATGAACTAAGCAAGAATTAGTAGTAATAAACCAAGTAAGTAGAAATTAAAAGTGACAAGATTTGAACCAAGTTGATAATCCTAGTGAGTCCAAGCAAGAAATTTTTTTATGCATTTAAGAATTTAAAGAAAAATGAATCAAATCAATTCATTTTGGTTCCTGTCTAACCTAGTTTGCTACTTACTAACTGTTATACAACAGTAGCTTTCACTTGGGTTAGTCGAGTAAAGTAGTCTGATCAAGTTAGACTTTCTAAGTTTGATTACTTAACTTGATTACTATTCACTTGTATTTATTGCCCCAACTGCTCTTGATGCAACTTAAAGCTGTTAGTGATATGAGAGAAGTGTCCTAAGGCAATCACCTTATGATTGTAATCATTTATTTTAATAAATGAATATTCACTATTTGAGTATACATGTTTGTGTATTTGATTGAGATCTTAAACTCATTTACTGAATGTCCGCAATACAATTCACAGCATGAGAGAATTTGTGATGAATTCACAACTAGTGATTATCTCTACATGTGCAATTGTGAAGTATTGAAATTGTCCCTAGTCGATGAATTGATAAATACGGACACTATCAATTCTGTTGAGACTAGCATGAGTTATTCTCTAATAAGCTGATTCTCACTGGCTGGTGACATTGAGATGTCCGGAGATAAACATAAATGCTAGTTACGGGAACTAGTTCATTGGAGTGACTGGCTGTAAAACTTCATATGGTAGTCTACATATAGATATGTCAATGAAGTTCTAACTGCAGCTTAAGTGCGATATTCCTTTGACTTGCGGTGTTCAAGTCATCTTGGTCATGGAGACTTATACTTTGACATCTTAAGCAAGCATCTCCAAGGAGGTGTGGACCCAGGATGATTGGGTATAAGTCGAAGTGCCCGAAGATGTTTGAACAACCTACAAAGGATTCACCACTCCTTGCGAGGAGATGTATACCCGAGGCCTATCGTTGGATTGTTACCCGAAGCCTCTAGCCAGAGCATGACATGTTCAGAGTATGAATCTCTTAAATACATGAGAGTAATTATAATCCGTAGGACGAGAAAACGTTACTTGGGCTAGGTATGACGTAGCCAGCCTAGTGGGGACTGACACACATAGACCATGTCCTGAACCAAGTGGGTATAAGATGGTGAAGGGAATGGGGCACGATTCTGTAATGGCCCGACCCGTCTACCGGCCCATTTACCGGCCTATTTACCGGTCCTCACGACCGTCGTTCCGTCGTACCGTCGACCATCGACCGTGTCGTTACTCATACTAGGTCTTCCCACCCCTGGGTGTGGATTTTTGCCTTCCTAGGATTCGAACCCTAGACCCAGGCTTAAATCTAGTTCTTTATGAATCCTGAATACCTATAGCTCAATTGGTATTCAGGATTCATAAAGAACTAGATTTAAGCCTGGGTCTAGGGTTCGAATCCTGGGAAGGCAAAAATCCACACCCAGGGGTGGGAAGACCTAGTATGAGTAACGACACGGTCGATGGTCGACGGTACGACGGTACGACGGTCGTGAGGACCGGTAAATGGGCCGGTAGACGGGCCGGGTCGTTACAATAAAAAGGCGCCATTTTATTGTAACGACCCGGCCCGTCTACCGGCCCATTTTCCGACCCATTTACCGGTCCTCACGACCGTCGTACTGTCGTACCGGTCGACCATCGACCGTACCGTTACTCATACTAGGTCTTCCCACCCCTGGGTGTGGATTTTTGCCTTCCCAGGATTCGAACCCTAGACCCAGGCTTAAATCTAGTTCTTTATGAATCCTGAATACCAATTGAGCTATTATTGTAACGACCCGGCCCGTCTACCGGCCCATTTACCGGTCCTCACGACCGTCGTACCGTCGTACCGCCGACCATCGACTGTGCCGTTACTCATACTAGGTCTTCCCACCCCTGGGTGGTGATTTTTATAGCTCAATTGGTATTCAGGATTCATAAAGAACTAGATTTAAGCCTGGGTCTAGGGTTCGAATCCTGGGAAGGCAAAAATCCACACCCAGGGGTGGGAAGACCTAGTATGAGTAACGACACGGTCGATGGTCGACGGTACGACAGTCGTGAGGACCGGTAAATGGGCCGGTAAATGGGCCGGTAGAAGGGCCGGGTCGTTACATGAGGTTTCTCCACCCACAAGGAGCGACGAGGGCTAGCGGGAGGTTATCCGGGGATTGATCCACCGACGGATTCTTGGATTAGTCACCCGTCCGGGGTGGATACCAAATAAATCTTCCGCTTTAGCATTGGTTAGTGTTTATTTTATTGTTTTATTGTATATTTCGCTGTGCAACTAACCGTGTAGGAAGAAAGGGGCTCGAAAATCGCTATTCACCCCCTCTAGCGGACGTATTTGATCCTACATAATATAGTTGGAGTCAGAGGTCAATCCTTAGTTTTGGTTGTTGGACACATCCAAGCCTAACTAAACGGTTGAATGAGCTCCAACCATATTAAAACTATTTCTTGATTAATGGGTCAGCCTTAAGCTTGGAGCATCGATTTTTTGTGCCACAGCCAAGGTCGATGTAAAGAGAGGTGAAGTTGGGTGCTATCTATATTGTTGCATACTTGTTAATGAGTTAACAACCCAATGATTTATGCAAACATTCAATTAGTTGATAGCATAATGTGATAGTTACATATGTATAATATGTAATCGGTATAATTACCTACCTTCATAGCTAAGAATAACTTGATGGACTCTAGCCATGGTTGTTCTTATCTATGGTTGGATGTCAATCTATTTGGAGATGTTCCTACGATCTCCCGAATTGATAAAAAGAGTTATTCAATTCGAAAAATAAATAGGATTTAATTAATGTATATTGATGCATTCTTTATCATTCTCATCACATAACCTCAATTTGTATTTCTAGGATAATCACCTGATCATGTCTTCTCTAAATTTGCATTCCATTTTGGACACCAATAAGCTGACTGAGCCTAACTTCATGGACTGGCTTCGAAACCTGAAGATAGTCCTCAAGGCAGAAAAGTTTGCTTATGTCCTTGAAGAACAACTTCCCAACCATCCTCCTGAAGATGCAACTCCAGACCAGTTAGTGGCCTATCAGAAATATGTGGCCGATTCAGAACTTGCGAGTTGCATCATGCTAGCCGCTATGGTACCTGAGCTGCAAAAGCAGCATGAGCATAGGATGCTCATACCATCGCCTTCCATCTTCATGAATTGTTTGACGAGCATATCCCAGACCAAGCCTAAGTACCCCGGGCATCGGCTGCACCGTGAGGTTGTTGGTGCAGTTTGCACTAACGGTCAAACTCAAGTTTTGATGAATGACAAATAGGTCAAAGTTAGACGTGTTGTGTCTTTAACCTCTTTACTAAGTGTGCAGGGTTGAAAGACTTAGGACCAGACACCAGGCTGAAGTCCAGGATGGTTGAGTCCTGGCGGGAAGTCCAGTTGGGTCCGCGGGACCTGAGAACTGGCTGAAGACCAAGTTGGTTGAGACTTGGTAGGAAGACCAGGGTGGTTGAGCCTTGGCAGGAAGTCCTGGTGGTCAAGAAGTCAAGTAAAGCTGCACAAAGGGTAAGTGAGGTAAGTCACTGGAGGAGCGAACCAGTGAGGACGAGTCCATTTATGGGACTTTAGGCGCGGTCCAATTTAGACCCATTTGGGTGATCTAAGTTGAGTCCTGGTTAGATCCTGGTCTAGGAGACAGGGTCTAATTAACTATGAATATAATTGTTATTTGGACTAACCCTGGATGCAGGATCGAAGGACTAAGTATCTGCAGCTTAGAGAGCCTCAAAGGAGTGAGGCAGAAGCTGAGCAGGGCGCCTCGGATGATCCGGGCGCCCCCAAGGTCAACCCAAGTCTATAAGAACCACAACGCGCCTCGACAGCTAGATTCGGGGTGCCCCGGATGCTCCGGGCGCCCCGCTTGTCGCGGGCGCCCCCACTGCCAGCTGCCGAAGCGCATCCCTGCAAAGCCGAGGAGATGAGGCTTTGACCGGTCAATCCGGGCGCCCCGAGTCCTCCGGGCACCCCAGTCAAATCGGATCCCGAGGATAAGGGGATCAGACGACGACCGAGCTACAACCGGATCAAACGCCACTTAGGGGGCGCCCCCGACATCCCGGGCGCCCCCAGGCCCTATATAAAGGGCCCTCGACCCCAGGCTTCCTACAACGCTTCTTCCAACGCCTCAAAGTTCTTCTACGCTCGTGCATTACTCCAGAAACGCTTCACTTCGAGCCGACGATGCCCTGCTGCCCCGAAAGAGTCGACCTACTCCGGACGTCGGTAAAAAGAAGAACTTAATTTTTTTTATATATTTTATTGCATCTAATTACTTGAAAGTGTGGGGTTGTCACACTTTCAATTCTTTTGTACTCGCCTTCTCTATCGGGGTTTACCGGTAGAGAGTTTTAGTGGATTACCCAACGGATAGGTCCGAGGGACCTGGGCCTTCGAGTAGGAGTCGCCGAAGGCTCCAAACGAAGTAAAACTCGTTCGTGTTTGTGTGTTTGTTTTTGTTTTATAATCGTTTCTTTCGTTTCCGCTGTGCACGCTTTTTAAAGCGCTCAAATTTTTTTAAAACGCACGTGATTCACCCCCCTCTCACGTGCATCGATCCTACAAGTGGTATCAGAGCCTGGTACGCTCTCTATCGGTGCAACCACCGTAAGAGTCGGGGGAAATCCAGTTTTTATCGTTGTCTGTGTTTTTTTTTGCTCACAGTCTAAATCTGATATTATTATCAATATTTATATATTAGTTTTTTTTATCGATCGATTTTACACGAATTTGGTGCAACACCATTCGAGTTGGTCATTTTATTTTTATATATTTATCTCTGCCGGCACTACTAATCCAAGACCTAGTCTTGGGACTTTGTTTGGTCTATTTTTTGTGTGCAAGATTTCTAAATGGCGCAAAATAAGATGCAAGGGCGAAATGTCAACGAGCCCCCACACTACTATCCAGAAGATTTCGACTATTAGAGGCGATCAATGGAGATCTTCTTGGGCAGTCAAGACTTCGACTACGTGCTAGCCCTGAGATACCAATCTCAAAATGATGAACTGAACAAGCAGGTAAATAAATTAATTTGTACAGTTTTGCCTAACAAAATTTCCTGCAGACTGGAAAAGTATAACAACGCATATGACCTATGGACTCGGCTGAATGAATTGCACGAGAATTTGAAGGAGCTGGATGAGCCTAAGCTTAAAGCTGAAGATGAGTCTACTAAATCAATCGCAGAACCAAACTTAAAGATGGAAGATCAAGTCCAATTTGCAACTAAAGTCGAGCCTGAACCAACGGTAAAGCCTACTAAATTAGGGGATGCGATTGAGGTAAATTACAAGAATACCCCTAGTATTATTAATACAAATGTCTTGCATGATTCTGAGCAAATCTCTGAAATATCTGACTGTGTAGAAGGTTCTTGTAATAAATTAGATATCTCTATAAATCCTCCCGAAATGCATATTTTGTTAAAAACTTCCTGCAATACTTTAGACTTTTCAGACCAGAACAAACTCAACTCTGACTTGGTTAAATAAAACATTGACCAAGTTAATTCAGATTGTGAAAATCTAACCCTCGATAAAATCAATGTTTATCTCAATAAATTTTTTAACTCAGTTAATAGTTCAATTGTAATCGAAAATTCAAAAACCATTAAACTTGAAAATAAACCCAAGTTAATTAACAATTCTTCAAAACTGAAAATTACAAACTTGGGTAATTCGAAATTAAAACCCAACAATAATTTAAGCATTACAAAAATTCCTAATAAAGACAAATTAAAAAATTTAACTAATTCAAAATTAAAAGAAAATTTAAGAGTCCACTTTAACAGCCCAAAGCACTCAACCTATAATCCAGGGGAGGCACCAAACTAATTGGCATCTCAAAATCGGCCTTTGCCCAGTTGGGCACTTAGGACTAGTCTTAAAAGTTAATCTGACTCTTGACCGACTTAGTATTAGGGTGGGTCGAGATAACGGTACGCTAGAAAGACTCTCGGGGAGAACTAGCTGAAACTATCTCGACACATCCTAGACTAGTTAGACCAGGGTGTCTCAACAGGTAGGGTAAAAGTATAACTTTCTTAAGCAGCTTTGCCTAGAAAGAGGTTGTTGTTCCAATAAGGCTTCGGCCAAAGAAGGCCCTTGTGCCTCGCCTCCCGCCTGGAAGCTATTTATCGAAGTATACTTTTAAACTACTTCTTGTAAAACCTGAATCTAACAAAAAGTCAGACTAACTTTTATAAATCAAATTCAAGCTCATCTCATACAAACTATAGGATCCCTTTGATTGACAATATTAGACTGAGTGAGATGATTAGAGACAATAAAATTTGAAACTTGGGTATTTTAACCTAACCGTTACTTAATTAAATTTTAACCGATAAAATTTTACTTTCTTTTCACCAAATTAAATATTAATTAAAATTTTAATCGTATCTATAAATTTGAATCTTATTTAAATGTTAAAATTAAACTTTAAAATTTGACCAAATTAAATTTTAACCCCTAAAATTTTACCTAATTGAACTTCAACCCTTTATTAAAACTTCATTTAAATACCTCTAACTTTAATCCCCAAATAACTAAAGCTTGTAATTAAAATTTTACCTTAATCTTAATTGAAATTCTTAATAATTTTAACCTTAATCTTAATTAAAATTCTTAATTAATTAAACCTTAACCTTAAGTTTAATTAAAAATCTTAATTATTTAAACTTTAATCTTAATCTTAATTAAAATCAAACTTTAACTCTTAATTAAATCTTAATTTAATTTTACCAAAATTGAATCCTAATTAAAATTAAACTTTAATTCTTAATCCTAATTAAAATTAAACTTTAATTCTTAATCGTAATTAAAATTAAACTTCAAATATTACTTCAATTAAAGTCATAATTAAATTTTAAAACTTTAACTTAATTTTTAATGTTTAATTAAAATTTATCAACCCAACCAACCTTAACCAACTTAACTAAAAACTTTAATTAAACCAAACTTAAATATAATTAACCTAATTAAACTTTAATTAAACCAAACTTAAATCTAATGAATCCAAACCTAATTAAACCAAACCTAAAAGCAAACCCACACTAAAGGCTTAATTAAGCCTACACCTAATCCTTAATTAAACCAACTTAACAAAAAAAAAACTCTTTTGTTTCCTTTTTTCTTTCTGCTTGTTCTTTTACGAACTTACCCCTAAGGACTTATGGAGAATATCGAGTTGAGGGGGAGGGAAAATATTTCTATACATCTTTTTGGCAAATTCCTTATAACATATTTGAAAATAACTGTTTTAAAAATACTTTTTGCTTTAAAGTCTTTTTTATTCTTTCAATTATATTCTTTTCAAAACTTATTTTCAATTTTTTTTGTGCTTTCAAAGATATTCTTATTATCATTTAAAAATAATAATAATAACTTTATTACTATATCAAATTTTGTTTCAAAATATTAAACAATCCTCTTGAAAATCTCTCTTCAAATACTTTTAAACTATTTTATTAAAATATGTGATTAAAAATAAAAATGCCCTATATCTAAACCTATTTTAAGAGATGTCATACATGTCTTATTTTTACTGTTTTGTTTGAAAAATATTAGGATTATGCTTATAAATAGTTCCTTGCAATTCCTTTTTAGCATTGAAAAATCCGTATTTTTGGGTCTTGCAAATCTCCTTTTTCAAATTTTACTAATTTTCTTTGATAAACTATTTTCAAATTAACTTTAAAATAAAAACACTTATGTTTTTTTAAAATCCACTATTAGCTTGTTCTTATACTAGAAAGTATCAAAATATTTTGATTGATTTACTTCCAAAAATGATTCTTTTGAAATATTTTTATTTGTAGTTTGGATATCCCTAGGACATAATAGAATGTTTACCTTGAAATTGACAAGGAATTCTAAGGGCTTGTCAAGTTAAGGGGGAGTTCAAACTAACTTGGAAAATTAATTTTAAGAATAGTTTGATTAAGTCTATGATATTACTTTTAAAGTATAACTATTTTCAAAAGAATCTAAGGCATATTCTTGAAAAATTAGTTTTAAAAATTGAATAATGGTCTTGAAACTTATAAAGCTTATTCTTAGAATATCTTCCTTCTTCTAAGTTAAAGCTCAGTAGCAAAGTTTCTTTTGGATTTGAAAAATATGTATTATTTGGGAAATTTTTATCTATTTTCTTTTAAAAAGATTGTCAAGCTTAACTTTGAAAATATTTCTAATTCATTTGAAAAATAATGTTGTTGAAAACTATTTGTTAGTTTTGAAAGCTAAGTTAATTGATTTAGGGGGAGTTACTTTTTTTCACTTAGGCTATTTATCTTACTTAATCTATTTTGCCTAAGTCTAGTTTTCCCTATCACTTAGCTTTGGATCCTACTCTCCGTAACTTAATATACGTATGTTTTTTTGATGAATGACAAAGGGGGAGAGTAGGGTTAAAGCTTAGAAAATTCTATTTGCTACTTAATTTTGCACCCTGTACTTTCATGCTTATTTTTTTATTTACTTGCATGTATCTGCTATTTTTTTCTCTAACTTTAACCTAGGTTGTCATTGCATCAAAAAAGGGGAGATTGTTGGTGCAGTTTGCACTAACGGTCAAACTCAAGTTTTGATGAATGACAAATAGGTCAAAGTTAGACGTGTTGTGTCTTTAACCTCTTTACTAAGTGTGCAGGGTTGAAAGACTTAGGACCAGACACCAGGCTGAAGTCTAGGATGGTTGAGTCCTGGCGGGAAGTCCAGTTGGGTCCGCGAGACCTGAGAACTGGCTGAAGACCAAGTTGGTTGAGACTTGGCAGGAAGACCAGGGTGGTTGAGCCTTGGCAGGAAGTTCTGGTGGTCAAGAAGTCAAGTAAAGCTGCACAAAGGGTAAGTGAGGTAAGTCACTGGAGGAGTGAACCAGTGAGGACGAGTCCATTTATGGGACTTTAGGCGCGGTCCAATTTAGACCCATTTGGGTGATCTAAGTTGAGGCCTGGTTAGATCCTGGTCTAGGAGACAGGGTCTAATTAACTATGAATATAATTGTTATTTGGACTAACCCTGGATGCAGGAACGAAGGACTAAGTATCTGCAGCTTAGAGAGCCTCAAAGGAGTGAGGCAGAAGCTGAGCAGGGCGCCCCGGATGATCCGGGCGCCCCCAAGGTCAACCCAAGTCTATAAGAACCACAACGCGCCTCGACAGCTAGATTCGGGGCGCCCCGTGATTCACCCCCCTCTCACGTGCATCGATCCTACAGAGGTATTAGGATTTTGGGTACTTGTTCGGGCGTGCACATCCCAAACCAAGCCTAAGTACCCCGGGCATCGACTGCACCGCGAGTTATTAGGGTTTTAGGTACTTGGTCGGACGTGCATATCCCAGACCAAGCCTAAGTTTCCCGGGCATCAGCTGCACCGCGAGGTATTAGGGTTTTGGATACTTGGTCGGGCGTGTACATCCCAAACCAAGCCTAAGTACCCCGGGCATCGGCTGCACCACGAGGTATTAGGGTTTTGGGTACTTGGTCGGGCTTGTACATCCCAGACCAAACCTAAGTACCCGGGCATCGATTGCACCGCGAGGTATTAGGGTTTTGGGTACTTGGTCGGGCATGTATATCCCAAACCAAGCCAAAGTACCCTGGGCATCGGCTGCACCGCGAGGTATTAGGGTTTTGGGTACTTGGTCGGGAGTGTACATCCCAGACCAAGCTTAAGTACCCTGGGCATCGGCTGCACTACGAGGTATTAGGGTTTTGACTCTCTCGGTAGTACATTGATAGTTTGGAGGAGGCGTCACCTTTTATTACTTGAGTTTGCTGCAAGTCCGCAAAGGTACACAAAAGGACGTTTATTGCATAATGCAAATCTTACCGGGACAGGGAGAGTCAGAGACGGTTGCCTAGCCCGGGCCTCCCTAATACTGGCCCTTCTCCTTATATGTATGACCTCCTTCAGCTAGCCCTCAAGACCCCTTGGGTTCTTCCGGCACTCTGCTCGGACCTCTCCGCTGTAGCATCGTCGTGATACCAGCTGATCTCCTCTGAATTCCAACACCCGATCGCCTACCGGGAACTTTATCTTCTGGTGGTACACAGAGACCACTGCCTGGAAGTGTTGAACACAGGTCGGCCCAAGAAGGCGTTGTAGGAGGAGGGTGCATCCACGATCAAGAAGGGAGTCCTTCTGGTCCACTCCAGTGCGTCACTTCCCAAGGAGATTGATTGGGTAATCTGCCCTATCGGTCATACTCGATACCCCGTAAAGCCAAACAATGGGGTCGAAACCGGGAGTAGTTCCTCTTCATCGATCTGCATCTGTTCGAAAGCCGTTTTATACAAGATGTTCACGGAACTCCCTGTGTCCATAAAGATGCACTTAACTTCGTAGTTAGAAATACGAGCTACGATCACTATGGCGTCTTCATGGGGAGCTTCCACTTCTTCCAGGTCGGCAGGTCCAAAAGATATTGTAGGGTCGGGTTCCTGACTCCGGCTAGTTCCAATGGAGTAGTTTTCCAATCGTCAGGTATGAGACTTCCTCGCCCGGTTGGAGTCCCCTCCAGTAGGTCCTCCGGAGATGACTCCTATATGACCTGAGGGCGGACCACGCATGGGGGCCTTGCCCTTCTGGGGGTCTCTCTCTAAGGAGAGAGATCTTCGAGGTGCTGCCCCGACTCCTACCTCGCGATCGTGATCGAGACTGATGTCGGGCCTCATTGTCTCCGGCATGCTGTCGCCGAGGAGAAAAGCTTCGCCTTGGTGACCTTCTACGATACTCCGACTTATTCCACTTTCGTCGAGGTTTGGTGTCTGCCTCCTTGCCGAACTTCTTCTTCAGGGCGTGACACTCCTCAGTGGAATGTGTCAATCTGCCATGGTAACTACAGTACCTGGGTGATGGCTCTGGCTGCTCAGTGTCTACTGTCTCAACCATCCGGCGCCTACCAACCCATTGGTCCTTCCCGGGGTGAAGTTCCTTTCCCCGAGCTGGGGCTGGGGGCTCCCTCCTGTCTGATCGAGGAACCGCCGGAGGGGGGGGCTCCGACGGGATCTTCGCGACGGGTATACTGTACTTCTTCCACATTGACATGCTTGACCGAGCGCCCCAGCAAATCATCGAAACTGGCCCCTGGAAAATTAAAACTTTAGTTAATTGGTTTAATCAACACCTAATTTAAATGAGACCGTTTAAATAAGATTTCACAAACCCAATATAATTATCCCATTAAAATACATATAAATTTATTTTAAAATTTAAAACTATAAATAAATTGTATTTATTTATTATATATATTATCAATCTATTATTGTCATTAATATCCATAACAATACTATTAATAATTTGATTTATTTTATTTCATTAAAAATTGTAATCAAATATCAAATTGATTTATGCTTCAATTAAATCATTTTATTAAATATTAAATTAAATTTTAGGAATTTTTGTTAGGATCTTACGTCCAAATCAATTCTGTATAGAATCATGATCCTACAAACTATGTGTTGAGCGCCTTCGAGTTGACTTGGGCCTTCTTCTTCATTTCGGGGTCTCATTTTCCTGAGTCTAGGCGTTCACCAGCTTCATCTACTAGATATTTGTATCAGGCTTGGACTTGAGGTGATGCCCACGAGGTGCTCACTTCAGGCCCAATTCTTAGAGGGGCCCAAATAATTTATTATTCATTTAATATTAAAATTTTAGTTCGAAAGATAATTGTCGATCCTCACCCTAATTTCTCCTCGCCCTAATTTTGCCAATTCTTTGACTCCTCATCCTATTTTCCATGAGCTCATCCTCGTCTCCTCACCCTAATTTCACCGTGAACTCCTCCTTGTCCTAAGTTCGACGTGAGCTCCTCCTCATCCTAATTTCACTCGAGTAGCCTTTTTGATTCATCTTTTATTTTGATAACTTCTGTTTGATCTGTCCAACATTGTGTCAGATCAACTTCGCGCTCTTGCTTGTAGATATAAAGTTTGTCAAAAGGGATAAATTCTCGTTCATATTCTATAACAAATTTGTTTCTTATTTTTCTATTTTGTGTTGCATTTTGAAATGGGTACCTAATTTCGTTCATATTTATATAGAAGAACTTAGGATTGACCATGCCTATTATCTTGTAGGTATGAAGTAGCTTACTATTCCATGTGGTAGGCTCATGGTTTGGTTTTCTCTTTTTTGAATATTTGTTTTTGTATTATAAGCTGTAACTTGGATTGTCTGTTCAATCTAGAGAGATTGAAGTTTGCTAATAATGATAGCCTAATGAAATCTCGTAAGAATCTTGAAGAAACATTGAGATATAATGTCAAGTCAAACATTGATGGGGATGATCTGTATTTGAAATTATCAATCTTGAAACAGTCTTTACCGATAGAACAAAAAGAGCAGTAGATGTTTTGAATTATCTAAAAAATATGGATGATTGTTATTCAAATGCTTAAGTTGCCTACAGAATTTTATTGATCATACTAGTTACAGTGGCATCTGCAGAAATGAGTTTTTTCAAGTTGAAATTGATTAAAACATATTTTTGATCAACCATGTTACAAAAAAATTAAATGGATTGACGATGTTGTCTATTGAAAAGAAAATATTTGAACATCTTGATTATACAAGCTTAATTGATATTTTTGCAGTCAAAACAGCAAGACATGTTGTATTCAAATGATTATTGGTTATATTTATCTTTTTATTTGATTATATTTTATAATATTAAATGTTATTTAACTTCATATTTTACTTTACATGTTGTAGCCTAAAAAATAACAGCAATATGCATTATACTTTTATAGCTAAAACGGAAGTAAGATATATTATACTTAATGATTATCGGTAACATTTAATTTTTTATTATATTATGAAATATTCATGTTATTCAACACTTTATTTATTGTATAGTTTGTCGATTTGCTAAAAATTTGTTTATTACATGTTAAAAGGAGGATCATATTTTGAAGTGTGGATGATTTTTTAAACTAAAATAGTAATAAGACATTGTAAGGGGTCCTTTTTATTGAAGTTTGACTCAGGCCATCAAAATCTCAGGTATGACCCTGATTTGTATCCTTTTGGGATACTGAACCATGTCTCCATGCCCATCTTTAAGAATGTTGAGGCAATCTGTGGTCCGGAGTGACCAAGTGTTTTGATGTTTGGGCAAAGAGTTTAAGTTAGGTTTACCCTTGTGTTCTTATATGTGTATGTTGAGTGTGCAGGTTGTACAGGTTACACATATGGACTTGGCTAGACAGCCTCGGTACGGTGAAGGGTGGCATGGAGACAAGTTGGAGGCTTGTGTGCACCCGAGGGACCTTGGAGAGCAGGGACGATGAGCTGATGGGCGCGGACTTCGAGGCGTACGTGAAGGGTGGCATGGAGGCAAGCTGGAGGCTGCGTGTGCATCCGAGGGACGAGGGCCGAAGATGAAGAGAGCACGAAGGCAATAGTCGAGGCTGCAGATGAGGAGTCAGTCGAGTCGTGAGGGTACGAGTGCAGTGTGATTGTACTCGGGAAATCCTAGGGTTTGAGTGCGGAGTGGAATATACTCAGGAAGGGTAACCTTAGGTGGGTGAGTAGACCAGTCGACTGGCCTGGGGGCAGTCGAATGATGGAACTCATAGAAAGGTCTCAGCCCTGGGACCAGTCGACTGCCCTGGGGGCAGTCGACTGGTAGGTGGCTGGTGAGTTGGCTGAGAATTCGAACGTTGGGGTGCAACGGTCGAATTTTAGTGGCACTAGTCGACTTCCCTGGGGGCAGTCGACTGGTAGCGAGGGTTTTCAGCCCAAGTCCTATTTAAAGAGGACTTTGTGGTGGCTAAATCTCTTGACGAGTTTGGTCTTGGTTAAGAGTCAAACAGTAGTCTTTGTGCTCAGGTCGTGTCAAGGTGCTGTGGCGAGGTTTCTCCACCTACAAGGAGCGACGAGAGCTAGCCGGAGGTTATGCGGGGAGTGATCTACCGACGGATTCTTGGATTAGTCACCCGGCCGGGGTGGATACCAAGTAAATTCTATTTGTTAACGTTGTTTGTTTTCTTTATTATTGTGTCCGTTGTGCAACTAACAACGCAGGTACAAGAAAGATCCGATAACCGCTATTCACCCCCCTCTAGCGTACGACATCGATCCTACAGTTGGTATCAGAGCGAAGGACCGCTCTTGATTGGACTAACCGCTGAGGGAGCACACGCTAGAGGAAGAAGAACATGGAAGATAAGTTTGGGCAAGACATCAACACACCACCATCCTACAATCATGAAGAATTCGGCCATTGGATGTCAAGGATGAAAAATTGGCTAGGGATGGATTGAGATTGTAGAATGACCATTGAAGACCCCTTTGAAATTCCGAGAGACAAGCACGGGAAGAGGCTTCACCCTAGATATGGGCAAATGAACAACAAGAGCAATCTAGGGCAAACGAAAAGGTAATCAATATTTTGGTTAATATTTTGTCTAATAATGTTTTGAGTCGTGTAGGAGAATATCAAAATGCACATGATCTATGGAGAAAGATAGAAGAAATTCATGAAAATCCTACACGAGGTCAATTAGTGGAAGAACCCAAGGAAGAGAGCTCAAGAGTCCAAGAGGATCAACAATCAAGTGAAGAATCATCCACTTCCTTGAGTAAAGGAGAAGAAGAGGAAGAGGTCTCCATCTCAAGGATTGAGGGGGAGGAGAGACCCTCAACCATACAAGAACAAGAGGAAGCATCGACGTCATCCAAGGTTGAAAAAGAAGTCAACCAAGCCTCCACCAAAGCCAAATCAAAGGATCATATAACATGCTTTGGGTGCAACGAAAAGGGGCACTACAAGGACAAATGCCCGAAAGGTAAAATGGAGATAAAATCTAGACCCATTTCAATTCATTTAAATTCTAACATGAAGTGTAGGATTGGGGAAGCCCAAGAGAAGAAGAAAAAAATTAGATGCTTCACGTGTGGTGAGCTAGGACACTACCACACCAAGTGCCCAATGAGAGGAGAGCTCAAGAAGATGGAGCACTTGAGGAGATGGGAGAAAGAGCAAAGGAAGAAGAGAAGCTCACAACAAGGAGGAACTCCAAGGGTAAGGGAGGTAATTCCTAACCCTAGGTTAAAGTGCAATTTAAATTCAAGATCCTCCTTGCATGATAAAAATAGAATTAACCATTCATCCATGCATGCTAGTATTAATGAAAATTGTCTACTTGTGCATAATCATGATTTTAGATATAATGATAGGACTAGGGTTAGCAAGGTAGATCATAACCCTAGGAAAAGCATGCATCATGGTAAATCTAGGACCTTTGTATCAAAGGATCAAGGCACTAAGCCCAAGAAGGGAAGGAATGTGCCTAGAAAGGAGGGAAGGTCTAGGAATGTCCAAAGTGGACATATGGACTCAAAGGTTCAAAACTTAGAAAGGGAAATCAAGCCTTGAGGGCAAGGCTTGATAAATTAGAAAAGACCCTAGAATGATTCACGGTTGGATCTAAGGGTTTGGATATGGTGTTGGGTGGCCTAAATCGCACCAATGATATATTGGGTCTAGGATACCAATCTAAAGTCTCTCATGCCAAGGGAAAGAGATATGCTAGGATAGCATATGATTATGGCAAGAAGGGGGAGTCTAAAAATGGCAAGCGGATGCCATTTAAAGGGAAAAAGAAGGACTTAACCAAAGACAATGTATCTAAGGTTAAGAGTGTCAAGTTTGTAGGCCAAGAGTCACCGGTGGAACACCGATGTGGCCTAGTGATGGTTGAGTCACCTAGGGAGGTGGCTAGGGCTAAGAGCTCAAGGGGGAGCTCTAGGAGCCTTTGGGATATATGGTGAATGAATCTTTGGAGGTTTCCTCCTAGAGGTCTAAATGGACCATGGAGTGTGCCAAAGAAATTGGAGACGGACTTGAGTCTCAATTCTTGGATTTTGGCACGGTGTTTTTGAGTTTCATGCATGGGAATATGACATTGGGGTCATATTGCATGAAAATTGATTTTTGGTGTGTAATTGTCATGTAAATCAATACTAGGGACGCATTGTGGATTGACATGGGCAAAGACATCAAGAGGAAACCAAAACTAGGACTTTTGGTTAAGGGTTGAGTGAACCTTTTTGCTAGTTTTGAGTTTTGTGTCAAACATGGGAATGGTGATAGATACATTTTGGAATGTATTTTTCCCAAGTAGGTATGGGTACCACAAATGTCTCCACAAAATTTAGGAATTTTTGGAGATTTGTAGAATTTCTGGCGCATTTCTGAATTTCGTCAGAAAGGCTGAAATTCTGATTTTCAGAGTATCAGTCGACTGCCCTGGGGCAGTCAACTGCCCTGGGAGGCAGTCGACTGGTAATGGCTGATTTTTGTATTAGCAGCTGATGTGGTCCAAATGATGAAAAACAAGTGTATGGGGGGCTAGTACACATTGTTTGTGGTCATTAGGGATTAAAAGAACCAATGATTGGGATATTGTTAGGTTCTTTTTGATGTTAAGCAAAGGGTGAGAAGTGTTGGGTTTAAATTGGGAAACCAAATACACCTTTGCTAGAAACCCTGGGTTTAGGGGGAGCTGAGGTTAAGGGGGAGCATGGTTGCTCCATTCTTGGCGTAATGGGAACCTTGGAGAGGTTCTTAAAAAACCTTTGTAAGTCCAATGTAAGGGGAGCTTTTGAAAAGCTTTAAAAAGCCCGTTTTGATAAAAAAAAATTCCTAACTTGGAGGGTTAGATGTGGAAAATCCTAACCTGGAGGGTTAGGTGTGGGAAAATTCTAACTTGGAGGGTTAGGTGTGAAAAAGTCCTAACTTGGAGAGTTAGGTGTGGGGAGCCTTGGGATAGGTTTTAAAAAGCCCGTTTCGAAAATTCCTAACTTGGAGGGTTAGGTGTGGGATGCTTTGGGATAGGATCCATTTTTGCATTGCATATGCATTATTTTGCTATTTGACTACTATCTTGTTTCCCTAACTTAAACGTATTATCAAACATCAAAAAGGGGGAGATTGTTGAGGTAATCTGTGGCCGGAGTGACGAAGTGTTTTGATGTTTGGGCAAAGGGTTTAAGTTAGGTTTATCCTTGTGTTCTTATATGTGCAGATTGTACAGGTTACACATATGGACTTGGCTGGACGGCCTCGGTACGGTGAAGGGTGGCATGGAGACAAGCTGGAGCTTGTGTGCACCCGAGGGACCTTGGAGAGCAGGGACGATGAGTTGATGGGCACGAACTTCGAGGCATACGTGAAGGGTGGCATGGAGGCAAGCTGGAGGCTTGGGTGCGCATCCGAGGGACGAGGGCCGAAGATGAAGAGGGCGCGAAGGCAATAGTCGAGGCTGCGGATGAGGAGTCAGTCGAGTCGTGAGGGTACGAATGCAGTGTGATTGTACTCGGGAAATCCTAGGGTTTGAGTGGGAGTGGAATGTACTCAGGAAGGGTAATCTTAGGTGGGTGAGTAGACCAGTAGACTGGCCTGGGGGCAGTCGACTGATGGAACTCACAGAAAGGTCTCAGCCCTCGGACCAGTCGACTGCCCTGGGGGCAGTCGA
>JAGFNQ010003164.1:231174-272500 GCA_024364735.1 Boesenbergia rotunda | reverse complement strand
ACAATCTATGAAACTTTCTCATGACGGGTCATTCAGTACACATTCTCTAATGTATACCCATATGTCAACTTGATATCACATATCCATGACTTGTGAGCTTAAGTCATCAGTTGACCTACATGCTAGTCTCCATGCATTAATATTGTCCTTGAATATTAATGCTTGACTAGGAATGCTTTAGAGTAGTATTCTCTATATCATCTCACTATCGATTCAACCAATCGATATAATGTAGATAAGAACCTACTACCCAAGGACATTATTATACTTAGTTATTTGGCATAAATACAAAGTAAGTATAATAACCAAACATGCCTTTATTAATAATAGAATATGATACAAAATGTCCCTAGTCAATCATCACATAATTGGCTCTAGGGCTCCTACTAACACCCGGGGCCCGAGAGGAGAGGTCATGTCGTGTCCCTAGCTTCTTCATCCCCCGTGCCGGGCACGGGCTATCCAGCCCCATCACAAGTCCCTCCCCTCAAGTTTGATCGAAGGAAGTGTGGTTGACTGATCGGACTAGTGTCAGGATGAAGAAGTTGAACTCGCCTTGGGTCTTGGCCTTCATGCCCGTCCTTGCCATAATCATGGAAGCCTTTTTGGATTGTATCTCCTTCATCCATCGTTCCTAGGAATCTCCTTTCGTGCCCTCTTCTTTTTCCAAGAAGGCTGCTCCGATTCTCGAAGGTTTGTAGTGACGTCTATCTTCTCGGGATAAAGGCGCATGGTCTCCTTTCTCGAGGGTAACAGGATGTTCGCGCTAATGCCCTATTGCCACGTATTATACCGGCTACCCCCACAAGTCCTCATGGTCATGTGTGGGTACAGCTAGCTCGCGACGATCGGCGGTCTGGGCGAAGCGGTTTCTGGCTTTCCACGCGTCCTTTCCCCATTGTGTCTAGGCAGGCATCTGCCGAGGTATAAGAGGGGAAAAGGCAGACGCTGGCCTCCACTTCCAGTTCGGCGATTGGGTGTACTTCGTCTCTCTCCCTTATAGAGCTTCTTTTGCATGTGAGTAGTTCGTCTTCCTCTTGTCTTCTGTCTAGGGGTCATGGAGGGTTATCGAGCAGAATGGTACGAATCCGCCTCTTCGAGAGTGAGGCCGGAGGCCCTACAAGCAGCCATCGAGGTTTATGGGGTCCCGGCCGAGATGGCGATTGTCATTCCTAAAGTGGACCAGACACTTGTGGAGCCCCCAGCAGGCATGCTGGCCTTCTTCTTAGGGTAGATGGAGCTAGGGCTCCGTTTCCCCATCCCCCCTTTTTTACAAACATAGCTTCCTATTTTGGCATCCCTTTGCATCAGATGGCTTGCAATGCCTTCGCCCAGATGGGGAGGCGTATATCATCTTCAAGTTTTTCGGTCTCCCTACCCCGCACCTCTTCCATTCTTTCTTCATCCCGATCGGATTGAGAGGAGTCTTTAGCTTCGCGGCCCATCCGGGCCACAGGTTTTTAGGATGATTTCCTTCTTCGCACAAGGGGTGGAAGGAGAAATTCTTCTTCATCCACCTACTGTCATTGCCCTTCAGCCCTCTATGTTGGATAGCAGATTGGTCGACTCCTCCTCTCCTAGAGAGCTTTCTTCGCAGCCCAGTGTACCATCATGCTAGAGAGGTACTTTCGGGTATGGAGTTCAGTGGCCCCGGGCTGGTGCAGAGCGAAGAGCTTATGTATCGGGCGGGCCTTAGACTTAGAGTAACGCAGATCAGCCCCATCCTAGGTATACCCGTCTTTTTCTTTCATGTGCATTGGTTATGACTGATGCTCTTTCTGTTTGGCTTCTGCAGATGAAGTTATGTATGCCAAGGCGATGAGCCGACTCATCAAGTGGGAGGAGGCAAATAAGGAAGCCCTGAACCCTCCTTCGGTCGCTTCTGACGCTCCTCCTGCTCTCGCTGAGTCCCTCGAGGGACCTGCTGTCTCGCCCTGTGGGGTCGCTTCACCTGAGGGGGTTGAGGTTACTGTTACATTCCCACTAGCCGAGGGCCAAGGGCCTCCGACTCCACTAGTTGCTCAAGTGATGGATCCTCCTTCCGAGGGTGGCTCATCCCCGAGTGCAATCCATCCTAACAGGGTGGACAAAGAGTCTACTCCCTCAGTTACTCTCTCGGCTACCCGGCCCTTCGGTCAGCAGAAGCGGTGGCTCCCCAAGGGCTTGGGCCCTTCCTGGACAAAACGGTGTCTGGCCCGTTCTTCTCCTCTTCCTCCGGTGCCTGAGGAAACAACTATACCAGCCGAGGTAGTAGCTCTTCCTCCTACTTCGTCGGCCTCCACTCCAGCAGCAGTCGTCCCAGTGCCCCCTACTAGCTCCGTGAACCTAGCCACCCCTCCCCCGGGTAAGAAGATGTTGTACTTTCAATACCGGATGAAACTAGATCGACTAAGAGAGAGGTTGGATGCAACGTTAGAGGCCTCCTTACGATCTTCCCCTCCGATGCAATTAAAGGAGACTCCGAGTGAGGGGGTTTTATCGGAGGAGACTTATAGTTCGGAAGGGGATGACTCCGGCCCCTCCATCGTGCCCCCGGAAGCTCCAGATGCTCCATGACCTCCCCTCCGCCCGAGTTCACCGCTACATGAGGGGCGAGGTGAACTACTTGGCACTCTGGAAGGTGTAGTCGTGCCAACTTCAGCCGGAGCACTAGCTGGTCTTCGGGAGACACTCCTGAAGGTACGAATTGTTTTATTTCGTTGCATGTTTCCCTACCCTACTATTCACCTCTCGGTGCGATGGCAGGCGGCTAAGGATTGTGTAGCAGTTGGCCGAGGCTAGTACTCCAGGCCCCAAGTGGAGGCCTTGCTCCATCGAGCCTTACAGGGCAGAGGCTGCGGCTAATCATGCACGTCAAGCAGGAGTGACACAAACCGACGTCAGCAGAGCCCTTCGCGAGGAGGTCGAGTGATAAGCACCATTTTATCGATTATTTTAATTGCTTAAATCCATGTTTGACCCATGTTTTTATTGCTTAATTATGATTTTACCCTAGGTTTTGGAACTTTATCTTATTTTGGACTTAATTGCAAAATTACATAATTTTTGGATTATTTGGTCACTAATTTTCTGATATATTTTTGTAGGCATCAAAGGTTCAAGGACCTAGGGCATACTGGGTCAAACTTGAGTCGGATGTGAGCCGGATCGAATTATCAAGCCTACGATTAATCCGGGCCGTCCGATTCAAGAGCGGCTAGATCTGAGCCATCCGGGACGATCTGAAGCAATCCGAGCTAGGGTTAGGGTTGATCAAGCTCTATGATCAAGATCTGAAGGTTTCATCCCAATCAGAGCTAAATCAACCGTTGGATCAAGCAAGGAGGGTTCTAGAGCGTCCATTCACAGATAGAGTTGATCTGGACCATCCGTTGCATATCTGGAGGATCCGAGCTGCCACAAGGTAGATCCTGACCCCAGATCATCATCATAAAAGTTTGGCTCAAATCAGATCAAGATCTACCGTTGGATTTCATCAAAGCAATCTGAGTCGTCCATTTGTTTCTATTTAATCAGAAATGCGCAGCTCCTTTCTCCTCGTCGCGTCTCCGTCGCTACAGTCGTTTCTTCTTCGTTTTCTAGCCAATTTCTTCGTCAAGGAGGCGCGATCCCTCAATTCCATCATCAACGCAAGAGTTAGGTCAGTGAAGAGAGCTCTTAGCGAGGTTTCCGATTGATTTTCTGTTCAATAGCAAGCTGCGCGAGGTCTCGGCAGAATTGCTATCCGATTCAACGAACTCAGCTGTGCTCCACTTCCACTGCATCCGAGCTGACCAGAGGGGTTCCCTGGAAGGTTTCGGACACTCCCTAATCCCAATCGCGAGTCACCACAGCGAGTTTGATGAAATTGGAAGCTGATTTCAGTTTGGGCAGTGAGCTGATCAGATTCGGTAGCATAGGCGATTTTCACTGATTTGCGGAGCTTGCGGGTCTGAGGTTCTCCCTTGATTGACGACCAAGGAGCTCTTGAGTTGGAGAATGGTTGAGGAGTAGCTTAGGATTTTAATTTCCATGTTTTGTAGCTTAAACTCCATTACTGCACTTGTTCTGTTTTTGTAGTTTCATATCAGCTGTTTAAGTTTGTAGTTCTGAATTGTTTAGCTTAATTAGGATTTTAATCTTCCAGTTCAGTGAGTTAGGAATCTGTGTAGTGATAGATTGCATTTAATTTTAGTTTATTTCTGTGTTTAATGTTTGCGTATCAGATTGTTAGCTTGCGTATCAGATCAGTCCCTTTCCATTGAATTCCTGAATTTAGTTCCAAGCGTGTTTCAGTTTCACTCTATGAGTTTACGTTGCAGTTTGTTTAAGTTAAATAGCATTCGATTTAGGCTTTGCGCATTAGTTATTGCGTATCAACTTCAAATCTGAAATCTGAATTCCATTTCTGAAATCCCAGCTCATTCTGAAATTCCAGCGCATGTTTCTGAGTTTTTGTTTCATTGGAGTTTGAATCTGCATCTACTTGCTGCTGAATCTTGTACCCGAATTGCTTGATTCACAACCAATTGATTTACAGCAGTCGATTTCTGCATCAGCTTGTGTGTATCGATTTCATATCTGATTTGCAGGATTTCATTTCTACAGTTAGCAAATCTGAATTCCTGCGTTTCTGCTCTAAAAACTTGCGTATCAGCCCTTTCTTTCAGCAACTGAATTTGGTCTCCAGTAGATGTGAGTCTTCTCTTACATTTATACATTGTAGCTGGGGTAGTTTACAAAGATTTAGTTGCATCCAACTTGTAGCTGAATACCTACTGCATGTTTCTGAATTTCTGAAACGAAACTGCAGTAAACTGAAATTTCTGCAGTTTTGGTGGTGTCTAGTTCCTTCAACAATCTGATTTGATCAGTCATTCATTTGGAATCCGAAATTTCTTCTTATCCTTGCAATTCCTTGCATTTACAGCTTTCATTTTCTAAGCTTGATCAATAGGTTACAAGGCTGAAATGTTAGAATCAATTTTGGCACAAAAGGTTCAGTTTCGGCACAAGAATTGGCCCTTGCGTGCCAAGCTGTTTAGGGTGATGTTTTGCACCAAGTTTTGACTTATCTTTTGGGTGTAGAATAGTTTTGAAATCAATTGATATCACCCTTTAGTATTTCTGAATTTTCTTTGCATTGGTTTGCTTCCAAAAATCATAGCTAACTTGAGTTGAATTTGGTGCTTGTTGAATTTCTGCATTTCGCATGTTTTTCAGTGTGTTAAGTTTATTTGTTTCCGAAAACTTCCATCACAGCCTCCATTTTCATGCATCAGTAATAATTGTGCATTTGAATTTAAGTTTGCTTTTCCAAACTTTTGTTAAATCCTCTAGCTTGATTCGGTTTCCATTGGTTGAATGATTGCTTGCCATCACATTATTTGATTCATTAGTTTGATTTCCTCCATTTTGATTGCCATTTCATTTCACGATTGCAACCCAAAACCTAATCACATTCGAAACCCAAATTCACAAACGACACACAAATACGAGCTTGAATCGAACAACGTCAACTAGCCCCGAGAAAAATACGACCTGTGGCCCCTATATTACATTTTCATATTTTTGATTGTAAAAGGGTTTCCAGCAATTCATCCAGCATTCATTTATCACATCTAAATTTGATGAGCCCATACATTTCGTGACAAATTAATTAGTATAATTTGGGCTTCGTCATCGAGCACCTACAGAAAATCGTGCAGGAGCAGGAGCAGGCTCTACACAGTTCCCGGCACAAAGAACGCTTGGCGTCCGAGAAGGCTGTGTCGGTTACCGAGGATCTTCTTCGGGTGACCCAGGAGAGAGATCAGCTCCAGGCGAGAGAGCAGGAGTTACTAAGCCAGATGGAGTCGAGTTTCCTGATGGCCACTGACCACGCATTTATCCTGGAGGATGACCTTGTCCAAGATCGGGCGGATGAGCAGGTTGTGTTGGAGAGGCTCAGAGAGACCTTAGTTGAGCAGGAGGATATGTCCGCTGAGCTGAGTTGGCTGAGGCGATCTGTGGAGGCTGCCGAGGCTGAGCTTCATACTTTCCAGGCAGCCGAGGCTTCTGCCTCTAAGGAGGCCGAGAAGAGCTTCAGGGCAAAGTTCCTGGATTCGGAGGAGTTTCGTACCATTGTAGCCGACTAGGTAATGGAGCATTTGCAGCAGGGCTTTCATGGGGCTATTGATAGGCTGAAGAAGGAGAAGCTCTTACCTTCCGACGCTGGCCCGAAATTGTGAGTGTCCTTCGAACTAGGAAAAGGTCTTCTCCCGAGGCACTGGGTAGTCCGATATCTGCCCGAGAGACAAGTCCGGTTGTATTGATTTTGACTTAGTGTAATCTCTTTCCCTGTTACTTGTGTATGTGTCTATGCGAGATGTGCTTTCCATCTTACCTGGTCGTCGATTGTTCTCGAGGTTGTTTCTAGCGTTTGATAATTCTTCTAGGTCAAACCTCCATACCCTATATTTACATCTGCAGTGGGTCCCCGCCACTCTTTCTTGTTGAAATGCGCGGAGGGTTTCCGAACCGTCCCCTCCATATTATTCGCAATCTCACTGATTAGACTCCCTAAAAGTTGCAGATTCCTAGGTGCAGCATGGGCGTGTCAGTCGAAGTGATGCTTCGGCATCCGTTGCGGTGATTACATCCTCCCTGCATTAACTACATGAGGCAGCAGTTATCAGTATAAATAGGGGGAGGGGGAGCACCGTCTCCTTCATCCTTCCTGTCGGCCTCCTTTTAATAGCGAGATGCTATCGCTCGCTCTTCCCTTCCCTTCCGTTGAGACCTGCTATGCCTCCCGGCGGAGGTGAGGCCATCTTCTTGGTTGAGGGACCGGGCAGGGATAGAGACCTTCTTGTCACACCCTTCGCCGGGGAGCATGGTGGAGATGATGTACCGGGTTTCTCTGAAGATCCTGGGGGATATAGGACTCCCGGGTTATCTGAAGAGTTTAGAAAAGACCATACTTGGCCCTCCCGGGAGCATGGAAGAGATGACGTATCCTGATGGTTGCCTCCTGCGCTAGCAAGCGCCATCCTCTTCTGGGTCCTTATTTTCCCCATGTTTTAGGTGGAGGTTGGTGTTTTGTGGGATGCGTCATCAAGAGGGGAAGGCTTGCAACTGCTGGCTTATCTCCTTTTCTTTCTTCTTTTTGTTGAGAAGTTGTGGTTGCTGTTCCCCTTCCCCTATTAAGGTAATTCTTTGTTGCGTCTTTACATGCTCCGGAGAGAAATTGCAGCCGCTACTCCCCCTCCTCTTTTTTCTTCCTCTTCAAAAAAGAGAGGGAGTGTCCGGGTGGGGTCGAGCTACTCACGTGTTACTTCAGGCGTCCATCTTCGTCCCCGACTACTTGGAGGGAGTACCCGAGCTACTCCTATGTTACCTTAGGCATCCATCTTCATCAACTACCCGAAGACAACTTCGAGCCCTGGGACTCTATAAAAAGGGGTGGACGTGGCTCAGAGAAAATCCGTACAGAAGGGTGCTTCTTTCCATCAGATAGTCTGCTTGTGTCTTTGCAACTTTCTGAGATGTATATCTTCCTGTATTTCTCCCTGCAATAAAATAAATAATTCTTTCTGGTATAATTGGCTTATGTCGATATTTTGATGCTTTGCTAGTTCTCCAGTAGTTGGGTATACCATATGTGTTTCTAGACCGATTAAGTCTCCTGTGCGACGGAGCAGTAGAATATGGGGTTACTTAGTCGGGTGCATATGTCCCGGACTAAGCCTATGTATCCCGGGTATAGGCTGTACCCCGGGGCATTAGGGCTTTGAATGCTTGGTCCGGCGCGTATGTCCCAGACCAAGCCTAAGTACCCCGGGGATAGGCTGCACCGTGGGGTATTAGGGTTTTGATTCCTTGGTCGGGCGCGTATATCCCAAACCAAGCCTAAGTACCTCGGGCATAGGCTGAACCGCGGGGTATTAGGGTTTTGGTTCCTTGGTCGGGCGTGTTTGTCCCCGACTAAGCCTAAGTACCCCGGGCATTGGCTGCACCGTAGGGTATTAGGGTTTTGGTTACTTGATCAGGCGTGTATGTCCCAGACCAAGCCTAAGTACCCCCGGCATAGGCTGCACCGCAGGGTATTAGGGTTTTGGTGAGACTTGGTCGGGCGCGTATATCCCAGACCAAGCCTAAGTACCCCAGGCATATGCTGCACCGCATGGTATTAGGGTTTTGGCTATTTGGTCGGGCCCGTATGTCCCAGACCAAGCCTAAGCACCCCAGGTATAGGCTACACCGCAGGGTATTAGGGTTTTGGTTACTTGGTCGGGCGCGTATGTCCCAGACCAAGCCTAAGTACCCCAGGCATAGGCTGCACCGCAGGGTATTAGGGTTTTGGCTACTTGATCGGGCGCGTATGTCCAGACCAAGCCTAAGTACCCCAGGCATAAGCTGCACCGCAGGGTATTAGGGTTTTGGTTATTTGGTTGGGCGCGTATGTCCCAGACCAAGCATAAGTACCCCAGGCATAGGCTGCACCGCAGGGTATTAGGGTTTTGGCTACTTGGTCGGGCGTGTATGTCCCAGACCAAGCTTAAGTACCCCAGGCATAGGCTACACCGCAGGGTATTAGGGTTTTGGTTACTTGGTCGGGCGCGTATGTCCCAGACCAAGCCTAAGTACCCCAGGCATAGGCTGCACCGCAGGGTATTAGGGTTTTGGCTACTTGCTCGGGCACGTATATCCCAGACCAAGCCTAAGTACCCCAGGCATAGGCTGCACCGCAGGGTATTACGGTTTTGGTTACTTGGTCGGGCGCGTATGTCCCAGACCAAGCATAAGTACCCAGGCATAGGCTGCACCGCAGGGTATTAGGGTTTTGGCTACTTGGTCGGGCGTGTATGTCCCAGACCAAGCCTAAGTACCCTAGGCATAGGCTGAACCGCAGGGTATTAGGGTATTGGTTACTTGGTCGGGCGCGTATGTCCCAGACCAAGCCTAAGTACCCTAGGCATAGGTTGCACCGCAGGGTATTAGGGTTTTGGTTTCTTGGTCGCACATTTGTCATTTTGAAAGAAACATCCAATTTTATTACTTGATTTTGCTGCAAGAGCACAGAGAGACACAAACAGTTGTTTTAAGCAAATTGCAAATCGTACCAAGGCCGGCGGGGTTCGAGACTGCAGCCGGACCGAGACCTCCTGTGTTTCAACCTTTCCTCTGCAGCTAGTCCTCCTGGCCCTTCGAGTTCTTCCGAGACTCTGTTATGACCTCTTCACTGTAACACCGTCGGGACACCAGTTGGTCTCCTCGAACTTCCACCACCCGGTCGCCCACTGGGAACTTAATTTTCTGGTGGTAAATAGAAATTATAGCCTGGAAGGTACTGAGTGCTGGGCGGCCCAGGATGGCATTGTAAGAGGAGGGCGCGCCCACGATTAAGAAAGGAGTCCTCCGGGTTCCCTCGAGCTTGTCGCTGCCCAACGAGAGTGACAAGGTAATTTGGCCTAACGGCTGTACTCGATACCCTGTGAAGCCGAATAGTGGGGTCGAGACCGGGAGCAGTTCATCCTCGTCTATTTGCATCTGTTCCCAAGCTGCTTTGTATAAAATATTCACGAAACTTCCCATGTCTATGAAGATTCGCTTCACCTCATAATTGGCAATGCGGGCCACAATCACTATGACATCCTCATGGAGAGCTTCTATTTCTTCGAGGTCGGATGGCCCAAACGAGATTGTAGGGCCCGACACCTGGCTTCGGCTTGTCCCTATGGAGTAGTTTTTCAGCCGTCAGGTGTATGACTTCCGGGCTCGGTTAGAGCCCCCCCCCCCGGGGTAGATCTTCCGGAGTCGTAGGGGCCCGAAGGGGGGCCCCGCATAGGGGCTTTGCCCTTTTGAGGATCTCTCTCCAAGGAGAGGGATCTCCGGGGTGCGGGCCCCCGACTCCTACCTCTGGATCGCGATCGGGACCGCAGTCGGACTACGTTCTCCCCTGCGGGCTATCGTCGAGGGGGAAAGCTTCGCCGTGGCGACCTTCGGTGATACCCCGATTTGTTCCATTTTCTCCTAGGTTTGGTGTCTGATTCCTTAGTGAACTTCTTCTTCAAGGCATGACACTCTTCTGTGAAGTGGGTCGAACTGCCATGATAATTGTAGTACTTGGGTAGCGACTCCGGCTGCTCGGTGTCTACTGTCTCCACCAGCCGACGCCTGCCGGTCCAGTGATCCTTCCAGGGCGGCAAGTCTTTTCCCCGCACCGGAGCCGGGGGCTCCCTCCTGTCTGACCGAGGGGTTGCCGGAGGAGGAGCTCCAACTGGATCCTTGCGTCGGGCGTACTGTACTTCCTCTACATTGACATGCTTGACTGAGCGGCCCAGCAAATCGTCAAAGCTGGCGGGGGGCTCCTCACCAAGGATCGAAAGAAGTCCCCTTCAGCTAGCCCTTGGGTGCAAGCGCTAATGAGTATCTCTGATGTGTGTTGGGTACATCCTACGTCACCCGGTTGAACCTCTGTATGTACTCCTTAAGCGGTTCCTTAGGCTTCTGCTTGAGAGCGAACAGGTTAAGTGCTATTTTTTGGTAGCGTCGGCTACTCGCGAAATGATGGAGGAAGGCTATCTTGAATTCCGCGAAGGAGTTGATGGAACCCTGTGAAAACCTCTGAAACCACCGTTGAGCTGCTCCCGACAAAGTGTTCAAAAACACTCGGCACTTCACCCCGTCAGTATACTGGTGTAGAAGTGTCGCATTCTCGAATTTATAGACATGATCCTCTGGATCCGTCTTCCCATCGTACTCAGGGATCCCCGGCCCGCAGAACTGCTTCAGCATGGGATCCTCGACAATCTCGGATGAGAAGGGGGTAGAGGGAGTCTTCTGAGAGATCTTAGGTCCATCCCTCTTCCCCGGTCCCTCTTCACTCTTTTGAGCACTGGAGGCCACCGAATGGGCCTTTTCCCCCTCTCCAGGGGATTCTCTCTGAGGGCCTTGGGCTACTCCATCCTGTCGCCCCACAGGGGTGACGAATCTCCGGGAATGCGAGGCGGAGACCCTGGGGATCTCCTCCCTCGCCGGACCCACTGGTTGTGCGACAGCTTGTTCGATTTGGTGCTGCTCCAGAGCTTCCTTGATGGCGTTAGCCACCAGACGATCAAATTCCTCCCGCGTGAGGGTGAGGGGTTGTCCCTCCGATCCTGCCATCGGTGCTCCTTCAGGTGCTTTTGTAAGTTCCCACAGACGGAGCCAAATTTGTTCCGGAAGGAGTCGTCGGCGATGGCCAGTCACTGAGGCTCAACCCCTATGGAAGTTACCGCGCTAAGGAGGAACTTAGGGTCCTGCAAAGTTAACACGAGTGTTAGGGGACACGCCGGCAGGGGTCCGGCGGAGTCCACTCTGACGCTCAAGTTAGTAGGTTATCCGATGCGTAATCGTAGTGAGAAAGAAAGACAGTATGTAAACTGAGAGATTGTAACCCTCTTACCGGAGGGGTTGTACTACCTTTTATACTGGTGTCGACAGACTAGTCGTGCTCCCTCTATCGGTGCCACGTCTCTGATATTTAGGCCACGCCCTTGCTTTCGGTGATGAAGGGATATCCTTTGAAACAGTCCGCGTCGTTATCCCTCATTCTCTCGTTGAGACATTTTAGGGGGTGCGTGGACTTTTTCCAGAGGGGATGATTGTCCGCACCGAGCGGGGGGAGGTCGGTACCCGAGGTCGGCTATTGCGAGGACTCAGCCTCCCGAGGTGAGCTCGGGGGTCTTTGGGCGCGATATCTTCCGAATTACTCTCGAGGCCCAACCCCCCTGGGAGCTTCCAAGAGGGATCCTCGGACTGACCTTCCCGAGCGTGCCCCCGAAAGGGGGCCCCAAGGCCCGAGAGGAGAGGTCATGTTGTGTCCCTAGCTTCTTCATCCCCCGTGCCGGGCATGGGCTATCCAGCCCCATCACAAACCAAACAAAATCGACAATCCGGACCAATCTGGAACTCCGAAGCGTCGAGCACTTCCTCCTGGAGCCTCCTTAGTCGCATATCTTCATCTTTGCACTTTTTCTTCGCGAAGAATGATTAAGCAGATGTGAAAGTTGACTCATTAAATGAGGGGTTGCCACCCTTATTATACACAGTATTAGGGCGCCCTAGAGCCCATTGAGGCACCTAATAACTGGTCCAAGCTTATCTAAACGGCAAACTCGACGCAGGGATAAAACATCCCATCCCAGGCGCCTGAATGCAGCTTGGGTTCCAGGCGTCTGAGTCCCTATTCAGGAGCTTGGGAAGTTTTCTCCCAGGCCTCGTTTGTTTTGTGTTTTCTCTCCTATCTTGCCTCCAACTCCAGGTACCTACAAGACAAGAAAACACACAACAAACAGACAAACAATCTGATGCCTTAGTTGATTCACAGCCAGAGCTATCTGGTTCTGATTTTTGGACTTCAACAGAAACCTTAGGTCGAACCGACGCCTATTGTTCCACTTTTCGAGGAACACGTCTTTCACCTACTCCAATCTGGAGAAGCTACCTTTTGCCAACTAGGGACCTCCGATTGGACTTTTGCTCAGCCTCCAAGAACACGGATCTCGAGACGTCCAATCCTCGGCTCGTCCCTACTTCTGTCCACGATCCCTACTTAGTAAAGTCTTTTGCTCGGTCCCCCGGACCAAGACTTCGTGCTCGACCTCCGAGAACCCAGATCTCGAGACGCCCGATCCTCGACCCGTATCTACTTTGTTCATGATCCCCGCTCGACAAAGTCTTCTTTGCCCGATCCCCGACCAGGACTTCTTGCTCAGTCCCCTGTACCAAAACTTCGCTACCCAACCCTCGGCCAGGACATCGTACTCAATTCCCCGAACCAGGACTTCGTGCTCAACCCTATAGATCAAGACCTCTTATCCAGCTTCACTCACCAGGACTTCGTCCACCTAGCTTTACTCACTAGGACCCAGCATCACTCACCAGGATTTCATTCCTCGATAAAGACTTCTTTGCTAGTCATCCTGACTAGACTTCCTTCTGCCCAATATCAAGTCCTGTTTGGCTTAATCCCTTGGTCAACTGACCAACCCTGGGTTCTCATAACTCTGTCAAACATCAGGTCCTGTTTGGCTAACCCTTTGGTCAAACTGATCAAACCTCGATTTACCCTACCAAATATTAGGTCCTGTTTGGTTTAACTCTTGATTACTTTGACCAGACCTTGGTATATTATCAAACATCGAAACACTAGAGGTTGATTGTTCATGTCTGATGCTTTTTGCACCAACAATCCCTTCGCAACATTCGAAAATGGATTGTTGCAGATGAAACTTCGACATGTAGGGTGCTTGAATGAATAGGGGCACACGAGAATAGAGGCGCTCGAGAGCATGGGTCTGCCCTCATTCACGGGCGCCCGAGAGCACTCGGCCGCCCGAGTGGCTTTCGGTCAGCCTTATGTTGATCGGTCTCCAACGGGTCTTCTTGGATGATCTCGAGCCTTCCAAAGTGGGGCTCACCCGAACCATCCTCCGGCCTTCGCCTCGAGCATACTTCCGCTAGGCCTCTCATCCCCAGGATGTCGTGCGCGTCCATCTTTCTCCACCAGCGCACTTTTTCACAAACCTCCACGTCCCTCAGATGCACCGAGCTCATCGGCTCTATTCTCGTGCCATCCTTCTCGATCGATGCGTCTTCCACTCGACTCCCTGTGCTCCTAAGCTCCTACACACTTTGATACAAGGATCAAACAAAATAGGACCTAACTTGACTCAGTTGACCACATCAAAACTCACCTGAGGTACTTACAATCTCTTTATTTTTTGATGTGTAACAACCCGAGTTAAGTTAGAAATAAAGAATACACACAAAAAATATAAGAATAAATATTTGACTCTGTAAGCAAAAAAAATTTGAAATTAAGCCTCCCCTAATTTAATCTTATTTTTCCCCTTTTGATCATATCAAAAGTTACTAAGGATATACAAAGATTCATAAAAAATTATTAAAGCATCTAAAAATTTGGAAAATTTTTGAAAGCATGTCTAACATAATGGTTAGTTAAAAAAAATCAATTTAGCAAAATTTGGTCGAAAATTCTTTTTAAAATTTAAATTTCATTTTATGAAAAATAATTTTCCTTAATTTATTTTTACTCAAAATTACTTAAATTTTTATACAGGTTAGAATTTTAGCAAACTCATTTTTGTAAAAAAATATCAAAGTGAAATCAATTTTCTAACTTTATGAAAATAATTTTGAATTCAGAATTAATAAAAATAAAACAAATAATTTAAAATCTGATTTTAAAGTCAAATAAATTTAAAAAATTTTCTTAACACTAGAGAGATAATTCGTAGTTTTTGAAAATCGGATTCTATAAAATTAAGTTTTCAAGTTTTTTTAAATTTTTAAAAATATGTTTTTCAATGAAAAATCATAATAAATTTGTTTAATTGTTAAAAATTTTGAAAAAAAAATTATGGATAAGTTACAGCAGATTCTATCATAAGAAAATATTAAACTACTTTTTCAACGGCAATTATACCTAAAAGAATTTCAAAAATGATTACACATAAAGCATTAATTTCAAAAATAATATTAACAAACAAGCAATAAATAAAATCTAACAGTTTAGTATAGATTTTGAGACCCAATATAAGTTCTTTCCAACATGATTAATCAAAAACTTAAGTAGAATATAAGTTTTGGGATTTTTTATAATTTGGCCCCTATAAAATCGTAAATATCAATTTAGTCCTCTAGTATATCTAATTTTAGAACTAGAAACTTTTGAGCATACATGATTTTTCAATATTTCAATTTCTTCCTTTAGCTTTTCATTTTCATGTTTTAATTTGTCAAACATTTCTAAAGGAGAAGCTAATTTCTTTTTCAAATATATATTCTTCAATTTTAATTTATATAGGGATTTTATCATTTTCTTAATTCTGAGATATAACTGATCAGGAGGTAGAAGACATACCTCACTTACCATATTCTTTTTGAAGTCAGAATCTCACACTTCATCGAGGCTCATTTCGGACGAACTTTCATTATCTTTGTAACGCCCGCCCCTTACCGTTAAGGCGACGCGTTATCTTTTTCCTACTTAACTTAACTTACGCATATTATTGCATATGAATCTAAATTATTGCAGCGGAAATAAAACATAAATATAATCATATGCAAAGGAGAAGGAGTGTAAATATTAATCATGTAACATCTAGTAGTATCCATGTCTTAAATAAACTTCAATAGAGATAACAAGTAACAAGTATAAGGTATAACACATGCTTTCTTATAAAAGTAAGTGCTAAGTCTATAAATGACACTAAAATGGATCGATCAGCCAAGTCACCACCACACACATTAGCCCTTCCTGCAGCTTCCCTTTCTTTAGTAATTTCTATGTTGATCTGCAACATAAGCAAACAAACTATAAGTATGAAACTTAGTAAGCTCTTTCCTACTCACTAAATCCATACGTCACATGCATTTGAGAGACATATAACATCTTATGCATAGCATAAAAATACATAAGGCATATAAACATATGAAGGCATATAAACATAGAACATATGCATTGCATAGACAATTAGGATGCTTTTTAGAAAACATAATAAGTAATACTTCAACATAAGCATACATCATCTTTCTTGGGGTCCCCGGCTTGTACCCATTCTTTCTTTTGCGCGCATACCCCTATGTAGGATGCGAGGTAGCTAATCCCGACCTACAGGGGTCTACATTCTAGGCTTACTATCTTTCAGCCTAGGGACAGCTTCGGTAGTCCAGAACCGTGGATCTTTTTCAAGACCCGGTACAAGCCATTCTTTAAAGTAAAATACATACATGCATTCTTTCCTTTTCTTTCTTTCTTTCATAAAGAATGTACTATGGACATTCAATCATTCATAAGTATAGACATACTTTTCCTGGCATAATCATTAACATAAATAGCATGACATTATAAGACTTTTCTTTAAACACATATAAGTGAAGCAAACATCATGCTAGTCTTACCAACACATCATTCATATACATACTTGTCTTAGTCAAGGCAATACATTAGTTTTAGCTTTCCTTTCCTACCTTAACACATGCTGGCCGAAACATTATAGGAGAGGTTTCATAGCATAAAATTCACACAACATTGAAATAAAAGCATATGAGATCATTTACAAGTACAAGGGTAGTCTAAACTTCACTAACCATTAGTTTAGGCACATGATTGTAGTTTGGACCTATTTTAGTCCTCATTCTAGATGCTGGCCGAAATTCATAGTTAGGGAATTATAGCATAAAAATTCATATAACATGGAAACAATTGCATAAGAGATCATTTACAAGTATAAGGGTAGTTTAGACTTCTCTAAACATTAGTTTAGGTACATGATTTGTAGTTTGGACCTATTTTAACCCTCAACCTAGTTGCTGGCCGAAACTCACAGGTTTAATAAGGCATAGATTCCACAATTTTCTTGACCTAAAACATTACATAAGCAAGGGAAATTCACATAAGATCAAGCCCTAGTCCATACACATGCATCTACCCATCTCCACCACTTGGCCGAGAGGTTCTAAGTCCTTTACATCATGGAAGGCACTCAAACATCATGTATTCATCATTCATCCACTATAAGAAAGTAGCAATAAGCATGTAGAATCATCCTCTAAACTTAAACATAACAAAAGAGGAGAAAACCTTGACTGTAACATACAACATGGATTTTCTTCCATTTTCTCCACACAACATCACAAGCAAACATAAGGGATCATAAATACACATTCAAGGCTATTATGTTGCAGGTGAGGGAGTCTTACCACTTGCGCTAAAATCCCAAAAGGTGTCCTAAACTTTGGAGAAGAAAAGGGGCTCTTAAACTTGGTGTTTCCTCTTGTTCCTCCCTTCTTCTTTTCCCGGTTTCCTTAGAGTGGTGAGGCTCGGTTTGGGGGCAGCAAGGGGGCTCTAGAATCTCGGTGAGGGAGAGGAGGAAGAGGAAAGGTTTGGTGGAAGAGAAATGGGAGTTTTCTTGGCCGAAAATGCCTTAAGCATTTTTCCCTTTCCATGCTCTTTTATAGGGAGTGAAAAGGTAACCACCTCTTTCAATGGTGCCTCTTCATTTTCATATGTCTCTTCACGTATCTTCTATTCATCAACGATTTTCCATCTCCTCTTAATAGCACTCCCCTGCTGGGTGAATTGGTTACATATGCATTTTTAAGGCTTGGCTTTTTTTTGAGGTCCAAGGTTCAATCCTTGGCACCTCCTCTTCTTTTTGCTTTCTCTTCCTTTTATTATTTTTTCCAAGCCCACATAACCAAAGCCCACCTAGAGAATGCTACTTATTTAATTCATACACATGCATATGCATATCATTATTCATTCATACATGTGTAGGATACTTAAGCATAATATTAAATATAATACCTAAGCATAATTATCACACATCCACTACGTGTCAAGATAATGCCTAACATTTCTTTATTCACAACTTTTCCCCCTAAATTCATAATATTATTCTTAGCCACATGTTCCATTATTACCACGCTAGAGTGGAAAATTTGGGGTGTTACAATTTTCTGGTAGGTACTCGACCATTAGTGTCAATCCATTAAAATCCTCGGTGTCAGATTCTTCTAAAGATGAGTCGGTGTCTATTGAGGAGTCGGATTGTACATCCTTCGATTCTTTATGGAGTTCCAACACTTTATGCCAGAGGGCTTTAGCAGAGTTTTATATTTCGATTGTTTCAATTTCCTTGACTAGTAGTACACTTAGAAGGTGGAACTCGGCCTTACAGTTTGATGTAAATTCGTCGCGTTGCTTTTCTGTCCAGAGGTGCTCTTCGAGTTCATTTTCGTTCTCATCTCTAAGTACTTCAAAACCAAATTTTATTGTTAGTAAAATACGTACTAAAGTCTATTTTGAAAAATACCTCCATTTGCGTTTCCAAAACGCAAACTTTCTCTCGAACTTTGGTGGGTAGATGACTGACCCGACCATCTTGTACTTGCGTCAATTGACGGTTAGTCCTTCTGGAGCGTCCTGGCGCTGCTACCACTTGTCGATAATCGTGTGCGGTCGACAAGAGAGGGTGAATTGCCCTTGTAAAAAAAATTATCTTTTGTCCTTGCTCAACAAAGATATTGGTTAGTTTACAATAATAATAATAATAATAACATAAGAATGAATTAAATCAAAAGGGAAAGAGGCATAGACAGTTACTTGGTTTGCAATCAGGAAGGTAGCTAATCCAAGGTAAAAGTAAAGCTTGATTCTCCTAAATTACTCCTTGGGGTGGAGAAACCTCTTACACACTTGTAGAACTCAGAAAATAGGAAAAATTAAAAGAAATTCATTTACAATTGGTTGTTGTTTGCAACTGAGCTCTGAGAGCCTATTTATAGCCCTAGTCAAGTCTATCCGAATGTTGATGTGGCCCAACAGGGGCGCTCGAGTGCTTGGGGGCGCCTAACACATGGCTTGAAAGTTATCCCTTTACAACGTTCGCAAATGGCTAGTTATGGATGAAACTTCGACATGTAGGGCACCTGTATGCATAGGAGCACCCGTAAATAGGGGCGCCCGAGAGCATGGGCCACCCTCATTCATGGGCGCCCGAGTGCTCTGGACACTCGAGTGGCTTTCGGTCAGCTTAATGCTGACCGGTCTCCAACTGATCTTCTTGGGTAGTCTCAGGCCTTCTAGAGTGGCGCTCAACCAAATCCTGCTCTGGCTTTCTCCTCGAGTGTTTTTTCCTTTCTACTAAGACATTGTGTGCTTCCTTCTTGCTCCACCGGTGTACTCTTTCGCAGACCTCCGCATCCCTTGGATGCACTGAGCCCATCGACTCTCTTCCCATTCCATCCTTCTTGACCGCTGCATCTTCCGCTCGACTTCCTGTGCTCCTATGTTCTTGCACACTTAGACACAAGGATTAAATATAAAGGACCTAACTAGAATCGGTTGACCATATTAAAACTCACTTGGGATACTTACAAAAAGCCCTAGAGATCCAACCGTGCGGTATGTTTTCTCCTCATCTTCATTAGATGATTAACGAGATTGGGTAATGTTGAACCCATGCGACCGATTTGGCCAAACAAAAGTTTCCCACTGGCCGTCAGAATAAATCGAGAAGTGCTCGTGTCACGCACCGAGGAGCTTCATGTTTAACGAAAATCGAACAACACCTCCCCTGTACAACGGATAATATGAATCTTGTACATACACAATATGACCTTCATGACCTCCACACATATCTTATCCAAATGGATAGTAAATAAATAGTGAATAAAGATAAATAAACATCCATCGTCACTAGTATAAAGGTACCATCATAAAGCCTAATTCCAAAATGCCCTTTGGGCAAACCGACAAGCAAATACATAAAACCATGACATGTGCGACAAGTCTACCAACATATATAAAATAATAAATACATCTCAACCATAATCCAAGGGAAAATATGGACTAAATAAAAACACTACGAGATCAATGAGACCGGTTAATGGGCTGTCCTGGCGGCATCATCCTTAAAAGAAAAAAAATAAGCAAACAATTATGAGTCCAGGGGGATCCACCGATATATAAATAGATAGATATGCATGGCGGTAAAATGGTTATGCAATAGCGATATATAAGCAAGTAGATACAGTCTCAAAAGAGAAAACCAGAATATATGCTCGGTACACTACATGTAAAATATACCTTATCAAACTCACCAATGGGGTATAATGGTCACAAATCCCCGAACCTGAATGGTCACCAGACCATAACCAAATAAAATACCTCTTGTATGTGTATGTCATCCAAATTCAACAAACATAGCCCAAACAAGTGTAGCAAACACAATCAAATGCAATCTATTCAATCGTGCACATGATTCAATGACATGGTCACCCTGACGCCAGTCAGCCACCGTCACCGGTCATGGGTGAGGTCGAGTGGGTAGGACTATAACAACTATACATACTCTGCCATTACTACTCCTGAGCTACCGAGTGGACAGGATGCTGACGAAGGTCACACCCGTCCTACCCCAAATCATATAGAGGAGCACCGCTCTCATCTCCTCGTATCACGGTAAATAGGAGGGATCCCTGTCTGCTACCACGCTATGGGAACCACTATCCATGAGCAACTAAGCGGAGCCTTAACAGTGCAACTACACACACCCTCCCGATAGTGTCACTAACCCATGAGTGGCAGTGTGTGCAGATCCTGATATGACTGACGATCCATCTCAATCACACTGGAGCCAAGGATCGTCAGTTATACAATAATGCAAAGATGGTGCATGACGCTAACACTCATCAAGCAAACCTCAAAATAATATGCACTGATCTGAAGTATAAATCAGGATATACAAATAACCTACTAGATATGCAATAATGCTAGGTATCGATAAACATGTGTACTCTCAAGAATCAGAGTATCAAGCATAGAGACTATATGAAAAATAAATTTGAGCATGTCAAAGGGTCAAGCAGTAAGTACCAAGCAGGATAATTAAAGACAGATAAAGGTACATCCTACTATTTATCATAAATGAATCCATGTATAGAAATCTGAAATATCTATAGAGATAAATCAAAAGGTATCCGTCTCATAAATAATGTGTATAATACCAAAAAGAACCGCTCGTCCAGCTAATCTGTGTCTAATCAATATCCTGCAATAAATGACACATGAGTTTAGTTATTATAATAGATGATATTTAACTAATCAAGTTATCTTAATTTATTGTGATCCTCCTGACTATCACCTTTTATTTAACGGCTTTTTACCAAAGGGCGTACCCAAAAATTGGTATTTACCAAAAGGCATACTATGGTTTCATTTTTACCAAAGGGCGCACTCATTTTAGTGAACTTCCTCTTATACCCCTCCCGCTAACTGTCTTTCTCTTTCTCTCTCTCAATCACGAATTCCGAGACATCTGAATATGTTTTTTCAGACTTTTTATTTTAAAATAATATATTATGGAATCGGCTAAAAAATATAAGGTAAAAATCGAAAAAATATTTCAGTTAAAAAAATATCTCATCTAACGTGATTTCAAAAATATAAAGAGATGATTTTTTATATTCGATTAATATAAATTAATATATTAAATAATAAATAATAAATATATTAATATATAAAAAAAGGCCTGAAATCTTTTGATTTCAGGCCCAGCGTGGGCCTAAAAAGTTTTTATTTCAAGCCTACGTTGGGCCTGAAATTAGATGACTTCAGGCCCGACGTGGACTCAAATTTTTTTCTATTTTAAAAATATATTAATATATAAAAAAACCTATCAAAACACGTAATTTCAGATTAAACGCAGGGTCTGAAGTCATGCTAGGAGGGCTTGAACACATCTGTGTTCAGGCCCTCCAGGCTTAAGGAGGGCCTGAACACAATCTTGGATAAATGTAAGTAAACTAAATAAAAATATCAATAGTTCTAGCTAGAGTTGAGCTAGGAGATGGTATTTTTAGTGTCCAAACTTTTAATGATTATAAATTATATTGCAATAGGAGATTTTTAGGTCTATCAGTGGGTTTTCACCAAAACCCACTGATGGACCTAGGATATTTGGATTTCTAAAAATCCAATATCAATAGTTAGAGTTGAGCTAGGAGATGGTATTTTTGGTGTCCAAACTTCTAATGATTATAAATTATGTTGCAAGAGGAGATTTTTAGGTCTATCAGTGGGTTTTCACCAAACCCCACTGATGGACCTAGGATATTTGGATTTCTCAAAATCCAATTCAATAGTTAGAGTTGAGCTAGGAGATAGTATTTTTGGTGTCCAAACTTCTAATGATTATAAATTATGTTGCAATAGGAGTTTTCTAGGATGAATCAGTGGTTTTCGGTGAAAACTCACTGATGGACCTAGAATACTTGGATTTCTCCATACTTGATATCTCTATTTAGAATTTACTTAGGAGATGTTATTTTTGATGTGCAAACTTAGTACTAATAATTTTCAGTTATGTTCTCTAACCGTATCAGTTGGCACACAAAGATGTATAAATATGACTGCATCTTGGGCACAGTTAAAAGAAACATCTCTTTCAACATGATTTCAAATTATAAAGAGATAATTTTTTATATTTGATTAATCTAAATTAATATAATAAATAATATTTAATAAATATATTAATATATAAAAGAACCTACAAAACACGTGATTTCAGATTCAAACGCAGGGCCTGAAGTCATCCTAGGAGGGCCTGAAGTCAAATAACTTCCGACCCTATAAATAATTAATTTAATAAATATTAATTAAATATAAAAAAAATTTAAAATAAAAGAGTTTTCAGTGCCCTTGGGCCTCAAGTCATCTGACTTTAGGCCCTCCTACCGTGATTTCAGGCCCTACGTTTGAATATGAAATTACTGTTGATGCAGTTTGACCCTGATTGTTGTTTTGGTGTTGACACCGATTTAAGTTTAGGCTAATAAGATGAGTCTGGTTAAAGTCCTGGTCGGGGATTGGCCACGACTCCCCGTGAGTGAAGCCGGGTCCCGGTGAGTGAAGTCGGGTTACGGAAACCCCGGTGAGTGAAGTCGGGTCCCGGTGAGTGAAGCCGGGTTACGGAAACCCCGGTGAGTGAAGCGGGGTCCTGGTGAGTAAAGCCAGGTGATGAAAATCCCGGTGAGTGAAGCCGGGTGACTGAAACCCTGGTGAGTGAAGCCAGGTCCTAGAGAGGGAAGCTAGGTTGAACAAAGTCTCGGTGAGTAAAGCCGGGCACGAAGTCTTGGTCCGAGGGACTGAGCATTATGTGTACTGGTCGGAGAGGGCACGTGAGCTCTTTCTCGGGGACCAGAATGAGTCAGAGAAGGCTAGGGAGCATGTTCTCTGGACTTAGGGTTGAATTGGTCGGAGCTGGATCGGTCTGGAGACCGATCAGGGAGTTGGCACGAACTCCCTGTTGTGGATCGGTCTGGTGACCGATCCAGAGAAGTCTGATCGTTCTAGTGAACGATCAGAGAGAGAACAGAATGCTTCTGTTCGGCACCTGATCGTTCTGGTGAACGATCAGGGAGAGAACAGAAGGCTTCTGCTTGGTTTCTGATCGTTCTAGTGAACGATTAGAGAGAAAGACAGTAGGGTTCTGTGAGAAACCTTGATCAGTCTATCTGACCGATCAAAGATCGGACAATCCTCATCCTGACCGATCAGGATGGCTCTTGATCTGTCAGGGAGTGACCTGATCGGTCAGGTGACCGATCAGGGCCTTTGGCTGGTGGGTAGTGGCTTGAAAACCCAGAAGGTGATGGATCGGTCAGTGTGACCGATCCACGATCCCTGATTGGCCAGTGTGACCGATCAGGGAGTCACTGGATCGATCAGGAGCTTACCTGATCGATCAGGGACTTCACTGATCGGTCTGGTGATCGATTAGTATCTGATAACTTTAATTCAAATCCGCTGTCAAACTTCTATTTTCGACCTGATCACGTCTGTTTTCTCTGCTATTGCTCTTATTCACTTTTGATTTGATTTGCTAAGCATCTGCTAAGTGTGCAGGTAATGCAGGGATGATGCAAACAATGGAGGAGGGTCAACTGGGGACTTTCCCTTGATCAGGTTTGGCTGTTTTCTCTTCTCAGGTTACAACAGGCGTCTGGCGCGGGCTGGCAACGACTGGGAAGCTGACGAACTAACCTGGGCTCGGCTGAAGAGGGTTCAGGGAGTCCAGAAGAGGTCAGTAGTAGCTAAGGTTGTTGTAGACGAGCTAGTGAGCTGCAGAGACGCTCCTGGTGACCTGGCGATGGGTGGCGATGGACAGAGGCTTAAGTGTTGGCTAGTAAAGAAGCATCAGAATCACTTGAGCAACTCTCTGATTTCTTTGAAACGCTAACACTCTGATACTTTGCATCTTGAGAGCTTTGAGCCAGTGGAGAAGTTTGTGAGTCGATCAGCAAGCAGACACCGGAGAAGGAAGAGCTGAGTGAAGGCTCTTGCCTGAATCTTGCTGTTTTGTGAGTTGTTCTTTGTAAACCTTCTCATTCGCGCTCTGTAAGCTTTCTTTGTCTCTGTGCTGTATTCGATATCTCTCTGAGACTATTGTGGAGTGGTTACTCCACTGAGAAGGAGGTTCCATTCTATCCGGATTTCCCGAGGCTTGATCTGTCGACGATCAAAGGATCGCCCACCTCACGGGCACGCCAAGGAGTAGGTGCAAGTTATCCTCGAACCTTGTAAACCCTCTGTGTTAGCATTTCTGATTTGTGTTTTAGTTTTATGTTAGTTTCTGCTTTTGTATTGTTTCCGCTGCTGCTAACCCTAAGTGCAGAAAACCTCAAAGAGTCAAAAGTTTGTGTCTAGCTACATTCACCCCCCCCCCCCCCTCTCTAGCCATCCAAGCACCAACAATTACGTGTTTTAATAAGTTTTTTATATATTAATATATTTATTAAATATTATTTATTATATTAATTTAGATTAATCAAACATAAAAAACTATCTCTTTATATTTTAGAAATCATGTTGAAAGAGATGGTTTTTTTAACTGTGCCCAAGATGCAGTCATATTTATACATCTTTGTGTGTCAACTGATACGGTTAGAGAACATTACTGAAAATTATTGGTATTAAGTTTGCACATCAAAAATAACATCTCCTAAGTAAATTCTAAATAGAGATATCAAGTATGGAGAAATCCAAGTATCCTAAGTCCATCAGTGGGTTTTGGTGAAAACCCACTGATAGACCTAAAAATCTCCTATTGCAATATAATTTATAATCATTAGAAGTTTGGACACCAAAAATACTATCTCCTAGCTCAACTCTAACTATTAATATTGGATTTTGAGAAGTCCAAATATCCTAGGTCCATCAATGGGTTTTGGTGAAAACCCACTGATAGACCTAAAAATCTCCTATTACAACATAATTTATATCATTAGAAGTTTGGACACCAAAAATACCATCTTCTAACTCAACTCTAACTATTGATATTGGATTTTGAGAAATCAAAATTTCCTAGGCCCCTCAGTGGATTTTGGTGAAAATCCACTGATAGACCTAAAAATCTCTTATTGCAACATAATTTATAATCATTAAAAGTTTGGACACCAAAAATACCATCTCCTAGCTCAACTCTAACTAGAACTATTGATAATTTTATTTAATTTACTTATATTTATCCAAGATTATATTCAGGCCCAAGGAGGGCCTGAACACATTTGTGCTCAGACCCTCCTAGCATAATTTCAGACCCTTTAATCTGAAATTACGTGTTTTGATAGATTTTTTTATATATTAATATATTTTTAAAATAGAAAAAAAAATTGAATCTACATCAGACCTGAAGTCATCTAATTTCAGACCTAATGTGAGCCTAAAATAAAAAATTTCCGACTTTTTTATATATTAATATATTCATTAAATATTATTTAATATATTAATGTATGTTAATCAAATATAAAAAATCATCTTTTTATATTTTTAAAATCACGTTAGATGAGATATTTTTTTAACTGAAATATTTTTTCGATTTTTACCTTATACTTTTTAGCCGATTTCATAATATATTATTTTAAAATAAAAAGTCTGAAAAAATATATTCAAATGTCTCGGAATTCGTTACTGAAAGATAGAAAGAAAAAGACAGTAATTAGCGGGAAGGGTATAAGAGGAAATTTACTAAAATGAATATACCTTTTGATAAAATTAAAACAATGATATACTTTTTAATAAATACCAATTCTTGAATACACAATATAAAAAGTCGTTTATTTAATTAGCAGTAACTAAAAGTTTAATTATTCCTATTTACATCGAGTTACCGAAAGAGGATTCATGCTAACGTTGATTATATATATATATATATATATATATATATAGACAAGGATTAATTCATATTTTATATGATTTGCTTCTATACATCGCTTTCATCTTTTCCTCTTGCCATAAGCAGCATCATAAACCTTCCATTCATCATCACTTCCATCGCCCACAGCAAAGATCACTTGAACATGACAGATCCATAGAAACCGTTCCACACTGCATTAACACCTCACACGAACACAAAATTTACCAATCCTGAAACAATGTCCACTGCTAACCTGGACGAAAACAGAAATCTAATCCCTAAAACAGAATTCATTCACAAATTGAATTACTATCGAGAGAAACCAATCCGACGCAACCAAACGACAATTAAAATTCCAAACTCACATCAGGAAATCCTATCCAAAGGAATCCACCCCTTACCAGGAAGATCGCCGGCGGTGGCATACACAATAAGAACTACAAGGAGGAGGTAGAAGGCGTCGGCTTGCTTGCACAAGTTGGCAACAAAAATTGAGAGAGAGGGGAAGAGGGAAACAAGAAACTGACGTCGATGCCCTCGGCGTCGCCTTGTTTGCGTGGCGCAGGGGTGTCATCGGTGCTTAAGGGAGGAAGAAGAAGAAAAGAAGAAGATGAAGGCGGCTAGGGTTTCGCGTGGGGAACCGTCGGGATGAGGTTGGCGAGGAGGAGAGGAATAAAAAGAGATAACGTTTGATTTATAAATAGGTCTTTATAAATTTATAAGTGAATTTGTAAAAAGACCCTCTAATTTCTCCATATTCAACAACTCATGGCGCTCGATCCAGAAACCTAGCATTTCAGGATTCACACCTATTTAAAGAAAATATTCCTATAAAATATGTCGTAGCTATGATTTCTTTATCTTTATTAGAGCCCAACATACTTACAGTGCCCACTTCTCTCTCCCCTAGATATATCGGTAGTGGATGACTTTAGCTACGACTTTTGCTTTTTTACAACTCTACTCGAAGGAAGGAACTAGGAGATGGTACGCCACCGATCTGATTCCCCAGAGTGAGATCTCGAGAAGGGCAAGGCTTCGGCTCAAAGACCTCCGTCGGGTCATGTGGGAGTGATCTCAGGAGGCCCTATCGAAGGAGATTTCCACCGGGCAAGGAAGGCTTATACACACAAGTTGGAAAACTATGTCATTGGGACGAGTAAAGGGAGACGCTAGGGACCTATCATCTCGTTTGCACCTGACGATTTAGAAGATGTTGAAGCTCCTCATGAAGTTGCACTGATAATTTTCGCCCGCATAACCAATTATCAGTGCCGGACCTGTGATTTTGGGGCCTGAGGCGAATATCAAAATTGGTGCCCTCAAAATTTAATATTCACATATTTTTTAATAAATATGACAATATTTATATCATGAATTCTAAAAATAAAATATAAACAAAATCGAATTCAACTATATTGACAGAAAACACACTCACCCAATCAAAATCGAATTCAACTAAAAATTGGAAAACTATAACATACGGCAGGAAGAATTGCTGATCCAAATCGAATTCAAAGAAATCATACTTACCGAAAATAGATCGCCGGCGCCGGCACCTCCACGGCTCCACTAGTCCTCTAACCGCCGACCCAAATCCACAAAGAAAGCAGGGAGTAGAAGAAGAGAATCGCCGGCGATTAACCCTGTCGACTGGCGTCCGGTGAATCGGTGATCAACACAGGGATAGGAAGAGGGCGACGGCGTGGGAGAGCCGGAGAGGAGAAGACTACGCACTCGTGTGTCGCGTCGAGGAGGCGGCGCTCCCGTGGCATGCAACGCGAGCGCGAAGAGGGCGGCGGGGAAGAGAAGTCGGCGAAGGAGATGGAGGAGAAGAGGATGTTCGGACTTCGGCGAATCGGCGCTACGCGGCTAGGGCACGGGACGACTCAGGGACGCGAAGAAATTAATAAATATTTATAATTTTAACTTCTCCTTATTTATATATATATTATATATATTAATATATTAATATTAATATATATATATATATTCTCATAATATAATTTTTTTGATGCCCCCTCAATTAATGGGCCCGAGGCACTTGCCTCACAAACTATATGAAAGGTCCGGGCCTGCCAATTATGAGGTTAAACGCATTTTCGTGGATATAGGCAGCTCTGTTAATATCATGTACAAGGCGGCGTTGGATCAGATGCATGTCGATAAAGGTGAGCTATACCCTATCTCCATGTGACTATTCGGCTTCACTAGCTATCGAGTGTAGCCGATGGGACAGATCTTATTGACCCTGTCGCTTGTTGATGACACTTTGCTGAGAACAAGGAGAACTCCTTTTATGATAGTGAATGCCCTATCGTCATACAAAGTCATTCTGGGAAGACCAACCCTTAGTTCATTCCATGCGGTGGTATCAGTCTACTATCAGAAGATCAAATTCCCGATAGGAGAGCAGGTGGCCTAAGTTAAAGGAGATCAACTATCTTCCGGGTGATGTTACAGCGGGGAAGTCAGAACAGAATCTCGCAAGAACCTGAAGGCTCACGAGACCTTGCAGATCGACCTGGTGGATCCCCAGACAAGAGAAGGAGCCAAGGAAGAGCGCAGAGAGGTCAAGAATGAGGAAGTACATATTCATCCCCAGCAGTCGGGCGGAATTACAAGAATTGCTGCGGTTCTAAGCCCTTAGCTCAAACATCGACTAGTCAGTTGCCTAGTCGGTCATCAGGATGTGTTCGCGTGGGCCACTGATGAGATCAAAGGAGTTCCTCCCACCCTGGCCACACACCGATTACACATCACTTCAGGAGCCCGACCGGTAAAGTAAAGACGAAGACACTTTGCTCCAGAGCAAGACCAGATAATCAGAGAGGATGTGACAAAGTTGTTAAAAGTCGGGCACATTCGAGAAGTCCAATTTCCGACCTGGCTTGCAAATGTTGTATTGGTCCCTAAGTCCAGGGGTAAATGGCGGGTTTATATTGACTTTCGCGACTTAAATAAAATCTTCCCTAAAGACTGTTACCCTTTGTCTCGCATTGATCAGTTGGTAGACTCAACCTCCGGCTGTGAATTTATTTCAATGTTAGATGTGTATCAGGGATATCACCAAGTTCCTCTCGCTTGAGAAGACTACGAGATGATAAGTTTCGTAACGGCGGATGACACTTATTGCTATAATGTCATGTCATTCGGGTTGCGGAATGCGGGAGCGACCTACCACCGTATGATGGATAAGGTGTTTCGACACCAGATTGGGTGAAATATTGAAGTGTATATTGATGACATCCTGGTCAAGACGGAGAGGGGGAAGCACATGATTGCCGATTTAGAAGAGACATTTGCTACCTTGAGGGCCATTAGACTAAAGTTGAACCCAGCTAAATGTTTGTTCGGGGTAAAAAGTGGGTGGTTCCTAGGATATATGGTAACGGAGAGAGAAATTGAGACAAATGCTGAGAAGGTGCAGACTATTCTTAATATGTCATCTCCAAGTAATTTCAAAGAAGTGCAGCGGCTTAATAGAAGGATTACAGCCCTCTCCAGATTCATATCCTGGTCAGCCGACAGAACTCTGTCTTTCTTCAAAATTTTAAGGAAAGCAGTCAGGTTCGAATGGAATGACCAATGTGAGAAGGCTTTCACAGACTTAAAGGTATATCTATCTGAGCTTCCTATATTGTACAAACCGCTAGGAGGAGATACACTTGTTGTCTACTTATCTGCAGCAGAACAAGTTATAGGCTCCATGCTAATCCGCGAGGAACGTAATACCCAATATCCTATTTATTTCTTTAGCCATCTCCTCAAAGAAGCAAAAATTCGGTATACTACTCTAGAGAAATTGACGTATGTGTTCGTACTAACCACATGGAGGCTGAGGTCATACTTCTTGGCACATCCCATCATGGTATTCACTAACAGTCCACCCGGATGCGTCCTCACGAATATAAAGGCCTTAGGGTGATTAATTAAGTGGACTGCAGAGTTGAGTGAGTATGGAATTGAATATCATCCTCGAACAACTATCAAGGCTCAAACCCTAGCTGACTTCATACTCAAGGCGGTCCCAGTACCTAAAACCGGGAAGACATGGAGGATTTACATTGATGTTCATCTAATCACAAATCAAGTGGTGTTTGAATTCTAATGATTTCCCCCAAGGAAGATGTATTGCAGTTATCCATCTAGCTTAATTGTAGAGTCACCAATAATGAAGCCGAATGTGAGACAATACTAGATAGGCTACAAGCAACCAAACAAGTAGGGGTCACTCGAGTTATATTATATTCAGACTCTCAGCTTGTGGTGTAACAGCTAAAAGGAAATTTCGAGGTTCGGAATGAATGCCTACAAAGGTATGTAACTATATACGGGCAATTGAAATATTCCTTTACTAAAGTCCCTTTACAAAAAATATCCCAAGCGGATAATGTCAAGGCGGACGAACTAACCAAGTTTGCGAGTTCCCTCGCACTATGGACGCTGGAAGAGCATAGTGGCCAAAAAGAAGTGGTGGCCGAGATAGAGAGAGATGTCGTTGATGTTGTGTTACCTGATTGGAAAGAACTTTATATATAGTTTTTATGCAATGGAATAGTGTCAGCCAACGGTGAACAAGTAAGACTTTTTCGTCGCAGGGCTTCCAGGTTCACGCTGATCGGAGAGCACCTATATAAGAGAGCATTCGCCCGACCATTACTCAAGTGTATCGACCCAGGGGACGTTAAGTATATCATGAGGGAGATTCTTGAAGGCGTATGTGGGAGTCACATTGGTGGGTGGTCAATGGATAGAAAGATTATTCTGGTTGGATACTTTTGACTGGATACTTTTGACCCACGTTACAAGCGGATGCTAACAAATTTGTCACCGGATGTGAAGTCTGTCAAAAGCATCAGCATATTGCTCATCGCCCAACAGAACTATTACGAGCTTCTACTGTATCGTGTCCCTTTGACCAGTGGGGAATGAACATAGTGGGTCCTTTCTCGACTAGACCCCAACAGAAGAAGTTCCTATTGGTACTAGTGGACTACTTCTCCAAATGGGTCGAGGCCGAGCCTCACGCCCAAATTACGGAGGCCGTCGTGATGAAAATCTTATGGAAGGACATAATCTGTAGGTACGAAATTCCTCATAAATTGGTATCGAATAACGACAAATAGTTTATAGGTCATAAACTTAGAGAGTGGTGTGAAAGGCTGGGTATTCGCCAGGTATTCAACTCAGCCGCTTATCCGTAAGGTAACGGCCAGGCTGAAGTCGTCAATCAAGAAATCATTAGGGGGCTCAAGATAAAATTGGACCATATCAGATAATTGGGTCGAAGAACTCTCGAGTATCTTATGGTCGAACCGTACCACTCCCAAGGAAGGAACGAGATAGAGTCCTTGCAATCTGGTCTACGGTACGGAGGCGGTAATTCATGTTGAGGTAGGCGATGAGTCAACCCGACGATAACTCTACAACAAGGAGAACAACGACCAAGAGTGACTACTCGATCTAGACTTGATGATGGAGGTGCGAGACAAAGTAGCTACCCGACTAGCTGCATACCGCCAACGCATGTGACAAGTATACAATCGCCGAGTGGTCCCCTGGACTTTTCAGGTCGGGGATCGGGTCTGGAAAAGGATCAAGCCAGTCGGCGATGTTAGAAAGTTCGAGCGTCAATGAAGTGAACCTTACATGATCGTCAAAAAGCTCGCAGAAGGTAGTTATTATTTGCAAGATGTTGGTGGCAAAAGGGTAGATAGACCATGGAATGCGAGTCACCTTTAGCCTTATCATACCCGGTGAGCCGGTCGAGTACTACATGTATTTTAAGCATATTTTGTATTTTCTTGAAGCTTGACCAATTAAAGAAACGCAAGAAATGTCTCACCAAGGCCAAATGGAAGTGTGAAGCCCAAGTTCCTACCATCTTGTGGTGTTGAGGATATCCAAGATGTGTAGACCTGGACAAGGTGTCGAGGATGCCCGACCGAGAGCTACCCAAGTTCTTACTATCTTGTGGTGCCGAGGATGCCCAAGATGTGTAGACCTGGTCGAGGTGCCGAGGATGCTCAGCCAGGAGCAGCCCAAGTTCCTACCATCTAGGGGTGCTGAGGATGCTCAAGATGTGTAGACCTGGCAGGGGTGTTGAGGATGTCTGGCCGGGAGCAGCCCAAGTTCGCACCATCTTGTGGTGCCGAGGATGCCCAGGATGTATAGACCTGGACGAGGTGCCGAGGATGCCCGGCCGGGAGCACCTCAAGTTCCTACCATCTTGGGGTGTCGAGGATGCCCCAAGATGTGTAAACATAGCCGGGGTGCCGAGGATGCCTGGCCAGGAGCAGTCCAAGTTTCTACCATCTTATGGTGTCGAGGATGCCCAAGATGTGTAGACCTGGTCGAGGTGCTGAGGATGCCCGACCAGGAGCAACACAAGTTCCTACCATTTTGTGGTGTCGAGGATGCCCAAGATGTGTAGACCTAGCCGAGGTACCGAGGATGCCCGGCCGGGACCATCTCAAGTTCCAACCATCTTGGTGTGCCGAGGATGCCTAAGATATGTAGACCTGGCCGAGGCGTCGAGGTGCCGAGGATGCCCGGCTGGGAGCAACCCAAGTTCCTATCATCTTAGGGTGTCGAGAATGCCCAAGATGTGTAGAGATGACCGAGGTATTGAGGATGCCTAGTCGGGAGCAACCCAAGCTCCTATCATCTTGTAGTGCCGAGGATATCCAAGATGTATAGACCTTGACGAGGTACCGAGGATGTCCATCAAAGGGCAACCTGAGAGCGAGGCATCAAGGATGATAGGCTAGGATCAACCTGATCTCTTACTATCTCGGGGTGTTGGGATCAGCCTGAGCTCTTATAATCAGCTTAGGGAACCAAGGAAGGCCCGGGTTGTGACACATGAGGAGACATTCGCCTAGTTAGGTGAAGTCAAGATCTATCCTTGCTGGCACAGGAGGGTGAGAATGCACCAAGTACCAGCCTTACCCTCACATCAAACTAAAAGATTTTGCAGTTTCAAGGAATTTTATAAGAAGTCAGGGCGAGGCCAGATACAACACGAAATATAACCCATAAGTTATAAAATACAGAGTGGGACGCGAAGAACAAGGCAACTCCATTCAAAAAATCAGGTTTTACATGCCCGAAAACCTCCTGGTACACAAAAAAACTACTACAGCTCCTTCTCCTCCACCGATAGCTCCTCTCAAACTCGGCCAACACTGAGGGTGCCCAGGTCAACATCTGGTTTCAATGCATTGGCTCGCTGGATAGTTCCATAGAAGCTTTGCTTGAGCCGCTTCAGCACTTGGCCGGCTAGAATATTACCAAACTCTTCAGATTAGAGGAATTTGGCCTTGAATGCCACCTCTACCTCCGACTGTCGGGACTCCTCACTAGTTTTGAAATTTTTTAGTTCTTCAAGGGCTCAGTCCTGATCAATCTTCAGCCCAGCCACTTCGGACGATACCTGGTCTTGGGCTGTCAGTGCTTCCACAAGCTGTTGTTTAGTGGTTGAGAGGCGTGACTTAGCGCGGTCGAGGCTCTCCTGCAGGTTAGGCGTAAGCAGCAACGACATGTATCTCTATTTCCTTTTTGGTAAGTTGGTCCGCCTACTCTTTGATTTGGCCATTAAGTGCCTTGGTCGACGACTCTAAGAGACAGACGTCTTCTATTAGTTTCGTCTCCAAAGCTTGGAGTCGCCCCCTCTCCTGAGTCAGTTAACTCACTTCTGCTGAGAGGGTTGTTGCTCTCTCTGACAGAAGACATTTCCAATGCGGGGCATCATGGAGAGATGACTCGAAAATTAAGAGGTTGTCCAAACAGTGATCCAGTTTGGCTCGCAAGTCTCTGCTAACATCCACTTGCAGCTGGCCTTCTCGATGAACTCGATAAACCTCCGCTTCTAGTTCCGTCACTTGCTGACCCAGGGCTTCAATCTTCTGCTCAGGAAGCATCCGACGACCCAAAAGGAGACATTCAGAAGTAACCTTACACAAGAAGCAGTAAGAGTCAAAGAAGAGAACAAAGATAATAAGACAGATAAAGGGAATTATACCTTCAAAAGAGACTCATATAGACTGGCGATTACTCTAGCCGAAGTCACCCCTCTCAGGGAAGCAAGATATTCTTTGGTTCGCTCCCTCATGGCTCCCCGGCTCCTCGGAGAGGGTATGCCGGAAGTAGCTCCAGAGAGGCGGATGGGGAGAGTCACGAGACGCATCGCTTCGAAGGGTACGACAGAGGGGCCTGGGGGTGCCATCGTTGGTGCTAGAGGATACCTCCTCAGAAGGATGACCCCCTATGGCCGCTCCTTAATCTGTGCACACTGAGGTCCCAATGTGGCCACCTTCTCAACCGCCTATACCTTCTGGCGTAGACGGGAACTCGTGAATTCTGATTCTTCCGACCTCGACCTCTTGCCTTTGGGGTTGCCCCGGGAGCTGGGAACTCAGGGCGAAGGAGGAAGAGAATGGTCCTCCTCGGCAGGTGGCTCGATCTCATTCCTAAACTCTGCAACGGCTGGTGTCACCCTTCGGTAACATTTGGAGAGGGAGAAGCCTGGGCTGAGCAAGTTCTCCTCTTTAAAGACGCGAGAGGAGCCGATTGCTTTTGAGGGAGGGTCGGTGGCACACCCTCTTCCTCCTCCTCGTTTGGCAGGATGAGTCGTCTTTGTTCGGTAGGTAGAGGGCTCACCCCTTTAGTCAGCTCTGGTACCGACACAGGAACCAGGGTCAGTGGTTCCTCATCTCCTTGTGCTCTAGCAGTGGTACGAGAGGGATCGACCTCCAGGGCGACAGGTAGCTCGGTGGTGGGTGTAACGACCTGGCCCGTTTGGCGGCCCATTTACCGGTCCTCACGACCGTCGTACCGTCGTACCGTCGACCGTGCTGTTACCAATACTAGATCTTTCCACTTCCTGGGCAGTGGATTTTTGCCTTCCCAGGATTCGAACCCTAGACCCAGGCTTAAATCTAGTTCTTTATGAATCCTGAATACCAATTGAGCTATTATTGTAACGACCCGGCCCATTTGGCGACCCATTTACCGGCCCTCACGACCGTCATACCGTCGACCGTCGACGATAGCTCAATTGGTATTCAGGATTCATAAAGAACTAGATTTAAGCCTGGGTCTAGGGTTCGAATCCTGGGAAGGCAAAAATCCACTGCCAAGGAAGTGGGAAGACCTAGTATGGTAACGGCACGGTCGACGGTACGACGGTACGAAATTTTTTTTGAAAAGATATATTTTTGGAAAATGTATAATATATAATCAAACAGACAGGCATGAATTCCATAAAAACATTATTATGTTGAAGCACTATTTTGAAAATAAATTTTTTTTTGGAAAATATTCTTACCATTTTGAAAAACAATTTTTAAAAATAGTTTTCAATTCATTAGTCCTTAACATCTCACCCATTTTAGATGTATCAATACAACAAGCATAGTTGCCTTATAGGTGTATTGTGAGATGCTTAATTTATTTTTCTCAATTTATTAACTCTAAGAATTAATTGAAGCTTGTGTTAGATTTGAATTTGACAAGAAGTAACTTGAATTTGAATTTCAAAAATTAGCTTCCAGGTCTTGGCGAGGCACTAGGCCTTCTTTGGCCGTAGCCTTATGGGATCATCCACCCTTTCCTTGACAAAGCCTTTTAATGAAATTTCATTTTCAAAATTACTTTTTGAAAAATTCTGGTCTAACTAGTTTGGGTTTTGGATCGGTAGCTTCGGCTAGTTCCGCCAACTTGGCTTCCCTAACGTACTATCATCTCACCTCCACCCAATACTATGTTGTCAAGTTTCAATTATTCTTTTTCCTATAGCCGTTCTAATATATGCATAAAATATGAATGACATGTCATATATTTTAAAAGAATAGCAGATGCATGTCATGGCAATTGTGCATGAGTCAAACAAGTCCAAAGCATTTTATTTAAGTTTCTAAAATGTATCAAATTCCCGATTTGATACATGTCGAGTGAACCCGCGAATATGTCAACCCACTTTGACATATCTAATGCTATTAATTTTAATTGTTACACTTTGGGTAAAATTTTACTTTTAGTTTGAGTTTAAATTATTTAAAATTTTTAGTTAAATTCAGGTTAATTAAGAATTGATTGAATTAGAAAATTAATTAATCAATTAAGAATTAATGAATTTAAGTTACAATTAATTTGTATTTATTTAAATTTGAATTATTTAGACTTATTTAATATTTAATTGATTAGAATTTGAATTATTAAGAATTAATTAATTCGAATTTGAATTATTAAGATTTGATAATATTTAATTAAGATTTAATTAATTCGAATTTAATTTGAATTTAAATAATTAAGATTTAATTAATTCGAATTTAATTTTAATTTAAATAATTAAGATTTAATTAATTTGAATTTAAATAATTAAGATTTAATTAATTCAAATTTAATTTTAATTTAAATAATTAAGATTTAATTAATTCGAATTTAATTTGAATTTAAATAATTAAGATTTAATTAATTCGAATTTAATTTTAATTTAAATAATTAAGATTTAATTAATTTGAATTTAATTTTAATTTGAATTTAATTTGAATTAATTTGAATTTAATTTAGATTTAATTTGAATTAATTTGAATTTAATTTGAATTAATTTGAATTAATTTGAATTTAATTTAGATTTAATTTGAATTAATTTGAAATTAATTTAGATTTAATTTGAATTAATTTGAATTTAATTTGAATTAATTTGAATTTAATTTAGATTTAATTTGAATTAATTTGAATTTAATCTTAATTTGAATTAATTTGAATTTAATTTAGATTTAATTTGAATTAATTTGAATTTAATTTGGATTTAATTTAATTGAGTAGTTAATTTGAATTTTTAAGATTATAATGATTAATTAATAATTGTGGGTCTAAATTCATCATTTTCATTATCTCAAAAATTTCTTCTTCATCTTTATTTTTCTTTTCAAGTTTTTCTAATAATTTTGATTTATTTGAATTTTTGTAATTTTTATTAATTATGGCCTTTATCTTAGATAGTTCCATATCCTCCTTAAGATTAGATTTTTCAATATCCTCACAGTAGGTGGAGTAAATTGGGTCACTCGTTAAAGTTTTATAATAATATTCAATATTATCTATAATTAAATTATTATTTAGGAGAATTTTATCTTCACCATTATCCTTGGAATAATCCCGCGTGTCCTTGTATCATTGTTTTCTTCGTTTTGTTTGTTTTCCGCTGCTACTAACTCTGAATCTAGAACGAAGATCCGAAAGATTTCCGAAAGGTTTTTCGCAATCGATATTCACCCCCCCCCCCTCTATCGACGGCACCGGTCCTACAGAGATGCGGTAGTCGGATTGGATTTGGTCGAGGTCATGGTGGTGGAGGTCGTACACCATGATAGTATACCACGGACCGAGTGAAAAAGGGTGGCCGGAGAAGACGACCGAAGGGTGGTCGTTGCCGGAGGTCACCGAAACCCTAGAAGAGGAAACATCGGCAGCAGTTCGCCGTGAAAAGTGAAAAGCGATGGTGAAAACTGCGGGGGGAGAGGCCTATTTATAGGCCCGAGCGGACAATGTCAGCCGTCTGATGATGATCCGGAGAAAAGGCGGGAAAGGATCTGGGTCGTCCAATCAAACCCGAGGTAATTCCCGAGGCTCGGCGTCACACGTGCGTGTCGCCCACTCGCTGTGTCAGGCGGCGGACGCTTCGTCACCCGGGAGACCAATAGTCGTCGGACGCGTGGCCCCAGCAGTTAATACGATAATTAATGCGAGAGATTTGAATCGGCCCAACGAGAGTCGGGGACAAGACAGATAAGACAGACTAATGGGACAAGGTCGACGCTCCGTTAGGCGGTCGGGAGGTAGGCGACGCAGATCGGTCGGGCAAACAACCCACTCGAAGGTGCCAGACTCGTCCTAAACTAGTGGTTCAGTTAGTCGGACTCGACGCCTCCTTCGACTAGACTCGAGGGGGATGCTTATGATCCCGGCCTAGATCACGTGTAGCTCGGTCGGCCAGCCTGGCACCACATAAGGATAGGTCAGGCCCACCGAGTGCAAGTGGACTGGTTTGGCTGGTGGGGTCATAATCTCAAAGCCCGCTTGGCTCGGAGCATCCGACTAAGCGGTTGTTGGATGTACCCCGACTCGAGCCCCGGGGAAAGACGCCGAGTGTTCGACCTCGTTTGACACCTGAGGCACATGCTTCATCAGCCCTTAACGAGAGGTATCGACTACCGAGCCTAGGGTCATCTGGGTCACATCCAATGGGCATCCAGTCGACGTTCTCTCAGCACCTTAATCATACGACCCGAGATCAGACAGATTGATCAAGCCCGAGTACTTGAGTACTCCCTGACTGGGGGATGACCTTGCATCACTCTGAGATATTAATTGCATGACCCGATTTCGCTCGGGTCGGCCGGTCGGTGATCCAGCTCTGGATTTGCCCCTTTCTTAATAACATCCGCCCCCTGATATTATGCTGACAGACGTGGTACGAGGGTCGGCACAGGCCTTACTCTGTTTGTGCTCATATCGCGGATATCCCACTGACTCTGTACTTCCCTGACACCGTTCATGTTCGAATCGCAGATATCCCGTCGACTCTGTACTTCCCTCACCGAATCGCAAGTATCCCGCTGACACAGTACCCTCCTGTCGTGCCCTTACACTCCATACCACGACAACCCATGCTTGGGTCAGACCGAGCGGCGCCGAACGGCACAAGTCGGCAAGCTGACAGCGCCCCTTACCATGCCCTCACATGAGATACTTTACCCTGCTCCGCATAAGACAAAAAGTGGCAGATGTGGGCAGACGGGCAGCAACTGTCAATTCCCTCAGCTATATAAGCCCCTCCGCATTCCACTTCGCAGGTACGCGCGCACGAGTATTTTGTCTACTGTTCTATTACTTCCTGCACTTCCACCGGAGACTGACTTGATCGTCGGAGGGCCTTGCCGAGGACTTTCTCTGGCGGGTTGCTAACGGTCATTTCCTTGCAGGTCGAAGCCGGCATCAGCAGTACTTAGGTTTGCTTCACTCTTGGGAGTCCACCCCACTCTGCGACAGGATCAGGGGTTAATAAAAGTTTAGTTGTTAGATCATCCGTAATCGTTTAATATTTTTGACATTATAATATCTATTATCTCATCCAAAAATATGAAACCCACATACCATATATATATTATCATTAATATATTCATTCTTTTACATTCATGTAACGTGCTCCGTGTGTTTATCGGGTGTTATAACACCTGATGAACGCACCAATACAGGTGCTCTTAGACAGAAAAAGGAAATAAAAGATATCGTGCCGTAAAAATAGAGTAAGAAGTGGTATAATATCGTGAGGAAAGTATATTCCACGGCTATTTTTTATTTTTTTAAAAAATTAAATAAATATTATTTAAAAATAATTCTATTTAGAATGATAAATAAATCAAACGTTAATGTCTAAATTTAATATTTAATTTAATAAATTTATTTATATTCTTTCAAAATATATATAAAATTAATTAAATTAATAAATACAATAAAATATTAATTTAAATGAATAAATTTAAATCTAATTCGTTAATATTTATGAATGAAAATTATAAATAATTCATAAATAAGATTCATAAATTATATTCATCAATAAAAGTTTTATTAATATAATAAAAAATTAATATTATTGATTAATCAATCAAATAAATTTAAAAATGTAAAAATTTTAAACGAATTTAAATTAAGAATTTGATAACATGAACTAATTTATAAAAAAAGTCAGACTTAAATAATTATTTCAATCATTTAAATTCAAAAACCCGCTCGGCTTAGCTCCTTTACCGCTCTAGTTCAAAGAGACATCTGATTCAAAGAGAGCTGACAGAGAGCACAAAAGGCTCTACAACTGCTATAGAACAACGTCAGTTTTAATAATAATAACCCAAATTGACATCTGATTCAAAGAGAGCTGACAGAGAGCAGAAATGGCTTTAACAAATAGTGCTAAGTCCAAAACTCAACCCAATACAAGTGGTAGAGCCTTTCAACAAGCTAAACTCATTCGTTTAGCTCCCGAGCTTATTCGTTGCAAATCATTTCAACTGCATCTTACCACTTCATTGAAAGAGGAAGGAAGAACAGGATATCAGTGGCGCCCAAAATAAGGATTAAGTGACACCTATGATCAGGTAGTTGCAGTTCCATGGACAGGAGTAAGCAAACGCCTATTTGAGAAGAAGGCCTCCAAATTTTCCATTGCCAGTTCAACAAGGTCGTTAGTTGACTCGGTCGTGAGCACGGCCTTGTGACTGGACAGCACTACATTGTCCATACGAAATAGTTCCTCCGGAACAGCAGGCTCGTGCTCGAACACATCGAGACCAGCACCTCCTATCTTCCCTTGAATCAAGTGCTTCACTAACTCTTCCTCGTCGACAAGAGGTCCTCTTCCCACATTTATAATTATGCCATCTTTCCCTAATGCCAACATAACGTCCTTGTCGATGATGTGGTGTGTTTCCTCTGTGAGAGCACAAGCAACGACCAACACATCGCTTTCGGCTGCAATACCACGAACCGTGGGGAAGTAGGTGTAAGGAAATAATGGTTTTTTGTTTCTTGAGAAGTATGAGATTGAGCAACCAAAAGCTTCGAGTCTTTTCGCAATTTCAGATCCAATACTCCCGAGTCCAACAATGCCAACCCGTTTGCCTCCTAACTGCAATACAGATAGTAAACATTTAGCTTACTCCTAGACAGACACTAACGAAATGTAGCAGAAAATAGAGATGGTTATGAGTTTGCAAAAAAATACTTGCATATGAAACACAAAACCTATTTAAGCAATCGGTTTGTGCCAACCAATCACTCGCCGTAAGATGATTGTCATCACTCAGATCAGCCCGTCATGTAACTACATAGATTTCTATTAGGTTCCAAACTACTCAGAGTAAATCATGCTTAAGTTTCAGCATACAAAACAATCTTAGAGGAGAAGAGGAAACATAAACATGCAAAGTAAAACGCCTACTCGTGGTCATTATCAATAATATTTCTCTCAACTATTCAGAACAGCTACATGAATTCAATCTATTCATTGAGCTCTTTAAAAAGCATATCGTTAATATTATTCAATCAATTGAATGATTTTTATTACATCGACTTAGTGTTTTCTTTAATATCCCTCTCCCTTGTTAGTTTCAATTGGCCAAAAAGAAGAGAATTGAGTGCATTGCGAGTAGTTCAAGGATGCCCCTCACGATCAAGAGAGGGCGATACTCTAAATCTAACTTGAGTTGTCCATGCTTGGCCAAGGATAATTTCTGCCTCCTGTCTGCATCACTCACACTCATTCCTAAAGAAAATTGACCTTTCTTTCAATGGTGCAAACCTAAAGGGAATCCCTCAAAATTCAATTCTGTCCTTTTCGAGTAAATCTTACAATGAGTTTTCTATGACTCGAGCAATGTTCAAAAGAAAAGATATGAACACAATGATCATTGATACGGTGGAGAAAGTAGGCCTCCATGTGGCACAGTTGGGTCGAAAGTCAAGTCGAAATCAAAGGCAAAACGAGATCAAGCCCTATCAAAAGGGAGCCCAAGTCAAATCAAACCGAG
>JAGFNQ010003164.1:180364-229262 GCA_024364735.1 Boesenbergia rotunda | reverse complement strand
GTACCAAGCTGCCCTTAGCCTGGTGCCTAGCAGTCCTTTGCTAGGTCTTTGTATCCTGGCATTCCTTCACCAGGTGCCTAACTGTCCTTCGCTAAGGCTTTGTATCCTAGCATTCCTTCGCCAGGTGCCTAGCATTCCTTCGCTAGGGCTTTGTATCCTGGCGGTCCTTCACCAGGTGCCTAGCAGCCCTTCGCTAGGACTTTGTATCCTGGCAGTCCTTCGCCAGGTGCCTAGCAGTCCTTCGTTAGGACTTTGTTTCCTGGCAGCCCTTCGCCAGGTGCCTAGCAGCCCTTCGCTAGGACTTTGTTTCCTGGCAGCCCTTCGCCAGGTGCCTAACAACCCTTCGCTAGGACTTTTCCTGCACACTTGAGTAACATCATTAGATCACAAATAAACTTAACTTTGAATCCTTTGCCAATATCAAAACAAGGTTCGATATGGTGCTTCCTGCACCAACAGTGCTGGGTTGTGAGTATTGCTTTGTAAACGTTTCGCCTTCACTTGCTTGTGCTCTGTAAGATCCTCTTTGTTTCTGTGCTTATTTTCATATTCTGTTGAGACTGCTGTGGAGAGGTTTCTCCACCGTGAAGGAGGTTATATTATATCTGGATTTTCCAGGGCTTGATCTGTCGACGATCAAGGGATCGCCCACCTCACAGGCACGCCAAGGAGTAAGGGCAAGTTATCCCCGAAACTTGTAAATCCTCCGTGTTAGTGTCTTTGATTTCCAGTTTTTGTTTCCTGTTTATTCTGTTTTCTATCTTTGTTCTTTCTGTTTGTATTGCTTCCGCTGCTAACCCTTAAGTGCAGGAAGTTCAAAAGGTTCAAAAGTTTGTGTCTGGCTACATTCACCCCCCCCCCCCACTCTAGCCATCCAAGTACCAACAATGTCTCCGCTGGGTAAGCCCCTGAGCAGAGAGGTTAAGTACGAACAACCTCTAAAGGCTGGCTATACGGGAAGGAGTGCTCCCGGCCGACCGGACTTTGCGGGTGCCCGATCGTACATCCGGGTATGACAATTACAAGCTGTAAGTCTCTCGGGCCAACTGACTGAGAGTTAGGTAACCATCTGAGAAAATATGGTAGGCTCGTTTATTGACAAGTCATACCGAGAGATAATCCTTTTCCTAGAATAGTGCTCAGGGAGCGTGGGTCGCCACGCGCCCGACCTGGAGCTGTCCCACCTGTGGAGATTTGGCTACTTGGTTGAGTCAGACCCGGGGAGCATGGGTCGCCATGCGTCCAATCGACGCTCGAACCAATGGATATGCAGGAACTGGCCTATCTATGAAGGTTTGGCCACCTGGTCAAGCTAGAATCCGGGGAACATGGGTTGCCACGCGTCCGACCGGGACCTAAACCAAGGGATTTGTGATCTAACGAGGGTCTGGGCCATGTCAGCCCTCTCTAGCTCAGTTGTTCGACTGATCAGCCTACATCTCTTTGATTGTCACATCAGGTCGATTCGTATCTTGATTTCCAACGATTGCATTTACTGGTGAGTGTACGTATCAATGGGTGAATGGCGTATTAGGCAGCGAAGTGTCACTCACCGGTCATGGGCACCTTGAGCGATGAACCGTTTTACATCGTCAACATGCTTACGTCTCATTGAGTCTCGGTATTCCCCCATGACATAACCGGAGGGTTACAGTTCGATCCCGCGATTTACCGAGGTCTTCCCTGAATGGTTGAGATCGCTCATCTTCTCCTATATATAGGAGCGATTTATAGCTCTCGTCGCTACGCATCAACACTCCAACATCGTCGTTTACTACGCCCGGACTTTGTCCCCTTCCATTTTCCGGCCGCTTTTCTTATTCTCGTGAGATGTCAACCACATCTTCAGGGGAACCATTCTCCCGTAAAATGTCACCCACCTCCTCTGATGAGGGATTTTATCTCCCTGCAGATAAGCCCATCATCTAGACGGGTGAACCGTTCTATCTCCAGCTGTCGCCTTTTCCAAAAGTTGTCTTTCCCAAATCAAGACGGTAGACGGGCGAACCATACTACCTCGCGGTGCTGTGGATAGACCCGACCCCGGGCCGGGTCGAGCCCGGACCCGGCCCGGAACCGGCCCGGGTCAACGGGCCGATTGGCCCGTTGACCCGGTTCGCCGGGCCGAACTGGAACCGGCCCGGCAGGTAGCCGGGCCGGTTCTGGTTCCAGGCCCCCCGGAATCGTGAACCGGCGGTTAACCGCCGGTTCCAACGGCACTGAACCACCGGTTCAGTGCCGTTGGGTAATTTTTAAATTTTTTTTTTTTTGGACGGATGAGATCATTTGACCGTTTTTTGATCAATGGCTACGATTTAGTGATCGTTATGATCCGAACTCTATAAATAGGGAGCTCATTTCATCATTTTCACTCACAAAACTTCTCTTCTCTCAATCTCTCATTCTCAACTCTCTAACTCTCAACTTCTCTCCGCGTTCTTCATCGACGATAATGGAAGGAGGTCACGGAGCTTCATCATCTCGATCTCGGAGGGGAAAAGAAATTGCATACGAGGATCCCAACCTTCAAATTCAATCTACCGATGATGAGATCGAGGCTCAACCCCAACGCCCTCCGATCCCCGAAACGCAAGGAAGTACCGATGCGATTACTTCTAAGGTTCGGGATAATCCTCCTTTAAAATCGTCTATTTTCATTAAACATTTTGAGAAGGTCACACTTCCATCGGGAGAAATGTGTGCAAAATGCAAGCATTGTAATGCTTCTTACAAATTCCAAGCCGGCGGCGGCTATGGGTCGTTGAAACGACATGTAGAAACGAAGCACCCGACGGAATATGGGCTTGACCGCTCTCAAACACAATTATCTAGATTTTCTAGCGGTAGTAGTACTGATTCTGGTTTATTTTTATATTCAGATAATAAATTAAGAGAATCATTAGCTAAATTTGTTTCCGTAGAACATCTTTCTTTTAGTTTTGGAGCTAAATGCACATTTGAAGATTTGTGTAAAGAATCTCTTAATCCTGCTGCTAAACGTGTACCTAGGACTACACTAACTCGTACAATTAAAAGATTAGTAAAACAAGGAAAAAAGAATTTAATTGAAGAATTTAGTAAATTAAATAATAAAATTTCTTTATGTTCCGATATTTGGAGTGATCATTGGCAAACTCATTCTTATATGGGTATAACATGCCATTGGATTGATAACTCTTGGATCCTTCAAAAGAGATTATTAGCTTATAGAGTTTTTGATGAATCACACACTGCTCATAACATTGCACAATTATTACACATAGTTTTAGAAGAATATGGATTGACTCATCAAATATTTTCAATATCATTAGACAATGCTAGTTCTAATACCGCTTCAATAGATGAATTAAAATTTATTTGTCAACCTGTCATTGGTGGTTTATTTTTTCATATTCGTTGTGTATGTCATATTTTAAACTTATGTGTTCAAGATGGATTAAAACTTTTACAAAATTATATTCAACCAATTAGAACCGCAATTTCATATTTATGGTCTCATCCATCTATGATGAAACAATGGGGTAGATTTTGTAAAGCTAATGGAATGCGACCAAAAAAATTTCCACGTGATGTTCCAACACGTTGGAATTCAACATATCAATTATTACAAGATTCTTTTCAATATAAAGATTTATTATGTTTATTTTTTGCACAAAATAGTAATACCAATATATATTTATTTTCACAACAATGAAATATTTGTAGTAGTATTTGTGAAATTTTAAAAGATTTTAACGATGCAACTGAACAACTTTCTGGTGTTTATTATCCTACTGCTCATTTAATTTTAGTAAATTTTTGTAGTATAGTATTAATATTAAATGAACATGTAAATGATGAAGCTTTAACTTTATGTATAATAGCTATGAAAACTAAATGGGAAAAATATTTTTATTTAATTCCTGAAATTTATTTAATTGCATTTGCTTTAGATCCTAGATTTAAATTAGAAGTTTTACAAGAAATGTTAACTTTATATTATGACGCATTAATTCCTATTAAGGATTCTTCCTCTCCGGATCCAGCTAATATTGTATATAATATTAGAAATTATTTATATGATCTTTATAATCAATATTATGTTAAATATGGAACACAAACTAATATTTCTGAAACACAACAACCTACTACTACTAATTTAAAACTTACAAAAGCCCAACTTTTATTAAAAGAACGGACGAAACGTCCACGAGGATCCTCAAGTTCCACACAGGAACTTGAGAATTATTTTACGACTTCTTTTGATTTTAATGAAGCAGATAGCGAAGACTTCGATATCTTGAAGTGGTGGTCACAGAAGGCTCAAAGCTTTCCCGTTCTCTCCGTGATCGTAAAAGAAATTTTAGCTTCTCCAGTGTCGACTGTTGTTGTGGAGCAGACGTTCAGTGCCGGCGGCAACATATTAGATGAACGACGATCAACCATGTCTCCCGACTCATTGGAAGCTCAAGCATTACTTGATGATTGGACCAGAGCCGAAAAGCGAATCCAAGGAATGCAACTTTCAGAAGACGAAGCCGAAGAATTTGATACCGAAGGAACAAATACAACGGGAATGGGAGGAAATGCAAGTGAGTGAGAAATGTAAAAATGTAAAAGGGTAAAAATGTAAAAGAACTACGTGGGCTTTGATTCCCCTATACCCTAAGGGGATACGTAGGCAACTTATATAAGTGCAAGCCCTTTTTTAATAAAATTTATTTTTTTTATTTTAATTTTTAATTTTTAATTTTTTTAATATAATAATCTTGAACCGTGGCGAACCGTGGAGAACCGTGAACCGGACCGTGAACCGGCGGTTCCGAACCGTGAACCGTAACCGTCTTGGGCGGTTAAGGTTAAGGGTCGACCTCCCACGAACCGTCGAACCGGCGGTTCCGAACCGTCGAACCGTCGGTTCCGAACCGTGGTCGGGTCTAGCTGTGGATGCCCGAGGTGAGTAGGTTTGGTCCAGGTGTTGCAGATGCCCGATCACGAGTTGTTAAAACCCCACTACCACGCGGTGTTGCGGATGCCTGAAGTAAGTAGGCTTGGTCTAGTTGTCGCGGATGCCCGACCAAGAGCTGTTAAAACCCTACTACCTCGCGGTCCTGCGGATGCTCGAGGTGTAGGCTTGGTCCTGGTGCCGCGGATGCCAGACCAAGAGCTGTTAAAACCCTACTACCTCGTGGTGCTACTGATGCCCGAGATGAGTAGGCTTGGTTCGGGTGCTGCGGATGCCTGACTAAGAGCTGTTAAAACCCTACTACTCGTGGTGCTTCGGATGCCTGAGGTGAGTAGGCTTGGTCCGGGTGTCGCGGATGCCCGGCCAAGAGCTGTTAAAACACTACTACCTCGTGGTGTTGTGGATGCCCGAGGTGAGTAGGCTTTGTCCGGGTGCTGCGGATGCCCAACCAAGAGCTGTTAAAACCCTACTATCTCGCGGTGCTACGGATGACCGAGGTGAGTAGGCTTGGTCCGGGTGATGCGGATGCCCGACCAAGAGATGTCAAGACCCTACTACCTCGCAGTGCTGCGGATGCCCGAGGTGAGTAGGCTTGGTCCGGGTACTGCAGATGCCCTACCAAGATCTATTAAAACCCTACTACCTCGCGTGGTTGCGGATGCCCGAGGTGAGTAGGCTTGGTCCGGGTGCCGCAGATGCCCGACCAAGAGCTGTTAAAACCTTGTTACCTCGCGGTGCTACGGATGCCCGAGGTCAGTAGGCTTGGTCTGGGTGCTGCGGATGCTCGACCAAGAGCTGTCAAAATCCTACTACCTCGTGGTGCTGTGGAAGCCCGAGGTAGTAAGCTTGGTCCGGGTGCTACGGATGCACAACCAAGAGCTATTAAAACCCTACTACCTCGTGGGGTTGCGTATGTCCGAGGTGAGTAGGCTTGGTCCGGGTGCCACGGATGCCTGACCAAGAGCTGTTAAAATCATGCTACCTCACGGTGCTGCAGATGCCCGAGGTGACTAGGCTTGATCCGGGTGCTGAGGATGCCCAACCAAGAGCTTATATGAGAATGTGACGGAAGTCATTTTCTTTCTGGCTATCCGGTGAAGACCCGTATGGACGTGCAACGCTCGGCCGGCCTCTACGCTCTGGGTTGTTGAGCGAAGGCCACCCTTGTTGCTCTGGCGATCCCTTGGTCCGTAGCTAGAATAAAATGATCTCACTTGTGGAGATAAAAGGGGATCGTCTAAATGCATTAGGAGATAGAGATTAAAGACTATAAATACCCAAAGGAAAAGAACACAGTATTCCATTAACAATTCCGGGATACATTTAGTAGTTTCACTCTCAGACAACAAAGCAAAGTACTAGAAGGTACATCTACTATAGCTCCTCCTGCGGGGTCGATGCTAGTCTCGGCTGGAGCCTTCCATCCTGCTCAGCTTCGCCTGGGGTCCCCCTCGAGGTCCCTTGCTCCTTGGACTGGATTGCTGCTTGTTAACGTCCTTGCTCCTTGAGTCAGGGAAGAACACTTGTTCTACAATTTCCCTGCTCCTCATGTCGAGGACACATAATACATAAGAAGATAAGGAACTCAAGACAATAAGCCAGAAAAGGTTTTCATTATATTCAGGGTGATTACTTGTCTGACACATAAGAGAGAATGAAAAAGTTACTACGAATAAAGGACAAAGAAAAAAGCAAAGCCCAAGTCTGGGAAGAGTCTTATATTTCTTGCTCTTCAGGCGAGAGCTCATCCCAAACCTGGTCGATGTTCAGGGCACTCAGATTTGCATCTGGTTTCAGCAGTTGGACCTTCTTCAATTGGCTGATGACACCATTGAAGCCCTGTTTTAGGTGCTTCAATACCTGCCCGATCAAAAGGTCGCCAAACTCGTCAGACTGCAGAAATTTAGCCTTGAACTCCGCCTCGACCTTGGATAGTTGAGCTTCTTGGTCAGTCTTATGCTTCTGTAGCTCAGCCTCAGCCTCCTTCTTGGCTGCTTTCAACTCTGCCACCTCCCAAGGCAGGCGATCATGAGCCCCTAGTGCTTCCTTAAGTTTTTGAGAGGTGGCCGAAGCCTTGTCCTTGGCCCGAGTGGCTTCCTTCTGGAGGTCTGATACGTAGGCAGATGCCAGGTCTATCTCCGATACTTGAGTAGCTAGCTGGTACTCCTATTCTTTATTCTGATTCTCTAGAGCCTTCTTTGAGGACTCCAGGAGTTGGACGCTGGCAGACAACTTCTCCTTCTGGGTCTGGAGTTGCTCCCTCTCCTGGGTCAGTCTTTGCAAGTCATCGGAAAGGACCTGGTTCTTCTTCGACAAAGTGCGCTCCCGGAGGCGATAACCGTGTAAAGTCTCCTCAGAAGCCAGTAAGGCGTCAAGGCAATGATCTACCTTCACCCTCAGCACCTTACTGACCTCCAGCTGTAGGAGGCTCGGCTTGTGGGCACAGCCAGCTTCCGCTTCTGAAGTTGTCACTCGCTGGAGGAGGCCTTCAGTAACCCCTCGGGAGCAGAACAAGCGGCTCATAGCCGCGCAGTTGGAAGCGACCTGCAATGCAGAAGAAAAACAGTTAGAACTGTGTAACAAAATAAGAGAAAGAGGAGAAAGTTAAAGGGAAATACCGTAAGCAGTGACTGGTGCAGCATGCCCAGATACTAGGCCGACCCCGCCGACCCCGTCAACCTCCCCAGCTAAACAGGAGGGGGAGAAGTTCCTCTGCAGCCTGGGTCGATGGGCCAGGGGCCTTTGTGGGGCCGGGGGTGTCTTCCTCAGAGCTGGACGACACCGGCTATCGGGGACTCTTGGCGGGAATTGCTTTTATTTGGATGGATCGGCAACCTTTGGCCGCCGCTTTTTTCGCCCCCGGGGCCTTTTGGTGGGTGTGAGGCACATCGGGCAGCACCTCCTTGCCTCGCGCAGTAGCTGGAGTAGCAGCCGGGGAGCTCGATCAGGGGCGGCCAGATCAGCGGAGATCCCAGAAGGAGAAGAGGGTGTCTTCTGAAGGCGATGGGACAAAGGCACCATGTCCTCCTCATCAGCAGTTGGGGGAAGCTCCAAAGTCGAGAGTTTCCTCAACCTCTTCCATGGAGCTTGCTTGTGGATGAGTTGTTTCCACCGCCTCTTCTCAGGTGCTGGGGGTAACTGTTGCTCGTCGGGGGAGTGCAGGCGCTGTCTCCCCATCTCCTGCTTGGACTGGGGAGGGCGGGGAACCCACTTCAGCTTGAGTAGGCAGCTCGGTCGCCCCTGGGACCTCAGAGGGGTCTTGGCCTCCCTGGTCTTCGAACCATTGGGCCACCTCTTCACAGCCCTCGGCCATGACGCCCACCGGGGCAGAAGGAACCGAAGCAGGAATCAGGGCCTCCTCGTTGGCTTGTTCCTACTTCAGAAGCCGGCTTGGGAGAGCATTATGTCGTCTGCAAAACAAAGACGAAAGGACATCAGTTAGAATTAACAAAGATATTTACCAAAAAGGGAGAACTTACGGAGACTGGGGCTAAGTCCGGTGATTTTCGGGCTGAGTTTAGCCCTGTAGAGAAGTTCCTCGCATTGCACCAGTTGGAGGCTGTGGAACTCCATCCCAATCAGGATACCCCTAGCCCTCTGGTATCCTACATCCTGTTGGAAGTCACCGAGGTCCGGGATGGGGGGAAGGCTCTCCACCCAACAACTAGGGCTGAAGGGACGCTGGGGGAGTCGGATAAAGAAAAAATGTTCCTTCTATCCCTTGTGGGAGGAAGGAAGACCCCCTAGGAACTTATGACCGGTGCGACCTGTAAAGCTAAACACCCCTCGCGAGCCAACCGGGACAAAAAAGAAATGGAAAAAATGGGGGGTCAAGGGGATATCGAAAAGCTTTAAAACAATGTACGTCCCGCCCATCTGAGCGAAAGCGTTGGGGGGCATCTAGTGGAGAAGAATGTTGAAGAAAGAGGAAGCACTCATGAAGAAGGGAGGAATAGGGAAGTGAAGTCTTAACTCTACCTGCCCTAGGAAAAAAGTAAAGAAACCTAGGGGAGGTTCTACAGGTGATTGACCTAACACGGGTATTTCTACCTCCAAGTCCGCCAGGATACTGTACTTCTCGCAGGCGGCTTGGAGGGTCTCTAACTTTACCCTAGAGGAGATGGTGTTATACCACTCCAGGCTATAGGTTTGTTCCTCTGAGGGGTCTTCTCTCCCGCATTGGGGCTTCTTCATCTTCTCTACCGGACTCATGATGGTGGACGAAAGGAGTAAACAAGAGAAGAAGACTTACGCTGGGAGCGAATGTAGCGGCCAGACTAGCAGAAGGTGAACGAAGAGGTCGAAAGCAGATAAGGCAAGAAGGCGGAAGGGTGTCGTTGCACCCGCTTTTATAGGGAGAAGACGCCAACCTATGAGCAATGGGTAGGGCAGCATGTCAATGGTGTTGATTGGGCATCCCGAGGCATCACCATCCTTTACGGTTGTCGTTTCATATGGCCTTGCGGCGCGTATCAGCGGGAGATCACCGCACAGAGAATGACGGAGCACGTGGTGAGGCTACATTCGTTAGACAGCCTTGTCGCCATTAAGAAACTCCATGCACTTTTAAAGGGCCATGGACAACTATCATGACGTTGTCTCGAAACTTGTACAGATGTTGGACTGATTCGAGGTGCTATCTGGGGCCCAGGGATGAATGTTCTGATTCCTCGGACCCAGTAGGCCACCAATGAAGCAGTAATGGATATATGGACCCACCATAACATAGCTTCTTCGTTACCACACTAGTCTAATCAGTCAGTCACACTTCCTTCGATTAGACTTGAAGGGAGGGACTTGTGATGGGGTTGAGCACCTCGTGGCTGACACGTGGACTGAAGAAGCTATGTGGTGAGGTCTACCGAGTCTGGACGACTCCCTTTTCTTGACTCCCGAGACCCCCTCAGGGAGGTAGATTCCCAAGACCACCTCGGGTAGACATACTCTTGAGATCGATCCAGGAGGTCAGGTCCCCGAGATCACCTCGGGAAGGTGAACGCTCGAGACCCCCCCCCCCAGGCCAAAGGACCCCGAGATCGCCTTGGGGTAACGGAGCACAAGGATCACCCGACCTTAAGTAACTGTCCCCTTTCTTCAGATCTGTGGATAATCATCCCTAATAATTATGGGATAATCATGACTCATAATACGCGACCATTAAAGCCTTAATTACCGCAACGACCCAGATTTAATGGCTGCGAGGATCGTTACAAGGATTATCCAGTAATCGACAATCGAGGGGGCGTGGAAAAGATTGTGGAGACACGTGTGACTACCGCCTCAAGTATAAAAGGTACTCCAACCCCTCAGGTAATGGGGGTACGCTCATTCTAACTCACACTTTTCCTTATTTCCTTCCATCTAAGAGACTCAGGCACTGACTTCAGCGTCGGAGTGGGCTCTGCCGAACAACCTCCGGCATGTTCCCCTTAACGCTCGTGTTAATCTTACAGGGGGGAGCTCTTCCTCTCTCGTCATCATCCTCGTGGACTGAACTCTGGTGACTGGCCATCGATGTCGATTCCTTCCGGAACATTAGATTTTTGAAATAAATACTTAATTCTGTAAGTGCTTGTCAAACATTATTAGGAAGTAATTCTTAGAAAGTTATTGGAATTAATCTTTGCATGAACACATGATAATCATGACTCTTCATTCCAACCAATTTTAATCTGTTTGTATCTACACAACGAGACATATTCGAGACATATCCATCTGGAAATTTGATCATTTTCAACTAAGAACACATTACTTGATTTCTTCCTTTGTCCAATGTATAACATACATTGGGATATTTACCAGTTGTTTCATTTTGATGTAACTCAGGCTTGCTTACTAATTATTTCAATTCTTCGCGTGATTTTATTGAATCTTTAATTTTCCCATGAACATTCAGTTTAGTATTGATGATGTTATCATAGAAATTTTTCTTAATATGCATCACATCCAAATTATGCCGAATAAATAAATATTTTCAATATGGAAGCTCCCAAAAAATACTTCTTTCCTCCAACCATATTTTTTAACTCTAATAATGTACTTGTTGATATCATCTGAATCATCCTGATATACTGATAGAAATTCATAACTAACAATTTCATTAAACATTTCTTCACCTGACATCCAAACCGGCAATAGTTTCCTAACCACTTCATTCCTTTTGAAAATTTTCTTATTTCTTCTGAATGGAGGATCAACAAGTAAAAGTTTTCGATGATTATCAAACCAAGAAATCTTTCTACTGCAAGGCAAAGAAAATGCATCAAACTGACTCATACAATGTGGGCATGCTAACTTTCTAGCCGTGCTCCATCCTAATAACATTGAGTATCCGGGAAAATCACTAATGGTCCATAATAATGTTGCATGCATTGTAAGGTTTGATTTACTTGTGATGTCATATGTCTTTGAGCCTATATTCCACAAATGGTTCAGCTCAATAATTAAAAATTGTAAAAATACATCTATTTGCCCTTTGGATTATGAGGACCTAAAATTAGCATGGTAAGAAATATGAATTCATCTTTCATGCACATCCATGATGGTAAGTTATATAGTGTTAAAATAGCTGGATGTGATGAATATTATTGTATATAACTTCCAAATGACTGAAATCTATCTGCAGAAAGTCCAAGTCTCACATTACGTGGTTCAATTGCAAAAGAAGAAAATGTTGAATTTAAATGTTTCCATGCAGGGAAATCACAAGGACGACACATTATGCCTCCTTCATGTACATGGTTTTGGTGTCAGATCATATGACTTGTTGTTGCTTCTGATGCATACAAGCATTGAAGTCTAGCAGTCAAAGGGGAGTAATACATGACTTTGCAAAGAATATTTTTCTTCTTCTTCCCAACTATGCGACTTCTATGCTTGTAACGAGGATGATTACACATTTTGCATTCCATCAATTCGCTATCTTCGTTCCAATAGATCATGCAATTATTGATACAACAATGTATCTTCTCGATTGGCAAACCTAAGTTTCTAATTAATTTTTTGGTATTGTAGAAACTATCAGTCATGCAGTTATCTGTTGGAAGCAACTCAGGCATCAACTAACATATGTCATCATAATATCGTTCTAAGAAATGTTGTTTGACCTTCATATTCAATATCTTGCAATAGCAGATAATTGAGAATGACCAGAAGAAATACCTTCTCATACTTCTCTTTCACTAGCCTTCAATATGTCATATATTTTCTGAACTTCAGGAGTAGGTATTTGATCTACATTTGATTGATCAAATGCATTCAGTGCATCGTAAACCATTGATTGTATTGCATCAGCAGACATACATGAAGCCTTTGGACCAATTGGGTTGGATGATGAAGCGACGGAAGGTTAAACGGGTTCAAATACATACGGTTCTCCATGACAATACCAGTTGAAATAATTTGGAACAAACTCATACCTACAGATATGTGTTTTCACTGTATCCTTATCACAGAAAATTATATTTCTACATATGCGTTGATTACATGGACACTTTAACTTGACGTTATTCAAACACTCAGGATGACACTTTGCGAAGTTCACAAATTCTGCAACCCCAGGAAAAAAATTTTCATGAATAAATTCATTATCTAACCTATTATACATCCATGCCTTGTTCATATACATTGTGTCCTAATAACAATAAAATATTCAATATTGATACTCATGCAAACATCTATATCAAAAAGATTCAGCGTAACTACTTTAACAAATAATAAAATAGCTAAACTAACTTACAATTTAATTTATCAACTACAAATAATAATCTAAATTATCCAACTTTATTTCCGCTTAATCAAATACAAATTAGTATCCTAAATTTAAAAAATTAAGGATAAATAGGATAATTAGTATCCAAATTAGATGGCATTTGCGACCGCAGGCGCCTGTTGCGGCAGTCGACGGCAGCTGCGGCCGCAAGCATCGGCAGGAGGCCGCGCGTAACCTCATGCGGCAGCTATGGTCGCGCCGGCCGTAGGAGGCCGCGCGTAGCCGCAGGAGCGACTGTTTAAACTTCTATCTCTATTTAGCGAATTTTTTTGTAGTGATATGTTGCTTGGCCGTGTGGAGCGACGTGTCGATCGGCCGATCTAGCCTTCCATATCGCGGATAGTTTACTGTTCTTGGGCTCCCTATGGTCACGCGCCCTCCAATAGGTTCACGTTAATCATTTGACCAAGATTTATCCTATATAATTTAGGGATCTAAAATTTCCCCGTATCACACGCCATATCAATCGAGACTAAAATATATCAATGGATTGATGAATCAGTTAAAATCAATATCTAAACTGTAAATCCAAAATCCAAAGTCCAAAATCGAAATGAATTAAATTAACATAATTGGACGATATATATATATATATCCTGCACGATAAAAATTGTGCGCTCACGCACGACAACGCGTCTGATCAGTCGCGTGACTGATCAGACGGGTTGTGCCTGATCGGTCACGCGATCGATTAGGCACTCTCCGAGGGCGCGAGCTGGTGACTAGCAATGACAGGCGGAGGGTGCGACGAACCCGACGGGTTCACCAATCCCTCTTGGTTATAGTATGGTGTTCGGGGCGGCGGCCGGAGGCTAGCAAGCCCCGACGGGTTCATCAATCCCTCTTGGTTATGGTATGGTGTTCGGAGCGACGGCCGGAGGCCGCCGTTGGTCAGCAAGCCCCGACGGGTTCACCAATCCCTCTTGGTTATAGTATGGTGTTCGGGACGGCCGGTCGCCGTTGGTCAGCAAGCCTCTCGGAGAGTGCCTGATCGGTCGCGTGACCGATCAGGAATGTGCCTGGTCGGTCTCGCGACCGATCCGGCGCTATTGTCGCGCATGGGCGCGCAATTTTCGTCGCGCGGGAGATCACTCCTCTATATATATATATATATATATATATATATATATATATATATATATATATATATATATATATATAAAAGAATGCTATGCTGCGGATCCGTGCAGACCGAGCCTGGTGACTGATTAGGCAAGTGTCTGATCGGTCACGGCTGTCGCCTGCGGACTTCCCTGGCCGACAACTCCTCGACACCAATGGCGGCCTTCGGCCGTCGCCCCCAAACAAAACTATAACCTAGGGGATACGATGAACCCTAGGCGGTAAGGATAAACCGTCGGCACGATGACTTCAGGGATAGCGGTGAATTCGTCGGCGGCTGATTGGTCAAAGAGACCGATCAGTATATTAAACTGACTTTTCGAACTAATTGAATGGAATTTTTTATTTCGATCCGTTAATTCGGTTTGACCGATATTTCGCTCCACCCCACTCGATAGATACGACAAGTAGGAAAACATTCAGGCCATATCTTTTTCTTCAAAAAAATAAAAAAATAAAAAACATAAAAATAGCACATCAAATTAGTGAAAAGAATAGCATTCTATTGTCATATCTCTTGTCTTAGCTGTGAAATTAAAGATATCCCCACCCCACAGGAGGAAGAACACATATATACTTATAGTGTCAAAACTTAATGATCCAAGACCTGCAGTACTCGACCTTGATATAATGCCAACAGAACTAATGCCCATCAATCTCCCAAAAAGTGATCCCCCAATTCCACTGTCTCACTGACCTTTTAATTCCAAGGCCAGCCATGGCCGAGAGAAGCACCAATTCCCCCATACTCCGTGCTCTCATTTTAAGCATGTTGCTGAAAGAGGGATAAAAAGCTTAAAGGCCACAGATAGGCACGAGATGTGCCCTTCCTTTAAGTGCAGGATTCCTTCTGCAACTTATCTGAGTGTCCATGAATTACCGTATTATCTGATCAGCACCTCTGCGAAAATTTAAAAAAAAAATACTGGCGACTCGGTTAAAATCCACGTCGAACTCCGCCAGCTTTTGTAGATCCGAAAAAAAAACACCAGTTGCAAGGGTGTAGCCATGTTGAGAACACTACAACAAAAAAAACGAAGGATTCAAGGACGAAATTTTGGGATAAATATTTTTCATCCCAGAATTGTAACAAATTCTTCACAAAAAAAATATTTGTCACAAATTAGGAACGAACTTAGCAACAAAATACCTTCATCGCAATTTAGCAACAAAATATTTTTCATCCCAAAAATTATTATAATTCAGCAACTAATTAAATATTCGCTGTTAATTCTACAATGAAAATATATTTCATCGTAAAATTTATAACGAATTTATTATTTGTCGCAAAATTTGCGACGAATAATAAATTCGTCGTAGAATTCCCTAAAAACTTAATAATAATAATTATTAAGTTTTATAAATCATGGATGAATCCTAAATTCGTCCCAGATTCTAGGACGAATCCTGGATTCATCGCAAAATAAAAAATAATTATTAAAATTTAACCGAGTCAGAAACCCTATCTAGAAATATCGAAATTACACAAAATCGGTTCCTACGTGTTGGTTCCCTTATCTTGATAATATAAATATCCTCATATATCATATTTTGATCCAATTTATAATTTTTTTTATTTCAAATTAAGTTAATTTAGTTAAACATGTAAATGTTTTAATTGTAAATATAGTTAAGTTTAATCTAGGTTAGAGTTACAAATTAATGTTAGAGAGAGTTCAAAATGATACGAAATTAGTTATATGTGTTTGTGTAGCTCTCTTGATTATAAAAATATTATCAAACATGATTAAGGACAAATATATTTATGGATGAGGTTTTTTTACACAAAACTATTTAAAAAATTAAATTCGGATAAAAAACACTGGTTTCGATATAATATTTAAAATTGATATTTAAGAGCACTTATAAATTCAGGAGAAGAAGACGAATACGTAGGAACCAGTTTCATATACTTTTGATATCTCTGTGTAGGGTTTCGGACTCAGTTTATTATTTATAATTAATTTTAATTCTGGGACGAATTCTGGATTCGTCCTAGATTCTGAGATGAATCTGTAGATTCGTCCCAGATTTGGTGACGAATATGTGGATTCGTCCCAGATTCTAGAACCAGTTTCATATAATTTTGATATCTCAGTGTAGGGTTTCGGACTCAGTTTATTATTTATAATTAATTTTAATTTTGGGACGAATCTGTGGATTCGTCCCAAAATCTGGGGTGAATCCTAGATTTGTCCCAGAATTAAAATTAATTATAAATAAGTACACTGAGTCCGAAATCCTACCTAGAGATATCGGAATTACACGAAACTGATTCTTACGTGTTCATTCCCTTTTCCTGATAATATATATCCACATACATCATATTTTGATCAAATTAATATTTTTTATTTTCAAAGTTAAGTTAAATATGTAAATGTTTTAATTGTAAATGTATATACAGCTGATCAGTTGAATATGTGTTAGAGTTACAAATTAATGTTAGAGATAGTTCTCGAAATGATACAAAACTAGTTCTATTTGTTTGTATAGCTCTCCTGATTATAAAAATATTATCAAACATTATCGAGGCCAAATATATTTATGGATGTGATTTTTTAAATACAAAACTATTTAAAAAATCAAATTCAGATAAAAAATCATTGGTTTCGATATATTATTTCAAATTGATATTTGAGAACACTTGTAAATTCAGAAGAAGTAGGCAAACACGTAGGAACAGATTTTGTGTAATTCTGATATCTCTAGGTAGATATCGGAATTATACGAAATTGGTTCCTACGTGTGCGTCCCCTTTTCATGATAATATGGATATCCTCATACATCATATTTTAATCCAATATTTTTTATATTCAAAGTTAAGTTAAATATGTAAATGTTTTAATTGTAAATGTATATACGGTTGATCAGTTGAATATGGGTTAAAGTTACAAATTAATATTAGAGATAGTTCTCGGAATGATACAAAACTAGTTCTATGTGTTTGTGTAGTTCTTCTGATTATAAAAATATTATCAAACATTATTAAGACCAAATATATTTATGGATGTGATTTTTTTAATACCAAACTATTTAAAAAATTAAATTTCGATAAAAAAAATCACTGGTTTCGATATATTATTTCAAATTGATATTTTAGAGCACCTATAAATTCAGCAGAAGTAGACGAACACGTAGGAACTGATTTCGAATAATTCTGATATCTCTAGGTAGGGTTTCAGTCTCGATTTACTTATTTATAATTAATTTTAATTCTGGGGCGAATTTATAGATTCGTCCCAAATTTGGCGACAAATCTGTGGATTTGTCCCAGAATCTGGGATAAATATGTGGATTCGTCCTAAAATCTAGGACAAATCCTGGATTCATCCCAGAATTCAAATTAATTATAAATAAGTAAACCGAGTCCGAAATCCTACCTAGAGATATCGAAATTACACGAAACTGATTCCTACGTGTTCGTTCCCTTTTCCTGATAATATATATATCTTCATAGATCATATTTTGATCAAATTAGTATTTTTTTGCTTTAAAAGTTAAGTTAAATATGTAAATAGTTTAATATAGGTTAGAGTTACAAATTAACGTTAGAGAGAGTTCTGAATTATACGAAACTAGTTTTATGTATTTGTGTAGCTCTCCTGATTATAAAAATGTTATCAAACATTATTAAGGTCAAATATATTTATGGATGTGATTTTTTAACATGAAACTATTTTAAAAATTAAATTTAGATAAAAAAATCATTGGTTTTGATATATTGTTTCAAATATATATTTGAGAGCATTTATAAATTCAGGAAAAGTAGACAAACATGTAGAAACCGATTTTGTGTAATTTCAATATCTCTAGGTAGGGTTTCAGACTCAATTTACTTATTTATAATTAATTTTAATTCTGGGATGAATCCTGGATTCGTCCCAGATTTGTCGACGAATTTGTGGATTCGTCCTAGAATCTGGGACGAATAGACAAATTTATTGCCAAATTGGGGACGAAATTTGGGACGAAATAATTTTCGTCCCAAAATGTCTTTTTATAAAGCTCCCCATCCCCTTCATTTGCTCTAGATATGGAATTTAGGGTTGGAGTGGCTAGCGACGGTGCACGTAGTGTTGGATCGTAGAAATTCGATAGAGGGGGGGTGAATATCGAGTTCAAATTTTTCAGAAAAATAGAGAAAATACGCAGCGAAAAATAATAAACCAATCGCGAACACAGGTTGGTTTTACTTGGTTCGGAGTCGCGGTTGGCTCCTACTCCAATGCCCAAGGTCCTTGACCGTTTACTTTGGGCAATTCTATATTCGAAAAATCTTTTACAACTTGACAGTACATATATAGAATTGGAAATTAAATTAACAACACTTTCATAATTTAAATTTACCGACGCCCGAGGTGGATCGAATTTAGGAGCAAAGGGCCATCGTCGGCACTGGAATCTCGAAGTCGGAGGTTGTCAGAGAGTAGCGCTTGAACTAAAGTGCTTGGAGCGTTGAGAGCGATGTTGTACGAAGCCTTGGGGGTGAACCCCCATTTATAGCACCCATGGGGGCGCCTGTGTCGATGGGGGTGCCTACACGTGGCCTTTCATGCGCGATCTCTTATCCGCAGGCTCGGTCAGCACTTATCCATCTTCACAGGGGCGCCTGAGCTGATGGGGGTGCCCATATGGTCTCGGGCGCCTGACCTGAGTATGTCCAGAGGCTTCGTGGCAGTTTTGCTTCGCTTGCTTTGGTTTAGCCTTCAACTGGGGTGCCCGTGTCCATACGGGCGCCCGTATCCATCCGGGCGCCTAGCCCCAGTGAGGCACCTCACTCCATTGAGGCGCCTCAGCTGCAGAAAACCAGTCCTTCGATCCCTGCAACCAAGGTTAGTTCCAAAACAAGAAGAAGCAAACATGTTAGCCATTATTTACAGCCTAAGTTGTCTTGGTTCTGACTTTGGGTCTCCCAAATGGAACCCTAGGTCGAACCGACACCTACTGTTCCCTCGACGGGGAACGCGTCCTCACCTACTCCTCTCAGGAGAGTTTACCTTTTGCCAACCGGCTCCTCCGGTTGGACTTTTGCCCAATCCACCTGATCAGATCATTGTGTCCCACTTTCGGTCAGGTCTTCGGTGCCCAGCCCTTCGCCAGGACTTCTTGCCCAGTCCTCGACCAGGACTTCTTTGCCCAACTTCCGGTCAGGTCTTTTTGCCCAGTCCTTGACCAGGACTTCTAGCCCAGCCCTTTGCCAGGACTTTTTGCCTAGAGTACCTAGGACTTTTCCTGCACACTTAGTAAACATTGTTAGATCACATTAACACCTTAACTTCTGAACCCTTTGCCATTATCAAAACCCAGGTTAGACATAGGTGCTTCCTGCACCAACAATCTCCCCCTTTTTGATTTATGGCAACATGGTTCAAAAAGGTAAGTTAAAAACAGATAACAAGCAATGAATTAACAATATTCAGTTTCCTCCCCTTGAAACGAAAATTCTCCCCCCCCCCCGAATTTTTTCAAAGAGATGTGGATTTTTGTAAATCTTCTAAGTGCTTTAGATCTTTCCAAGCAAAGATTTCCAGAAGGTTTTTACATACTTAGAAAATTTTCAGAAAAAGTTTTTCATATTATAATTGGAAAATTTTTAAAAAAAGTTTTTCCATACTTAGAAAAATTTCTAGAAAAAGTTTTTCCATACTTAGAAAAATTTCCAGAAAAAGTTTTTCATACTATATTTGGAAAATTTTTAGAAAAAGTTTTTCCATACTTAGAAAAATATCAAGAAAAAGTTTTTCATACTTAGAAAAATTTCTAGAAAAAATTTTTCATACATAGAAAAATTTCTAGAAAAAGTTTTTCATATTAGACTTGGAAAATTTTCAGAAAAAGTTTTTCCATACTTCGAAAAATTTTTAATTCTTGAAATGCTTAGATTTGAAAAACATTTTTAAGCATTTTTGTTATTTGCTTTACTTTTTTGAAAAAGGAGATAAAAGTTTTGAAAAATTTAAAAATGTTTTGTTAAAACATTTCTTTTCTTCTTTCCTTTCTCTCCTCCTTTTCCATATATCAAAAAACTAATTATAGCAAAGAAAAAAATTAGAGCAAAAAAAAATTAAGTACTGTATTGAACCAACTCTAATAAGCATAAACTAGACCAAACCAAATTAAATCATTCTTTTTCGGGTCCTGTCTAACCCAGTTAGCTACTTACTAACTGTCATGAACAGTAGCATTCGCTAGGGTTAGTCAAGTTAAGTGATCTGTTCAAGTTATATTTCTAAGCTTGACACTTAACCTGATTGCTGTTCAATTGGTATTTATTGCCCCAATTACTGTAGATGCACTGACTTAAAGCATCTTGAATCAAGGCATAGACCTAAGCATCTCAACCCAGTCTAGGTTATCAATCAAAAGTACGCTAAGGTGCTTGTGAGATGCTGGCTTCTAGATCTATAGGTGCATGCAGTTCTAGGGTTAGGGCCTAAGCTAAGTACATTTGCGAAAATGCCCTAGTTTTGAAGGGGGTAAGTTTTTGAAAAAAAAAACTAAGTCAGAAAATTATTTTAAATTTCAAGACTTTAATAAAAGAAATGATTTTTCATAAAAAATTAATTAACAGATAAGAATGTAAACAAAAAAAACATGTAGAGCAGTCATATTCTACTAAGCATAACCCTAACTGTCTTCTTAGTGAGCTAAACTCAGACTCAGGTAAGGGTTTGGTAAAGATATCAGCTAGGTTTTGTAGGACTGGTGCCGTCGATAGAGGGGGGTGAATATCGACCGTAAATCTTTCTTGTGGAAATCGTAAACTTTTCGATCGTTCTAAAATCAGAGTTAGTAGCACAGCAGAAAAGCAAAATAGAAAAAAGAAATAACAACATAGCAGACACGTGCGATTTATTTACTTGGTTCCCAACCCCCTGGGTTAGTATGTCCAAGGCCTATGTACTCGGCGTAAGTCCACTATTAGTCTCCTTTCTGGAATTTTCGGAGGCGGAGAAAACTCGTCTTACAGTTGATAATTACAATGAAAAAGATATGAAATTAAGTGCGGAATAACAAAAAGCAACCCAAACAATTTAGGTTGAAGCCTCGGTCGAACTGGACCTCCGAAGTGCCGCGCACTTCCTCCTGGAGACTCCCGGACGCCGAACCTCATCTTTAGCGCTTTATCTTCAGTCAGAATGATCAGAATTGCTCTAGAAAGTTGTATTTGAAGCTGAGGGGTCGAGGCCCCTTTTATAGGCTTCATACGGGCGCCTGTGATCGTCGAGGCGCCCCTATGGGCTTGGTTAAACCTTATCCCTGCGCCGAATTCGCCGCAGCTGATAAAACCTTTGAGCAGGGTCCCTGAGCTAATGGGGGCGCCCATATGGTCCCGGGCGCCTGAATGGAAGCCTATTCTACCTTGGATCCCTGCAACCTATTTTTCTTCTTTGAGTCAGGCGCCCCTATTGATGGGGACGCCTGATTGCATGGGGCGCCCCCATTGATGGGGACGCTTGGCTTCAATGTTTCCAGCAGCATTGTTTGCCTGCTTTGTCTTCGATTTTTGGTACTTGTAAGATACACAAATACAAACCAAATATGCACACAATATTAGCCTTAAGGACTTGGTTCTGACTTCGGATTTCCATGAAACCCTTGGTCAAACAGACGCAAGTTCCCACCCTAGAGAACACACCTTTCACCTACTCCATTCAGGAGGCGGTTGCCACCCAGTCCTTCGGGTGGACTTTTGCTTAGCTTCCGATACTCTCGGATCTCGAGACGTCCGAACCCTGACCCGTCTCTACTTCTATCCTTAGTCATCACTCAGCTAAGTTGCTCAGTCCCTCAGACCAAGACTTCATGCCCAAACCCTTGGTCCAGGACTTCGGTGCCCAACCCTCGGCCAGGTCTTCGTGCCCAATTCCTCGAACCAGGTCTTCAGTGCCCAACCCTCAGCCAGGTCTTCTTGCCCAGTCCTCGACCAGGACTTAGTGCCCACCTTCCGAGCAGGTCTTCGGTGCCCAGCCTTTTGCTAGGACTTAGTGCCCAATCCATGATCAGGACCTAGTGCCCAATTCTTCTAACTAGGACTTATTGCCTAGATTTACTAGGACTTTGGTCCATTTTGATACTCCTCTCTTAACTCCCCTTCCCTTGTTCAATGTATCACTGACTTAAGTATATTGTCAAACATTAAAACACTTAGAGGAGGGCATCACTGATGCAACTTGCACCATCAATCTCCCCCTTTTTGATGTTTGACAATATCTTAAGTTAGATTGGTTGAAAGGGCTAAACCTTAAAAAAAATCTAAGTTTTGAAAGTACATTTTGATCTTTTGGGAGAAAAAGAAAAAACTTCTATCTTAAGCTTACTTTCCCCCTTTTTGAAAACATTTTGATTTTTGATCCTTTGGGAAGAAACAAAAAATTTCTAACTTAAGGCGCACCTCTCCCCCTTTGTCACACATCAAAAACAAGAATACATGCACCAACAATGGAAACATTTTGAAAAATATTGTGAATATTTTGCAAGTACTTTCAAAAAATATTTGAGCTTTTGAAAAATTCAAGTACTTTTGAAAAATATTTGAGCTTTTGAAAAGTATAAGTATTTGGAAAAATATTAAGAGCTTTGAAAAATGCAAGTACTTTGTAAGATATTAAGCATTTTTGAAACATATAAGTGCCCTTTTTTTTAATATTATGAATTTAAGAAACATAAGTACTTTGAAAAATATGAAGAATTTTGAAAAAATAAGTACTTGTTGAACATATTATGATGAGTATAAGTACTTTGAAAAAAATATTATGTATTTTGAAAAGTATTTTACTTGACTAGGTTTATCATCCAGTTTGACACAATCCTAGGAAACCTTATTGACTACAAGGACATTTTCCAAAGTGTCCTGGAAAATTCTCCAATTTCAAGTAAGTACTATTTCCAAACAGAATTTTGATAAGCAAAAAAATGATAGTACTTTGAAAATATATGTAAGTGTATTTTGAAAAAATGTATGAACTTTTGAAGACATAATATTTTACTTGACTTGGTTTATCTTCCAGTCTGACACAATCATAGGAAACCTTGTTAGCTACAAGGGCATTTTCCTAAGTGCCCTGGAGGTTTTCCAACTCAAGTCAATATTATTTGAATTTGATTAAAACGAAATAAATTTTTGAAAATAATAATATTTTTAAAGAGAAATTATTAAACTGATAGTATTTGACAGGATACTTATGTTTTTATAAGGATTTGAAAATACTGTGCGTGAAAACATATCATCTTAAAATATTCAATAATTCTTTTAATTTGAACTCCCCCTAAACATGACCCAGTCCTAGGAAGCTTGTTGACCACAAGTAATCATCCTCTGAGTCTTAAGGTTTGATTCAAATCAAAGGAATTATCTAATAATTTTAAAAAAACTTGTCAGAACTTTTTCTTTTGATTTAGACTCCCCCTAAATTTGACACATCCTAGGTGTCCTTGTAGATCATGAAGTAGACCTTTCTCTGTGTCTTTAGGGTTTATCAAAGTCAAAGGAACAGGTAATTTATGAACATATAATATTTTTTTTAAAACTTAAGCCTTTTTTTTTGGAAAACGCAAGTGATAATGATTTTAAAGCACAGTTTTCGAAAAGTATTTTCAAATGATAAAACATTTAAAAAAAGTCCCCCTGTACCCGACACTGTTTGACTCTATCTAAGTGCCCTAAGGAACTTTAGTGTTGTCCTAAGAGGCTTGTGTCTAATTGTGTGAGTCAAATAATTTTCAAAAGGGTATGATTTTTGAAAACATATAATATATTGGCAATCAGACAATCATGAAATCCATAAAAATATTATTATGTTAAAGCACTATTTTGAAAATATATTTTTAGAAAAATATTCTAACAATTTTGAAAAAGAATTTTGAAAACTATTTTTTTTTAATTCATTGGTCCTTAACATCTCACCCATTCTAGATGTCTCAATACAGCAAGCATGATTGCCTTATGGGTGTATTGTGAGATGTTTGAATTATTTTTCTTAATTTATTATTAAATCTAAGATTTAATTGAAACCTGTGTTAGATTCAAATTTGACAATAGTAAAGTGAATTTGATTTTCAGTAATTGACTTTCAGGTCTTGGCGAGGCACTAGGCCTTCTTTGGTCGTAGCCTTATTGGATCATCAACCCTTTCCTTGACAAAACCTTTTATAGAAAATTCATCTTCAAGTTACTCCTTGAAAGATTTTGGTCTAACTAGTTTAGGTTTTGGATCGGTAGCTTCGGCTAGTTCCACCAGACTAAATAGACCAAGTAGAATATACTTGACCTTATTAGAAGGGCTTCCCTAACGTACTATCATTTCACCTTAGCCTATTACTAAGTTGTTCAAATTTCAACTATTCTTTTTCCTATAGCCGTTCAAAATTATGCATAAAATTAAACATGAATGACATGGCGTAAATTGAAAAAAAAAATAGCATATGCATGACATAGCAGTTATGCATGAGTCATACAATTCAAATAGTTTTATTTAAGTTTCTAATAATGTATCAAATTCTCTATTTGATACATGTCGTGTGAACCCGTGAATATGTCAACCCACTTTGGCATATTTAATTTTATTAACTTAATTATTGCGGTTTGGGTAAGATTTTATTTAGTTTGATTTAAGTTATTTAAGAATTAATTTGGATTTAATTAATTTGAATATGAATTAATTTAATTGGATTAAATAAGAATTAATTAAAATTTAATTGATTTAATAACGAATTAATTTGAGTTAATTAACATTTAATTGAATTAATTAGAATTAATTTGAATTTGATTTAATTAAGATTTAATTGAATTAATTTGAATTTGATTTAATTAAGATTTAATTGAACTAATTTGAATTAAGATTTAATTGAATTAATTTGAATTTGATTTAATTAAGATTTAATTGAATTAAGTTGAATTAATTTGAATTTTAATTAATTATGATTTAAATGAAATAAGTTGAATTAATTTGAATTAATTAAGATTTAATTGAATTAAGTTGAATTAATTAATTAAGATTTGAATAATTAAGGTTGAAATGATTAATTAATAGGTGTGGATTTAAGTTCATAATTTTTATTATTTCGAAAATTTCTGAGTCATCTACTATTTCTTCTTTATTTATCTTTTCAAGTTTTTCCAATAATTCTGGTTTATTTGAATCGTGGAAATTTTTATTAACTATGACCTTTATCTTAGAAAATTCCATCTCCTTCTCATCCTCAAAATTACATCCTTCAATATCCTTAACATAGGTGGAGTAATTTGGGACACTAGTTAAAGTTTTGTAATAATCTTCAACATTATCTATAATTAAGTTATCATCTAGGAGAATTTCATCTTGATTATCCTCAAGAATATTTCCAACAAAATCATTTTTATCCTCAGATCAATTTCAATAATTTCAGGATTATCTCCAGAAATATCTTCACTAATTTCAGAGTTGTCTTTAGAATTATCCTTAAGATTTTTAAATTTAAACTCATAATTATTTAAAAAATTTTCAAATTTGAGTTCAGATTTATACAACGGATTTCCAAATTTAAATTCATAATTATCTAAAGGTTTTTCAAATTTGAATTTAGATTTATCTAAAGGGTTTTCAAATTTGAATTCAAATTTATCCAAAGGATTTTCAAATTTGAATTCACACTTATCCAAAGGATTTTCAATTTGAATTCAGACTTATCCAAGGGATTTTCAAATTTGAATTCATAATTATCTAAAGGATTAAAATTGTCAGAATTTTCAGTAATAATTTCAGTAATTTTATCAGATCTAATTTCAGAATTAATAATATTAAAATTATCAGATCTATTTTCAGAATTAAAATTAATTTCTGAATTAATTTTACAGATTAATTTATTGATATTGATAATTAAAGAGTTAATTTCTGATAGTTTATTACTGTCTACATTATCTAGTTGATCATGCAAGACATTAATTTGCCTACTTACACAATTTAATTTTTCAGTAAAATTATCTAAATAATTTACATAAGAAAGTGCAGGAAATTTAAAAATTCTCGGAACATAAATTTTGCATACCTTTGACGGACACTTATTTTTGTGGTGTCCGTATTTCTCGCATTTGAAGCATCTGATGTGGTCCTTGTTCTTCCAGACTTCTGGCGCTGGTGCCTCCTTTGCCGCCGATGAGGAACGATTCTTACGAGTAGGGCACTGATTTGTATAGTGCCCTCTCTCCCTGCACGTGAAGCATATAATATGGAATTTTAAATTTGGCATTTTAAAATTAAATTATACCTGATTTACCCCTGGGCTCTCCCTCAACTCCTGGCGTCGTTGCTCCGTCGATGGTTAGTCCGGTGAAGAGCGGCCTGGCTCTGATACCACTTGTTGGACCGGTGTCATCGATAGAGGGGGTGAATATCGACCGTAAATCTTTCTTGCGGAAATCATAAACTTATTGATCGTTCTAAAATCAGAGTTAGTAGCACAGCGGAAAAGTAAAACAGAAAAAGAAATAACAACACAGCAGACACGCGGGATTTATTTACTTGATTCCCAACCCCCTGGGTCAGTACGTCCAAGGCCTATGTACTCAACGTGAGTCCACTATTGGTCTCCTTTCCGGTATTTCTGGAGGCGGAGAAAACCCGTCTTACAGTTGATAATTACAATGAAAAATATATGAAATTAAATGCGGAATAACAAAAAGTAAACCAAACAATTTAGATTGAAGCCTCGGCCGAACTGGACCTCCAAAGTGCCGCGCACTTCCTTCTGGAGCCTCCGGGAAGCAGAACCTCGTCTTTAGCACTTTATCGTCAGTCAGAATGATCAGAATCGCTCTGGAAAGTTATGTTTGAAGCTGAGGGGTCGAGGCCCCTTTTATAGGCTGCATACAGGCACCTGTGATTACCAGGGTGCCCTTTTGGGCTTGGTCAAACCTTATCCCTGCGCCGAACTCACCGCAGCTGATAAAACCATTGCCAGGGTGCCTGAGATGATGGGGGCGCCCGTATGGTCTCGGGCGCCTGAATGGAAGCCTATTCAGCCTTCAATCCCTACAACCTATTTTTCTTCTTTGAGTCAGGCGCCCCTATTGATGGGGGCACCTGATTGCATGGGGGTGCCCCCATTGATGGGGGCGCATGGCTTCAATGCTTCCAGCTGCGTTGTTTGCCTGCTTTATCTTCGGTTCTTGGTACCTGCAAGATACACAAAACAAAGCAAATATACACACAATATTAGCCTTAAGGACTTGGTTCTGACTTCGAATTTCCACGAAACCCTAGGTTGAACAGACGCAAGTTCCCACCCCCGAGAATGCACCTTTCACCTACTCCATTCAGGAGACGGTTGCCACCCAGTCCTTTGGGTGGACTTTTTCTTAGCTTCCGATACTCTCAGATCTCGAGACGTCCGAACCATGACCTGTCTCTACTTCTGTCCTTAGTCATCACTCAGCTAAGTCGCTTAGTCCCTCGGACCAATACTTCGTGCCCAAACCCTCGGTCCAGGACTTCGGTGCCCAACCCTCGGCCAGGTCTTCGTGCCCAATTCCTCGAACCAGGTCTTCGGTGCCCAACCCTCGGCCAGGTCTTCTTGCCCAGTCCTCGACCAGGACTTAGTGCCCACCTTCCGAGCATGTCTTTGGTGCCCAGCCTTTTGCCAGGACTTAGTGCCCAATTCATGATCAGGACTTAGTGCCCAATTCTTCGAACCAGGACTTATTGCCTAGATTTACTAGGACTTTGGTCCATTTTGATACTCCTCTCTTAACTCCCCTTCCCTTGTTCAATGTATCACTGACTTAAGTATATTGTCAAACATTAAAACACTTAGAGGAGGGCATCACTGATGCAACTTGCACCAACAGGTTTGACTTTGAGTCTATATGTTTAAGGACTATTTCACCCCTGGCTACATGATCCCATACAAAATAATGTTTAACTTCTATATGCTTTGTTCTTGAGTGTTGAATTGGGTTTTTAGTTAGATTGATTGAGCTTATATTATCAATGTAAACTTGGGTTTGGGTGTAGTCAAGCTGGAAGTCCTTAAGAGTTAAGAGTGTGCATCATCCATAAGAGTTGTGCCAGACACTCTCCTAAAGCAACATATTCTGCTTCGGTTGTAGATAGGGCTACGCAGTCTTGCTTTCTACTACACCAGCTAACTAGACTATTTCCTAAAAGTTGGCAGCTTCCACTTATACTTTTTCTATCTAATTTGCATCCAGCATAGTCAGAATCACATAATTGACTTATATTAAGCAAATTAAACTTGAAATTTTCAACCAACAGTACCTTTTTAATCACAAATTCGGATTTGAGTTCAATGTTACCTGACCCAATGACTTTGAGTGTAGCATTGTTGCCAAATGCTACTGAGCCTAGGTTCTTGAACTTGAGTTTGGTGAATTTCAATTTGTCTCCAGTCATGTGTCTGGAGCATCCACTATCCAACATCCATTGGTCCAAATCTTTATGTTCCTACACATAAAGTCTTTATTGATTTGGATCCAATTAGAATTAAGAATAGCTTAAATTGATTTTCACAACCTAGTCTGTCTCACCCAATATAGTGTTATCAATCACGTTAACCTTATGGGTTTTGTGAAACAGGTTTTTCAAAAGAAATATAGATCTTAATTTTGAAAAACAACAAGGTTAATTTTGAAAGGTTAAATTAATTTTTAATATGTTTATTTTGAAAAATTAAGTTGAATCTAAGATTAATTGAAATTTATGTTAGATTCAAATCTGACAATAGTAAAGTGAATTTAATTTTCAATAATTAGCTTCTAGGTCTTGGTGAGGCACTAGGTCTTCTTTGGTCGTAGCCTTATTAGATCATCAACCCTTTCCTTGGCAAAGCCTTTTACAGAAAATTCATCTTCAAGTTACTTCTTGAAAGATTTTGGTCTAACTAGCTTGGGTCTTGGATCGGTAGCTTCGGCTAGTTCCACTAGACTAAACAGACCAAGTAGAGTATACTTGACCTTATTAGAAAGGCTTCCCTAACGTATTATCATCTCACCTCCACCCAATACTAGGTTGTTCAAATTTCAACTAAGTCATTTTGCCCTTAGTCTAACCAGTCCTAGAATTGGAAATTGAATTAACAACACTTTCGTAATTTAAATTTATCGACGCCTGAGGTGGATCAAATTTCAGAGCAGGGGGTCGTCGTCGGTGCTGGAATCTCGAAGTCGGAGGTTGTCGGAGCGTAGCTCTTGAACGAAAGTGCTTGGAGCGTTGAGAGCGATGTTGTACGAAGCCTTGGGGGTGAACCCCCTTTTATAGCACCCATGGGGGCGCCTGTGTCGATGGGGGTGCCTACACATGGCCTTTCCTACGCGATCTCTTATCCGCAGGCTCGGTCAGTTCTTATCCATCTTCACAGGGGCGCCTGAGCTGAGTATATTCAGAGGCTTCGTGGCAGTTTTGCTTCGCTTGCTTTGGTTTAACCTTCAACTGGGGCGTCCGTGTCCATACGGGCACCCGTATCCATCCGAGCGCCTAGCCCCAGTGAGGCACCTCACTCCATTGAGGCGCCTCAGCTGTAGAAAACTAGTCCTTCGATCCCTGCAACCAAGGTTAGTTCCAAAACAAGAAGAAGCAAACATGTTAGTCATTATTTACAGCCTAAGCTGTCTTGGTTCTAACTTTGGGTCTCCCAAATGGAACCCTAGGTCGAACCGACGCCTACTGTTCCCTCGACGGGGAACGCGTCCTCACCTACTACTCTCAGGAGAGTTTACCTTTTGCCAACCGGCTCCTCTGGTTGGACTTTTGCCCAATCCACCTGATCAGGTCTTCGTGCCCAACTTCCAGTCAGGTCTTCGGTGTCTAGCCCTTCGCTAGGACTTCTTGCCCAGTCCTCGACCAGGACTTCTTTGCCCAACTTCCGGTCAGGTCTTCTTGCCCAGTCCTTGAACAGGACTTCTTGCCCAGCCCTTTGCCAGGACTTCTTGCCTAGAGTACCTAGGACTTTTCCTGCACACTTAGTAAACTTTGTTAGATCACATTAACACATTAACTTCTAAACCCTTTGCCATTATCAAAACCCAGGTTGACTTAGGTGCTTCTTGCACCAACACGTGGGATCTCCGACGATTGACGGTAACATTCTTTCCCCTCTCTTTTCTCACCCTTTACAACTCTGGCGAACCACCGGCGGCTCGTGCTGGTCGGCGCCCCCGGGTCGTGACCACCCCTGTGCGAGACAGATGGCCCCCCGGCGGTCGGGTGTCGCTTGTAAGCAGCGGTCGGGCGGTCGCTGGCTTCGCCCGCACCCACATTCATCACCAGATTCGTCGCCAAATCTAGGACGAATCTACAGATTTGTCCTAGAATCTGGATGAATCCAGAATTCATCCCAGAATTAAAATTAATTATAAATAATAAACTGACTCCAAAACCCTACGTAGAGATATCAAAGTTACACGAAACTGGTTCCTACGTGTTAGTCTACTTCTCCTGAATTTATAATTTCAAATATCAATTTGAAATAATATATTGAAACCAGTGATTTTTTTATCCGAATTTAATTTTTTAAATAGTTTGGTATTAAAACAATCACATCTATAAATATATTGGGCCTCAATAATGTTTGAACCTCAATAATGTTTGATAATATTTTTATAATCAGGAGAGCTACACAAACACATAGAACTAGTTTTGTATCATTCCGAGAACTATCTCTAACATTAATTTGTAACTCTAACCCATATTCAACTGATCAGGTGTATATACATTTATAATTAAAACATTTACATATTTAACTAAGCTTTGAATATAAAAATTTTTGATTGGATCAAAATATGATTTATGAGGATATCCATATTATTAGGAAAAGGGGATGAATACGTAGGAATCAGTTTCGTGTAATTCCGATATCTCTAGGTAGGGTTTCTGACTTGGTTAAATTTTTATAATTATTTTTCATTCTGGGACAAATTCAAGATTCGTCCCAGATTGTAGGATGAATCCACATATTTGTCCCAGATTCTGGGATGAATCCATAGGTTGTCCCAAAATCTGGGACGAATCCATAGATTTGTCGCCAAATCTCCGACGAATCCAGAATTCGTCCCAGAATTAAAATTAATTATAAATAATAAACTGAGTCCGAAACCCTACCTAGAGATATCACAATTACACGAAACCGGTTCCTACGTGTTCGTCTACTTCTCCTGAATTTATAATTGCTCTTAAATATCAATTTGACATAATATATCGAAGCCAGTGTTTTTTTATCCGAATTTAATTTTTTAAATAGTTTCGTGTAAAAAAAATCGCATCCATAAATATATTTGGTCTTAATAATGTTTAATAACATCTTTATAATCAGGAGAGCTACACAAATACATAGAACTAATTTCATATCATTTTGAACTCTCTCTAACATTAATTTGTAACTCTAACCTATATTAAGCTCAACTATATTTACAATTAAAATATTTACATGTTTAACTTAATTAACATAATTTGAAATAAAAAAATATTATAAATTGGATCAAAATATGATGTACGAGGATATCTATATTATCAAGATAAGGGAACCAACACGTAGGAACTGATTTCGTATAATTTCGATATCTCAAGATAGGGTTTCTAACTCGGTTAAATTTTTATAATTATTTTTATTCTGGGACGAATCTGTGGATTCATCCCTGATTCTAGGATGAGTCTGAGATTCATCCCTGATTTATAAAACTTAATTATAAATAATATTATGTTTTTAGGGAATTCTGCAACGAATTTATTGTTTGTCGCAAATTTTGCGACAAATAATAAATTCATTGCTGAATTACAACAATTTTTGGGACGAAAAATATTTTTTTGCTAAATTGCGACGAAGGTATTTCGTTGCTATGTTCATTCCTAATTTGCGACAAATAATTTTTTTGTCGCAAAATTTATTCCAATTCTGGGACGAAAAATATTTGTCCCAAAATTTCGTCCCTGAATCCTTGGTTTTTTGTAGTGAATATTAAGTATTAAGTTTTAAAAATAAAAATATATAATAATAAATGGATAAACTAAATCATAAGAAATGAAGTGAGAATGTTAAACTAAAATTGAATCTAGTTTGAACTAAATCCAATGGATAGGTGTAGAAATAAGAATTATTTTTATTCAAATCGAGATTGATTTGGAATTAATTTTGCCCAAGTTATTGCCTAATCATGTTTAAGATTTAAATAAGTTTGATTGATTTAAAATAAATTAAGATATTTTTAAAAATCGTTTATTTTCTCTCTCCCTTTTATCCGTATGCATGTTGTCCCGAGGGCTATAGTGTTGTGGAAGGGTGACTAGTTATCATCTTAGACATCCGCTGTTTGATCCTCAGCTATGATATATTTTGTAGAAAATTTTCCTCCAAATGGGGCACGAACCCTGGGACGTTATACTTCTAGACCGCTCGCCACGAGTACTTTCCGATTTATCTTGGAGGCCGGTGGAAAATTTCTGTAGGGTCAGGCTAGTCGCTTGAGATTCGGCATTATCAAATCTTGTTAATCATTTTTTTATCCCTATGCACGTTGCAACCCCATTGTAGTGTATGCTTCTTCTTTTTTATTTTTACCTTCCTCTTCTTCACCATTTACTTCCTCTCTTTTATTTTTCTCTTCCTCATTTGCTTCTTCTCATTTTCTTCTCCTGCAGTAAAAACCTATAATTTTTTCCTTTTTTCTTTTCAAGCATAAGGATTTTCTTTCTTCTCATTTTCCTTCTCTCGCAAACAAGAAATGTAGTATCAACTGTGATCTCTTCCAGCAACAAGAGCAGCTCTTGCATCTTCTTCCTCTTCTCATATTTTTAGGATTTTGTTGACACTACTTCCTCCCTATCTTCTCTTCTCTATTTTTCTCAAAAACAATAATCTTTCAAGAAGAGTAAATTAATGCCAAACAAGATAGCAATTATCTTGCGAGCAGCCGATAAGAGAAGATAGAAGAAAAGAATAAGTAGAGGATCATCCTAGAAACGAAGAGAAAACACCATCTCCGTGTTTTACCATAATAAAAAAATTTATTATAAATAGGAGATGGTCCCAACACTTAAACATGACTTATTTAAATTATAGCCTCAAACCCTAAAATATAAGGATGCATATCTTAACTTGAAACAGATGCGGATGAAGATAAATCCTCTCTTATAAATATCAGGAATACAAAAAAATCTAAATACCTAAAAAATAAAAATTACCAAAAATAGTAATCTTATAAATATCAGGAATACAAAAAAAACCTAAATACCTAAAAAATTACTAAAAATAGTAAAAGAACTTTGAAAAAGATTTAAATGCCGGAATTAGAATTCGAAAAATTGACAGTTATAGTTTAATTATAAATACCAAGAATATAAAAAAATTCTAAATATCTAAAAAATAAAATTATCAAAAATAGTAAAAGGCTCTGGAAAAGATTTAAATGGTGAATTAAGGTTCGAAAAATTAACAGTTATAGTTTCACAGATAACAAACGTAATTTTTCAAATTCTGGGTATGTAACCGTCGACATCGAGTCTCGAGTCAAAAGTTATTTCTCAAAATTCGCCGTATCTACGGATCGAGCCGCAGGTGCTTGGGAGATAACTAGTCGTCCTTCTACTGCACCATAACCCAGGAGACGTAAACTTTATTATATTAGATTGTTAGTTAGAATATTTATTTAGATCACAATGAAGTTTGATGCGTATAGGAATGTTAATTATTATGAAGAAACAAGATGAAAAATAAATTTTCAATTTGAAGTCATAAATATATTTCGGAATCGACTAATCATTATTTCAACTAAAGTCAAGAGGTGTATGGTAGAAATTTTCGAATTTAAATTTAATTTTAACTTTTTAAATTTGAAATTTAAACTTTTGATCAAGAATATCGATCTACATTAATATTTAAAATTTTTAAAAAATTACTCCTCCAAATCCAAAATCGTAACTAGGCGATTGGTACCAGTCCCTTACCATACGGGGAGAAGGCAATCGAAAAATCCGGAGCCTTGGGAGCTCCGAATATCGACGGATTCCAATGTCGAGACAATATATTCCATTCCTCCGGCAGCCGATCATCGAGCGCTCGCCACGACGCGACGCGACGCAAGATCCCCCGTGTCGCCGCTCGGCGCGTACGCCTTCGCTCCATGACTTCGACGATACCTGCTTTATACGTGCCTCGCGACGACGATATACGATGCCGAAATAATTATTCCTAATATTTGATTGGTCAATCCTTATCCCCATCCTCACGATAGCTCGGAAAAAACAGCAGTATATATTTATATATTTAATTTATATTATATTTATAGTTATATGTATATTTATATTTCCTACGCCACGTGATTTACCCGTAAAAATTCTGCGTGTTCTTGACTGCGCCAACTGAACCGGGCGCCTGCGGTCGTTGCGGAGTGCGTGGAGAACGTGTGGCGCGGCTACGTAATTGAGTATTGACTCGGCCCCTCGTTAACACCGGGCAACGACCTGCTGACGGCGCACCCTATACCAAAAGCTCGTCGTCGATTGGTCCACGCACCCTCGGCGTTTCCCGTGCTCGTTTCTCCATGGCCCACCCGATTAATTTACCCCGCGATGGGGCCCTCGCTGCTTCTGGCCCTTCCGGCCACCACCACGCCACATCTATAAATGTTGACGGAAGGTGGCAAAGGTTTTGAGCTAAAACATTCCTTCCATCCTTTCGCCTTGAATTTTATTCCCCAGCTATCGTTCCACTGTTCGTGTCTTCTATCGCTCCGCTACCTCTCAAGCCGTATAGTAAAATTATAGGAAGGAAGGAAGAAAAGGAAATTTGTTTTAATTTAATTGGTCGCAGTATTATTATCGATATCGATCAGTGAAAGGCATGCAGATGCCGCAAGAGGAGATCCATTCAAGGTCGCCAACGGAACAATTCTCCATTGTAGGTACCTCTTCCATTTCATTTCATTTTATTTTTTAATTTTGGTGATTTTACAAATGCAAATGAGCTACTGTTTGATCTGGTTGACTTTGTCAAACGATTTACTGAAATCCCGGATCATTCAAATTTGTTTATTATTATTATTATTATTATTATTATTTTAAAATATCATTATCGATCTCAGAATAAATCGAGGATCGATAGAAGTAATGGCTCGGCCAACAATCGTCCTCGCGCGATGCCTTTCTTTTCACATGTAGAATAATTCTGTTAGATCGATAGATAGATAGACAGATAGATAATTCGTCGGTTTGGTAATAATTAGCTTCGAGAGAAATCTCGTCGATCGTTCCATTTGATTCCGCTACGTGTCATCAGTTCATTGGATTTCGAATAGGTTTTTTTTAAAAAAAAAATAAAATATAAAAAATCGAGGTTTGATATGAATTTCGAAATGTCACTTTCAGAGATATTTTGATTTCTAAAAATAGGGCATTTGGTTGTTGCTGGAAAGCAGGAAGAGGAGTGCATCTCCAGCTCCGATGCCGCTCGGATCTTGAACTCGTGCGACGAAGCCGTGGTCGTCGACGAGGATCTCTTCCCGTCGCCGGACCACCTCTCATCCCTCGTCAGCTTGCTCCGCACAGAGGACGATGTCTTCTCGTCCTCGTCTGCTGCGGCGAGCGCCGGAGGGTCCACACCCGCGCCTCCCCCCTGCTACCCGGACGATGGCGCCTTCTCCCCCTTCAACGTCCTCGACGCGGCCGCTCTCTCCGCTCTGCTCGATGCGCCTATGGGGGCGCAGATGCCGAACACCCACTCCCCGGACGTCAACCTCCTCGGCCACGCTCGCTACGCCGGCCCGTCCGCCTGCTCCTCGGTGAAACTCCCGCTCTTCGCAGCGGATCCTTCTCACTATTCTTTCGAAGACGAGATCTCGGTCGGTGATCCGGCGGCGAGCGGGTATACGGCGTCCCGGTGTCAACCGCATCGGCTATGCGAGGGCGAATACTACGCCGCCGCGGTGGCCGGGATGCAGCAGCAGCAGAAGCAGTCGGCGGGGTTCGTGGGGATGGAGTTGGCTTCGCCGTGCTTGGCTCTGGAGGAGGGCGGCATGGGGCCGATTCTGTACCGGAGCTCGATTGCCCGAGGAGAGGCGCCGAGGGGTTTCTTTTATGCGGGAGGTGGGATGATGAGCATGCCGACGACAGCGCCGGAGGCCGGATTCATGGGACCGGCTAATACGGCCAAGTATCAGAGGTTGGACTGTGGTTTGGGGGTGTACGGACAGGAAGTCGCTCTGCAGCATGCCTTCGGCTCTGGTGATTTGCAGGTATCGACGCATTGGATAATCAATCTTACAATTTTCATTTATTATCTCACTACATTCTGAAATTAATATACTAGTTTTTTCAACAATTTTTATGATCCTAAGAATATGTTAGAGTGGCAATCTACTAACCTCTTACCATCTCAACTATGCCCTGGGGCCCTAAGAACATGTTAGATTTCAAAAAGGTTGGAACCGCCAACCCAGCGGCCCCCTGGTCTCTGCCCCACAAGTATCCAGAGGGGGTAAATCACGGTGAATGCTGGGCAGGCTAAGACACCCAGGCGCGAGGGATTTTTTTAAACAGCAGCCGAGGTTTCACCCCTCGTTCATACTGTCGACCCTCGAACCCACGCCCTCCATTTCAAGTGCGAGTGTCTTAACCAGCTGATCCAGCCCGTGGGGACCCTAAGAACATGTTAGAGAATATATAGACAATGGATCTCAGTTACTTGCAGCACTAATTAGCAAGAACACTATGCATGTTAGCTTGTTAAACTTCATGCCTCGTTTCGTGCCAATCTTAAGTTGATCAAATTTTCACATCTGTTTCAGTAGTGTCATGTTCAACAATATACTTTACCTTGGCCCTTTTATAAAAAGATTGTGTGCACAGTTTGATATGTTTTGTAAAGGTTATTGGAGGATGTAACCAACACCTTATGACTGGAACTGGCGGCAACCCAGTCCTGCTTCCAGCGCCGGAGGTGGTTTCGTCGATGGATGACTCCAGCTTCAAGGTCGGTCGCCTGTCAGTCAAGGAGAGGAAGGAGAAGATCAATAGATACCAGCAGAAGCGAAACCAAAGAAACTTTAGCAAGAAGATCAAGGTAAAATGCATAGAAACTATTTTGTGAGCCAGAGATTTAGAATTTGTATGCTTACAGAAATTCATACATACAATTCTTGCAGTATGCCTGTAGGAAAACTCTGGCAGACAGCCGGCCTAGAGTGCGTGGGAGATTTGCAAAAAATGACGAGTTTGGTGAAGTAACAAAAGCCAACTCAAATGATCATGAATTTGAAGACGAGGAAGAAGTAATGCACTCTTCTCATTTCATCAAACAGTTTTTTCTCAAGCACTAATTTCTGTTTGATCCAAGCAACAAGCTTATGCGGTAAGGTTTCATTATTGGACACCTACTGTAATACTTGTCAAACTGCAGAATGGCAAAATCAAAGAAGGTAACAAAGAACTAAGAGGCTTAAAACTTAGGAAACACATCAAATTCCATTCATATTTCATGATTCATTTTGAGTTGCTTACAAACTCAACTACTTTGCAAAATACACTTCGTTCATTGAGACTGATTCTTTGTTTCAGGAGATTGAGCAGCACAGTTATGAGTGTTCCCTAACACGTGCTGCATTTTTGTAGATGATGGTGAAGGAAGAAGATGAGATGCTAGACTCGGATATCCTTCCGCACATTAGTGGTGTGAATTCCTTCAATTTCCCTGTCGAATCTTGGATATGATCAGCGCTCATTTGACTCAATAAGTTTGGTTATTGTTTGTCATTTGCTGCCATAAGCATTCATGATTCAGCACTCGATACAGCTAATAAATCCTTCCAATAAAATGGCATGGAGATCAATGTTGATGCCATTTTTCCAGTTGTACGACTTCAAAGAGATACAATACTCACGAATGCAAACCTAGCTGGCGGTGAGGGAAAAAATGGTCAGATTAATCAGTCTTGCCCATGAGGTTTGTGACATTCCCCTGTCAACATGTCTGATGTACTCATGTACCCAAAGTAGGACCTTCCTTCTGTATGAATTTTTGGGAATTGTCCTATTCTGAACTAACCGTTTCTTTCATCTTCATGTTATGTGTCTATTCAATTGTCTTTTTTTTCCATTTATTATGATAATAGAAATAAAGCAAGGAATCATGTTATGCTTGCCAGTCTGTTGTTCTTCAATTATGTTTTCCAATTCTGATAAATCCATGCGTAAATGCATGAACAAGCCTCTTAAGGTGGAATAAACATTATATGTTGCGAAGGCTTTTTGCATTAAAAACAAATTGGAGAACATCAAATATATCAATATAATAAAACTTGTGGTCATAAGGCAAATTTCAGGAAATCATAGGTAGAAGGAAGCAATAGGTCCAAGAGAGTAAAAGGTCATGAGGAGTGGATTCAGAGTTTTAAGTTTGGAAAGTCAGATTAATGTCTTTCTTAGATTTGCGATGACTTACTCTATGAAAGCGTTGTCGCAAGGCAACCTGATTGATTAGTTGGTGGTCGAGGGCCTAGACTCTTCCTCCGCCAACAAGGGATTTTAGGTCGGAGGGTTGGGTTGATGTTTCTTAGACTTGCTTTACTCGAGTAATTTTACTCAAGGATCACTGTATAATTTTACAAGGGATGGTAGAGTAGGATCTCCTTCGATCTTGATAAAAAAAAAAAAAAATTGAAAGAAAACGCCAACTTGATTGACCCCGACCTAGTTTAGGTGTAGCCTGGTCGGCCACGTGGCACCGCAAGGAGACAGATCATTAACGGAAATGCCTCGACAGCCCAGCGTGATAAAGCATGCCACTCGGGTCGGGATGCCCGAGTGAGAGACCAGCCTAATACGGTCTGAAGTTGCCCCAGCAAGAGATACCGAGTGTCGGGATTAGGGTCGCCAGGTCAATACGCATCCAGCAGTCATTCGTCTCCCCTCAAGGTCTTCTAGTCATATGTCATAAAGATGAATCGTGTTGGCTGAGTTCGAGTGTCGAGTGCCCCAAAGACTCAGATTGCCCAGACTCGAATTGTTCCTTGCTTAGCCCAAGTGGCATTGACTGCTTTGTGAGATCTCACTCGGGTCAGCCGATCGACGACCCAGCTCGGGAATTGTCATTTTTCTATAGAACACCCACTTCATGACACTATACTGGCAAAAATAATACGAGAATCAGCGCAGGACAGCTCAAGTCTGACACCACTCGTGTCCGAATCGCGAATATCCCGCTGATACAGTACTTTCCTGACATACCCTAACGCTCTGTACCACAACGACCCCTGCCCGCATCAGACTAGGCGGCGTCGGTCGGCGTCAGTCGGTGAGCTGACAGTACCCCTGATCCTGTCCCCACATGAGACAAAAAGGTGGCAGACGCGGGGCAGAAACTGTCGGCTCCCTCGACTGTATAAGATCCTCTGCACTTCACACGCAGGTACGCACGAGTGAATTTTTGCTACAGTTCTTAGTTCTTCTGCTTTCTTTCTTCCACCGGAGATTGACTTGATCGTCAGAGGGTCTTGCCAGGGACTTCTCCCGGTGGGTTGCTGACGGTCATCTTTCTTGCAGTTCGGGACCAGCATCAACGGTGCTCAGGTCCATCTCGCTCTTGGGAGTCCACCTCGCTTTGCGACAGGATCATATTTGGCGCTAAAAGAAGGGTCTTCCGCCTGATCGAGACCATAAGATGGAAGATCCCAACCGAGTAACGGTGGCAATCACTCCAGAAGAGTACGAGCTCCTGTTGGCCGCCCGAGCTCAGAAGACCCCCAGTTGCCTCTCCACTCAAGTAGCCCGACGACTCGGTTTCCCGAACCGTTGGCGTTAGGCAACTCGCGGGTCGGGGAAATGTCACCCGACTAGAAGGCGGCTCGATTCCATTCCCCGCTGCTTTCTATCGAGCCCGAGACGATGAGGCTCACTCAAATCCTGCCGAAGTGTTTGCATCCAGTCAAACGCATCGGCCACGCCTGGATAAGGGAAAATCCCCAGTCGATCCATCGCCGGCTTCCTTAGCGCGCTGCTCTTTCTCCTCGTAGATTCTCGAGGATCCGGTCCCCAAACATCTCCGGTTCTTCACCATACCGGAGTACTCAGGAACAACCAACCCCGAGGAGCACCTTATGAAGTTCGAAAGTGCTGCCCTACTTCACCAATACCCTGAGGGTGTAAAGTGTCGATCATTCTTGACGACGTTGTCGGGGACGACCCAACGATGGTTCGACCGACTCCCGAATGGATCTGTGTCGAGCTTCGAGGAGCTCAGGAGGCTATTCCCGCAACATTTCGCCAGCAGTCGGAGGCATCATAAGACCAACCTCAACTTGTTCGTGCTGAAGCAAGGCCCAAAGGAATCGCTTCGAACCTACATCAAAAGATTCAATGGAGTGGCCCTGGACGTACCGACCGCCACACCTGAGGTGTTGATCAGTGTATTCTCTCAAGGGCTACAAGAGGGAGATTTCTTCCGTTCGCTGATCAGGAAGCCGCCAAAGGACTTTGACAACCTATTGGGAAAGACTGGCAAGTACATTAACGTGGAAGAGGCGCAGGCCGCCCGGAAGAAGGAGGTCGTTAGTGCACTAACCCCGAGTCCTGCCCAGAATAGTCGCTCCCCGGGTGGGCCCATCCGTAGCCCTCGAGGGGCAATAGACTGAGTAGGGATGGAGCGAAGGCATGTGCAGCAGGTGGCTCAAGGATGCTTGCCGACCCGATGGAGGCCTTACTGTGCATTTCATCAAAGCAACACGCATAACACCGAGGTGTGTCGATAAGCTGGAAGAGGTCGGGCTCCCGCCGCTCAGGGACGTGGGCGTCAGATCTCCCCAAGACGTGGTTCGGGTTGGGGAAGTCCGACAGCTATCCCAGCGGCAGGGGGGCCTAGGTAGAATCCACCAGCTGCTCGTAACCTGTTTCTTCGGGAGGAGTGAGCCGAGTTTGAAGAGATGGATGAAGAACAAGCCAACCAGCAGAACACCGTCTGATGAGGGGTCCATGTGATCTCAGGCGGGACGACTAGGGGAGATTCAAACTGCGTCCAGAAGGCACAGGTACGCCGATTGGAAATTCATCAAGTCGGGACTAGTACCGCCCAAGTGGAAGGACCCCAAATCAGGTTCGGGTCGCAAGACTTACAGGGACTGGAGGTCCCACACGATGATGCCTTGGTCATCATAGTAGTCATCGCCAACTATCAGGTCCACCGAACCATAGTGGGCACAGGCATCTCGGTCAACATCCTATACAAGAAAGCTTTCGACCAATTGCAGATCGAGCCGTCCCAGCTGGAGTTGGTGCCCACACCATTGTTTGGATTCACGGGGAACCAAGTGCAACCGATCGGGCAGATTCGCCTGGCTGTATCCTTATGCAAGGAGCCCTTGAAGAGAACTAGATGACCCACTTTCTTAATAGTAGACGCCCTGCTCATCTTACAATGTGATCTTGGGACGACCGACCCTCAATGAGTTTCGAGCGGCGACCTCGACGTTTTATCTCAAGATCAAGTTACCGGTCGGCGACAAGGTCGGGGAAGTTAAAGGAGACCAGCGAGTGGCGCGCCGTTATTATGTGGACGATGTCCGGACCGAGAATCGAAAGTCCCAGTGCACGTCCACCAGCTGTAATATGATGCAGTCATCTCCCTGGGCGAGCTGCATGAGGACAAGGAGGAAGTTAAACTACTCCCTGATAAGTACTATTTTGTTGATCGTTTTATGTTCTAAAATCCAGGTTTGACCCATGTTTTACTTGCGTAATTGAGAATTTACCCTAGGTTCTAGGACTTACTTAATTTTGGACTTAATTGTAATATTGATAAATTTGAATTATTTTTTTTTGTCACTAAATTGTTGATCTACTTTTGTAGGCTTGAAAGGTTCATGGACCTAGGCCATGCTGGGTCAAACTTGAGTTGGAAGTGGATCCGGATCGAGTAATCAAGAATCAGACTAATCTGGGCCGTCCGATGCAAAAAACGGTTAGATCTAGGCCATCTGAGAACTTCTGATCAATCCGAGCTGGGGTTAAGTCTAATCAAGCAGTCGGATTAAGTTCTGAAGGTTTTATCCAAAATCAGAGATCATCTAGCCGTTGGATCAAGTTCAGAAGAATCTAGACCGTCCATTCAAGGATCAAGGTAATCTGAACCATCAATTGTAAATCGGGAAGATCCGAGCCACTGGTAGGTAGATCCTGACCCTTGATCAAGATATGGAAAGTTTGATCTAAATCGGACAAGGATCAACCGTTGGATGAGTGCTGGCTAATCTGAGTCGTCCACTTTCAAACCATGTAAACTGAATTCCTCTGCTCAGATCGGTGTCACGTCTTCACCGAGTTCTTCAAGCTTCTTCGTTTATTCTTCGTTTCCACTGTAGTTTCTTTTCATCTGAAGGCGTGGTCACCTCGAATTCGACCTTGGAGCAAGATCTGGGTCATTGGGAAGAAGCTTCCATGGAGATTCTAACTGGGATTTGCACCGGAACAGAGTTTGATTGAGGGTTTCGTCAACTCTGTGATCCGATCGATTGGATCGTGATTTTGTGCCGTTTTCTTCAATCGGAGTTATCTGGAGGGTCTTCGGGAACACTCTGATCATCACCAAATCATCATCACACCTCGACATCACAAGATCGAAGAGATCGATTGGTTTTCTCAGCTGGGTGCATGTCTGTGAGCAGAGTCGAAATTGAAGCTGATTTCCCATTGATCTGCGGAGCCGAAAGGGTTCTTGGCTTGCTCTTGTGTGACGGCAAGGAGATTTTGAGCCAAGGGATGGATCGAGGCTTAGTTTCTTAATGCATTTCTTTTGCTTTAGCTGTAATTTCAATTCTGCAAACCAATTCTGTTTCTATCTTCGTATCAACTGCTATAGTTTCCCTTCCTGAATATTTATGCTTTAATTAGGTTTTAATTCTGCAAGTAAATTAGCTAGGGATCTTGTTCAGTGATCAATTGAATTCAATTTCAGTTTAATTTTTGTTTTGTTGCTTGCGTATCAAGTTTGTAGCTGCGTGTCAACTTAGTTCCTGCACTTACGTCAAGTTCAGTTTGTTTCTGTGTTTCAATTCCTAGAAATTAGACATCACGTTTAGTGTGCTAATGCATTTGGTTTAAGTTTACTTCACATTTGAATCATTTCTGCATTGAGTTTTATTTCTGAAATTTTGTTCAATTTTTGCGTATCAGTTATCCCTGCGTATCAATTTCAGTCTCAAGTCTGTCAGTTTCGGTTATTGGCTTCTTAAGTTTGTGTCAAGAGAACCTTAGATTTTCTGCATATTATCTGAATATTAGATTGAAGTATTCGAACTCATATGCTTTGCGTGTTTTGCATTCAGTTGTTCTGAATTTCTGCATACAGTTCTGTTTTTCTGCATTTCATTTCTGCACTAGATTTGCAACTGATTGAGTAGTTAGCTGCTATTGAATTTCTTCATGCACTCTTGCAAGTTTATTCACTGATAGCCTAGTCTTCCAGCTGATCCGATCAGTACAATTTCTGAGCTGTCAGGGATAGATTTGGCACTTAGTATCAGATTTCTATATTGGCACATGAGTTTTCTTTTCTTTGTAGCAAGTTTGATCAATTTCGGCACTTTGTATCAATGGCATCTTAGGCACTGATTGATATCTAGTTATAGGGTCCTTTTAGTGTGCTAAGTTGTTTGAAATCAACTAGTATTGCATTCGGCCATTTCTGTACTACTTTGCATTTGTTGGCTTCCAAAAATTGTAGCTAGTTTGTATTGAGTTTGCTTTAAGTTTGATTTCTGAATTTCGTAGCTAGTATTTGTGTTAAGTTTGTTTGTTCCAGAAAATTGCCATCACTGCGTTTATTCATTTGCTTAGCATTCGGATTGCATTTAATATCAATTTTGTTCTTCAATTTGGCTACTTTGTCTTGGTTGATTTAGATTCACATTGGTTGAGTGCATTAGTTGCATTTACTTTGTTTAGCCAATTTAGTTATGTTTCTTTCTTTTGCATTGTGTTTCCATTTCTGAATTGCAAACTAAACTCAGATTTTATTTGAAAACCAAAAAAAAATATCAACGACACAGAGATTCAAGTTTGAACCAAACACACTTAACTAGCCCTAGGAAAAATACGATCTGCGGCCCCTTTTACTACATTCCTAATCTTTGCTAGCAAGAAGGGTTTCCAGCTTTACATATATCTAAATTTGAGACCCACATTCGTGACAGCTCTTTTGGGTCCATCAAATTTTTGGCGCCGTTGCCGGGGATTACACTAGTTGAGTTGTTTGATTTATGCTTGTGTGCTTATTTCATATTTTTCTTGATCCATTTTTGCGCTTACTGCTATATCTTGTGATTTACTTTATCTGTTCCATTTTTCTATACACATTTGTTGTGATTTGTTTATTTTATGACCAGGTCAGTAGGAGGTAGTCTGGAGGACTTTGACCCAGAGATTGAAAGAACTTTCAAAGCCAGGAGGAACCAGCTCAGCGTTTCAGAGGCTCTTGACATTCTTCCTACTCAGTCTATCTCAGCTTATTCAGTTGATCAGATGGTAGACCACCAGAAGACTATGAAAGAACTTGCAGCACCAGATGACACCTTTCAGTATTCCAGCATTGCTTATCCAGAGCTGACCGGTGATTTTGAGCTTAGATCTGGACTTATCCATTTGTTGCCCAAATTTCAAGGACAGTCTGGGGAGGACCCCAACAGACACTTGCATGAGTTTCACGTTGTATGCTCCACCATGAAGCCTCAGGGTATTTCAGAAGAAGATATCAAGCTGAGAGCTTTTCCTTTTTCCCTGACTGGAGCAACAAAAGATTGGTTCTACTATTTACCTACTGGGCACGTGTCTAGCTGGATTTCCATGAAGAAGGTGTTTCTAAAAAAATATTTTCCAGCCTCCAGAACTGCAATCATCAAAAAAAGCATATGTGGTATACAGCAAGTGGTAGGGGAGACTCTTTATGACTACTGGGAGAGATTCAACAAACTTTGCTCCAGTTGCCCACAACACCAGATTAGTGAGCAGTTACTTATTCAGTATTTTTATGAGGGACTTCTACAGATGGATAGGATCATGATAGATGTTGCAGCAGGAGGTGCCCTCGTGAACAAAATGTCAGACCAAGCGAGGGAACTTATTTCAAACATGGCAGAGAACTCACAGCAGTTTGGGAGTAGAGCTTTGTCTACTAGAGGAGTTAATGAAGTTCAGATGGTGTCAAATGAACAAAAAGAAATCAAGAATTCATTGATGGAGCTCACATCCTTGGTGAAGCAAATGACTCTGAATAATGTGAGTCAAAATCAAAATCTTCCGGTACCTCCACAATCAAGCCAAATGATGAGTGTATGTGGTATTTGCTCTAGTCAAGAACATAATTCAGATTCATGCCCCAATCTCCAACAAGATGAGACAATAGCGGCATTGGTTAGGGGACAATTTCAATCTCGGAATAATCCCTTTTCTTCTACTTATAACCCTGGTTGGAGGGATCATCCAAATCTAAGGTATGGAAATTCTTTCTAGCAATAGAACCCATCACAGCAACAATTTCAGCAGCCCCAACAAACTTTCCAGCAAGTTCAGCCACAACAACAACAGCAATCACAGCAGCTAAATCAGCAATTTGAACCTCAAAATCTGCAATTCCAGCCAACATTTCAGCAACCATTTCAAGGGATTCAACAAGGTTTCCAAAGGAATTTAAATTTTCAGCAACAATACCAACCCTTACAGCAACAATTCCAGCAGCCACAGTAAGGATTACAGCCTTGGAACCGAAATTTTCAACTACAAAATCAAGGATTTCAGCCCACTCAGTTTCAATCTTCACCACAGCAATTTCCACTTCAAAACTAGAATTTTCAGGGCTATAATTTTCAGCAAATTCAACAATCATTCCAGCCTGATTATCAGCCATTTCAACAACAATTTCAGCCCTCCTATCAGCCCCAATAACCCCAATTCCAACAATCACAGCAGGGCAATATTTTTGGCGCGTTACAAAACATCGAAAGGCAAATCGAACAATTGCTAGTGGGATTAATCAAAGTCAAGCTCAAGGATCAGGCCAACTACCTTCTCAAGCTACCCCCCTGTTGGGACCGGGTGCATGTTCATAAGGATACGGGTTCGTAAATTTTAAAATATTTACGTGCAGCGGAAGAATTAGCATAAATAATTTCTCAAATTATTTTTAACCACGTATCTAGCATGCAACCTTATGATGTGTGGACATGATCATAAATTAAAATTTTACGAAAAAGTAAACTAATTTACTTTATACCTCGCATAACTCGAAGAAAGGGACGAGATCCAACCGTAGCGTCCCTTGGAAGCTCCGCCTCTATTCGCGTCCACGCCGAGTTCTCTTCGGGATGACTTCGCAAAGTCACGAGTTTTGTGCCGACGAGAACTACTAGATTCTCTAAAGGCACAACTAGAAGATCAAGAGAGAAGAAAAGAAACTAACCACCATGTAACGGAATCAAAATTCCGGGAAGAGAGAAGTTGTGACCCGCTTCTTCTTCTTCTTTGGCTCCTCCTTGGTTGATGTTGCTCACGCCAACCCTAGAAGTGGAGGATGGTGCGCCGGCCCTAAGGGGAGCAAGGGGCGCTGGCCCTAATATGAACAAGGGGCGTCGGCCCTAAGGGGAAGAGAAAGGGAGAGAATAAGAGAGAGAGGGAGAGAATTAATCTCTTGATTACTCAATTGATTGGAATTCAAGGCTAGCCTTTGGTTCCTTTATATAGTAGCCTCTCCCTTGCCAAGTCTCCCTCTTAACAAAATTTTCATAAGAAATTTATCCTATAAATTCTCTTATGAATTATTCTATTTAAGCCAAGTTTTATTATAACTAACTTTATAATAAAACAAATACTTCTCTCTTTTAATTATGGAATAAAATTTGTATAAAATTTTCTTATCATGGATAAATCAATTCATAATTGATTTTACCAATGTGCAGGGGCTAAGAAATAGCAGGGCATTGGCAAAGGGCGAGGTGGACCTACGAGTAGGCAATGGAGCACGAGTTGCTGCTGTTGCTGTAGGAACTTATTTTCTATCTCTGCCCTCTGGGCTTGTACTGGAACTAGATGATTGTTGTTATGTACCTGCACTTACTAAGAACATAATTTCTGTTTCTTGTCTAGACAAGAAAGGCTTCTCATTTATAATTAAGAACAAATGTTGTTCAGTCTATTTAAATGAAATGTTCTATTGTAGTGCAGATCTTATCAACGGACTCTACATTCTAGACTTAGAACGCCCTATCTATAATGTAAGTACCAAGAGGTTGAGATCAAATGAGTTGAACCCAACCTATCTCTGGCACTGTCGCTTAGGCCACATAAATGAGAGTCGCTTGTCCCAGCTCCATAAGGATGGATTGCTGGATTTATTTGATTTTGAATCATATGAGACATGCGAGTCATGCCTTCTAGGCAAGATGACTAAGACTCCCTTTAGTGGACATAGCGAGAGGGCAACAGATTTGTTAGGACTCATACATTCTGATATATGTGGCCCTTTCAATGTTGCTGCTCGAGGTGGTTATAGATACTTCATCACATTTACTGATGATTTCAGTAGATATGGTTATGTGTACTTGATGACACATAAGTCCGAGTCCTTTGAAAAGTTCAAAGAATTCAGAAATGAAGTACAAAACCAACTCGACAAGAGTATTAAAATACTTCGATCAGATCGAGGTGGAGAATACTTGAGCCATGAGTTTCGTGACTATTTAGCTGAGTGTGGGATTCTATCTCAACTCACTCCTCCTGGGACACCACAATGGAATGGTGTATCCGAAAGGAGGAATCGTACCTTATTAGATATGGTACGATCTATGATGAGTCACGCAGATCTTCCTATATCTTTTTGGGGATATGCTCTAGACACGGTAGCGTTCACACTTAACCGTGTTCCATCAAAGGCGGTCATGAAGACACCATATACGATATGGACTGGGAGGAGTCCCAAGATGTCTTTCATGAGAGTTTGGGGTTGTGAGGCTTACGTTAGACGTCAAGTCTCAGATAAACTGGGACCCAAGTCCGATAAGTGCTATTTCGTGGGATATCCCAAGGAAACTAAGGGATATTACTTCTACATTCCCAATCAGCACAAAGTGTTTGTTGCTAAGACTGGGGTCTTTCTAGAAAGGGACTTTGTTTCTAGAAAAATTAGTGGGAGTTCGTTTGATCTTGAAGAAGTTCAAGACAACGACCATAGCACTGAGCCCTTGATGGATACTGTACAGGAACCACAAGAAGTTGTGGATGAGATTGTTACACAAGAAGTTGTGGAACAACAACCTGTTCAGGTAGACCTACCTCTTCGCAGGTCTGATAGGGTACGTCGTCAGCCTGAGAGATATTCATTTCTCTTGCCTGACCATGATGACGTTATGATCATTGAGAATGAGCCTACCACCTATCAGGAAGTTGTGATGAGCCCAGATTCTGAGTCATGGCTGGAAGCCATGAGATCCGAAATGGAATCCATGTACACTAACCAAGTTTGGACCTTGGTTGATCCACCTGAAGGGGTCAAACCCATTGGGTGTAAGTGGGTCTTTAAGAGAAAGCCTAACATGGATGGACTTACTCATACCTATAAGGGTAGACTGGTAGCTAAAGGTTTCAAGCAAATTCATGGTATTGACTATGATGAAACTTTTTCTCCAGTAGCGATGTTTAAGTCCATTCGGATCATGCTTGCTATTGCAGCCTACCACGATTATGAGATCTGGCAGATGGATGTCAAGACAGCGTTTCTGAATGGAAACCTCCTCGAGGATGTGTACATGACACAGCCTGAGGGTTTTGTAGATCCACAGCATACTGGCAGAGTATGCAAGCTGCATAGGGCCATTTATGGTCTAAAGCAAGCTTCTCGGAGCTGGAATCTTCGATTCGATGATGCGATCAAACAGTTTGGTTTCATCAAGAACGAAGATGAACCTTGTGTCTACAAGATGGTTAGTGGGAGCACAGTAGTCTTCCTAGTCTTGTATGTGGATGACATACTACTCATTGGGAACAACATCCCTTCGCTACAGTCTGTGAAGACTTGGTTGGGGACTTGTTTCGCAATGAAGGACT
>JAGFNQ010003164.1:0-166837 GCA_024364735.1 Boesenbergia rotunda | reverse complement strand
AATTATAGCTCTCAAGCAAGTAGTGGCGAAAGAAGCTGTGAACGTAATTAGAATATATACACCTCAACTAGGATTAGATGAAGAAATCAAATTAAGATTTTGGGACGATTTAGATGAGGTATTACAAAACATTCCGGCAAATTAAATAATTTTAATAAGAGGTGATCCAAATGGACATGTCGGAGTGAAAAATGAGGAATATGAGAGGGTACATGAGAGTTATGGGTTTGGAACAAGAAATGAAGATGTGAAAACTATATTGGATTTTCCAATAATACATGACTTTATACTAATTAATACATTTTTTAAGAAAAAAAAATACTTGGTCATATTAAAAAATGAGAATAATAAATCGCAAATTGACTTTTTATGGTTAGGAAGAGAAAATAGGAAGCTTTATAAAGATTGTAAGTCATCCCTAGAGAAAGCTTAACTACCCAACATAGATTAATAGTGTTGGATATATATCTTAATCGTAATATCAATAGAGGAAAAATATACACGACTCCTAGAATTAAGTGGTGGAAGTTAAAGAATGAGAAACAAAACATATTGACGGAGAAGGTAAGAATACAAGCATTAGATGAAATATATAGTGACTCTAATACACATGGGATAAGATGGTATAAAAGTTGAAAATAATAGCTAAGGGTGTACTCGGTGAGTCAAAGGGGCATTCAACACCAAGTAAAGAATCTTGGTAGTGAAATGAGAAATTACAAGAAAAAGTGAAGGAAAAACGAATAGCCTATAAGAATTATATATTTGTAAGAATGAGAAAAACTTTAAAAAATATACAATAGCTGAGGAAGAGACTAAGAAAACAGTGAATAAAGTAAAAAATAAAACTTTTGAACGATTATATCAAAACTTGAATATAAAAAAAGGGAAAAGAAACATTTATAAAGTAGCGAAAGCGAAAGAGAAGAAAATAAGAGACCTTAGCTAAATAAGATGTATTAAAGATGAATACAATAGAATATTAGTAAATGATAGCGAAATAAAAAAACGGTGAAGAATCTACTTTCATCAACTTTTTAATGAAGGTTTATGAGATCAACTTAACTTAGGCAATTTAAGTAGTTCAAATGAGTATTTAAGTAGTTCAAATGAGTATAGAAATTTTAATTTTTATCATAGAATTCAAACTTCAGAAGTAGAACAAGTTTTGAAAGAGATGCAAAATAAAAAAGTCATGAGACCAGATGATATCCCAATAGAGGTATGAAAGTGCTTAGGGAAACAAGGTATTGAATGACTTACAAAATTATTTAATATGATATTGAAAACAAAAAAAATATCTAATCAATGGAGGGTAAGTACTCTAGTTCCTTTATATAAGAACAATGGAGACATACAAAATTGTGCAAACTATAGAGGTATTAAACTAATAAGTCATACCATGAAACTTTGGGAGAAGTAATAGAAAAAAAAATTAAGAAGAAGATACCACGGTGATCGAAAATTAATTTGGATTCATGTTGGAAGGTCGACAACAAAGCTATATATCTTTTTAGACAATTAATTAAAAAGTATCGGGAGCAAAAAAAAAAAGGAATCAACACATAGTATTTATTGATTTAGAAAAAACTTATGATACGGTCCCAAGAGAAATTATATGAAGAATTCTAGAAAAAAGAGTCGTTAGCGTAATATATATTGAACTAATTAAGGATATGTACGAAGATGTAACGACCAGAGTGAAGACTTCATGCGGATTAACTAAAGCATTTCCAATAAGGATAGGGTTACATCAAGAATCAACTCTAAGTTCATTTCTTTTTACTCTAATCATGGACGAACTCATGGACACATTCAAGATACAGTACCATGGTGTATGTTTGCAGATGATATTGTCTAAATAAACAAGACACTTGGAGTAAATGCTAAACTAGAATCTTGACAGAAAATACTAGAAGTGAAAGATTTTAGACTTAGTAGAGTAAAGATAGAATATATAAAATTTAAGTTTAACAATATTAGACGTAATGAGACAATTGCTAAGATAAGAGATGACGAGTTGTCACTGAGAGCTTTAAGTATTTAGGATCATTTTTGCAAAGTGATGGAGAGATTGAGAGAGATATCTTACATAGAATACAAACAGGATGGTTAAAATGGAGGTTAACGTCGGGTGTTTTATGTGATCGTAAAGTACCTCTAAAACTTAAAGGAAAGTTCTACAAAATGACAATTAGATCTGTTAAATTATATGCTACTGAATGTTGGGCTATGACTTGGGCACATAAGCAAAAGATGAAAGTTACAGAGATGAGAATGTTAAGGTGGATATGTGGACATACGAGGATGGACAAAATAAGAAATGAGAGCATTAGAGAGAATGTCAGAGTTGCATCTACCAAGGAAAAACTTCGAGAGACACATTTAAGATGGTACAGACATGTACTTAGACGACCAATAAATGCTCCAGTTAGGCGATGTGAAACTATGATAAATACACACATTAAACGAGGAAAAGGAATGCCAAAAAAGACTTGGTTAACAACAATAAAACAAGATAAATAATGGCGTAGAAGGATCCATATAGCCGACCCCGCCTAGTGAGATAAGGCTTGATTATTGTTGTTGTATAGAGATTTTTTTATATTTGTTCTTGATATCAGAATGAATTTCCAAAGTCTATATCCTTTGTATATTTGCATTCAGAGATACTAAAAGAGAATCCTAAAACCAATCTACTTCTTAACTATTAAAAAACAAATCTGACTGGGCATATACCAGATGCACAAAAATAAGCATAAGCCAACAGAATAACAGACATACCGCATCTACCATCTTTTACAAATCAATATGCTTAAACATAATACTGCATAACATACAAATAAATGCAGTATTTTTTCACTCATTAAAATATGCACAAGCTACTGCAGAATATTGAGCGTTTTAGATCTAGTCATAACAATATTGCTTGAAGTTTAGGTGCAAACTTGATGAGAAACTTAAATACTTATGATATGATGATAATGATACAAGGATCAGAGAGTGGATGTCAAGACTCAGGATTTATAAATATCCGAATTAGTAAAGCTAAGAAAGATAAAGATGAACAGGACCATGATTAATGAGAGATATTCCAAGAGAAGGTAGAAAAAAAGTAAACTTAGTTTTCCATGTGTAATCATAAAGCATGAGAATATTCTGTTTTTACATGAACAGAAGAAGTTAGCAATCCTATCCAACTTCAACAAACCGAGATTCAGGGAAGATAGCATATAGGAAAATCATAATATATTTCAATTTGCGAAATATAACTAGCAATAACTTGAAATTATTAAATGGTATGTAGAATAGTTGAAGTATAGAGTTGAAATCTAACACTTTGACCGGCGGACGAGATATAACAACTAGCAACTGCAAGTCCTCATTCTCATCAGTATTCCAAACCTGCATAAGATATGAACTCCAATTCATCTAGAGAAAAATCAAAGTAGTTCCTTCACCATTCTCAAGCTATAATTAAGTTTTTTTATAGCTCATATAAAGTTAATGTATTCTTCTCTGTTGTGACTCTTCTCCAAATCAAGTTGCCCATAAAAAAGTGCCAGCTTAAAAGTCTATATGAACACAATCAACAACATCACTCCTCTGTGTCAATAAAGCATAAATGATTTTGTGCCTAAATGAAACTTTCAGCTTGGTGTCAGTATACCATAAATGATTTTGCTCCTAACAAAGCTTTCAGCTCATACAGCTAGTGTCATATTTGTGTGCTTCGAAAGCTTAGTGCTACCTGATGAGGTATATTATCCAACCTTGAGCTTCAATGATCCTTTATCTTTTACCATCATTGGAAGGAACTGCTCATTCATATGAAGTGTGTAAGTATGTAGCATTCTTTGCGATGGACTGTGGTAGACTCACCATTAAGAGCTATCTCAAAGTGGTTTTATTTACACAATAAAATTCAGACAAAAAAAGCTCCTTTTGTGTGATATGGTCACACCATAGCTACTGCTAAAAACTTACTGAAGCATGCTTGTTTCTGTGGCATATTTACATTGTTATAATTAATAGAGTAATCATTATCATCATCAAGCCACATTTATCCCAACATTTTGGCAACGGCTAATATTAATGGAGCAACAAAGTTATAATTTAATGAAGTAATAATTAAGTAACACAATTTCTTTCAAACTATAAATTGTTCCGATCCTAAACTAATGGTTGCTTGAACTGTCTTCTTGTGCTACGGCTTTGTGGAAACCACACACATTAAATTACCATTTACATATCTTGTTCACCATTTTGATCCTCTATTACCACAGTTTTGCTAAGATTCATGCACTTTTTTTCTTGCTTTTTTTATACAGAAATGATACTAAAGAACTACGAATGAGGAACAAATTTGAAATTTTATTGGCATGGTATTGTTTTTCTACCTCTCAAATCTCTATTGCACCCTCTAGATATGAGCAGACCTGCCTTACAAAGTTCTATATCCCAGGTCATGGCGTAGGTAGTCCTTGAGCTTGAGTTGTCAAGGTGCATCAATTGAGTTCACACAACACAAGATAGTGGCCCTCAATTTGATTATACAAACATGTCAATGGTTTGCCAACCAAGTTTGGTTGGCCTCAAGACTCAGTATATGGTATCTGCACAGAGGTATCCATGCTTCTCATTAAAGCCTTTTGATAATTGATTTGTTCTTTGGAGAAGCTTTACCAATACTATCAGAGTATTAAAGATACAAGGTTGGCAGAATATCGAGGTAGATGTCATCACAACAGACTTCTTTGATTAAAATCTTGAAACCAAAGATGAAAACTTGAAATCAAAACCTACAAGAGAAGGAATCAGAACTATTTGGTGTAATATTAACTATCAATCAGTTATCAATGAAATAAAATCATTTGTTGTCGGAGATATTATAGTATGACCGACCACAGCAACAACAACAAGATATGTGAAACTATGATGTAATGTGTAAGACCACAGCAACAACAATTGGATATATGAAACTATGACGTAATGTAGTAAACAAATTGAGAGTAGTACCTGGTGAGGATCATTTACAGGGATGGAAAATGTGCTATTTGAATAAATTGGGAACTTGGCAGGAGTCCCTGGGTACTTGAGTGAACTTGACCCCAGTAAAACAGTACCCTTCCCTTTTAGGACCACAAAGGTTTCTTCACAAGAGTGGCGATGAATTGGCGTGCGAGTGCCTGGCGCTAATGTCTGTAGCCAAACTTCAATCTAACAAAAAGCTAGACATTCAGAGTAGCCCTCTTATATGAGAACACTCATGAAAGAGCAATATATTTAAAGGCATGCCACCTAATGGCTGACTATGATTGATTCCCAAATTCTTAAAACATTTCAAGAGCCGACTCATTGTTCCAAAGTAGTATCTTCACTAGAAAAATGAGTTACGAATACACTACATGAAAGATGCATAAATCATTCATTAACTATGGCATATAGTAAGTAGAGGTGTACTTTATCTAAAAGCCAAAAATTTGAGAGATGCAAGTATAAAGGAGAGTTGAGCTAAAGTTTTTGGACCAAACGATTTTCAGATGCACTTAATATTCCAATCTTATGGTAGTTCGCCTGGAAATTTACTTATCATGCTCTCAAACACCATAAAATTTATTATGGGACCCAAATCCATTTAGATTATCAAGAAGGAAAGCCTCTCTTTATGCCAATATGATGCATGATTAATCTCCTGGATCTCAGTTAAATGAGTGGTTTCGATAAATACTAAAAAAATAATATGCTACTTGACTTAAATAAAAAGAAATTGATTGCAAAAGAACTCAGCTTAAATTGCTTCAGTGAAAGTTTAAGAACTCCAATTAAAACAACTTATATCTTCAATTACTTACCTCTTTCATTCCATGTGAAACAGCACCTGAAATGGTGATGTGTGCCAAACCTCCTCTCCCAAAGTTATTTTGAGGCATATTACTTATATTTCTCACAATGGGAGTATCTAGATAAAGGAAAAGAAATCATATCAATCAGCTTATGGTGACACTAACTTACATCTCTTTATGATGTAGGGAAACAGGAAGGGGCATTAAGGAAATTATCACCAAGTGTTCTTAGTTGAAAATTACCAAGTTTTTTCTACCTATACTCCTTCAAGAATGGAATTTAATTTATGAAAAACTCAAAAATTATGGTAATAAAGTGCATACAAAGTGACAACAGAGGATGGTATTGGTGATGCTTGATCTTTAAATAAGCTGTCTCAAAGATGGAGGATTACCATGTAAAGTGGCCAAACTACTTGAAACTACATTTGCTGGATTAAGCAAAGCAGTTGCATCAATGAGGAACCTTTACGAACTCTATAATGGATTACGTGTGGGGTCTGAAATTCGTGTTATCATGTTGTAATCAACTTGAGTCATTTTATGCCAATATAAAAGTTTGATAATGATCATAAACTAGTTAAGTTTTCCCAAAAAACGATTTTATAACATGCAAATAAATTAAGCTTTATAAAAGTTAGTTTATATGACATAAAGGTTCTTAAACTTACTGATCAAAATGGTGATGCATATCATCATGTTCTGCCTAATTTTGCAGCCAAATAAACAGAACAATTCATTTGATAATGAAATCAAACAGGTCAGATTTTTCTTATTTTACCAGTTTTTTTTTCTTTTCTTTAGTATTCACGTCTTCAAGTTATCAAAAAGTTAATATTCGGCAAGTAGCTTATATTATTTAGCTCCAGCAAGCCACACAAATAATTCGTGCATCTTAATAAAAGGTATTCAGAAGCTGACACACTGAAGCCACAAGAACTGCTCCCGGGAGAATATGCTTCTGCAGGCCCTAGGTTGCAGACTAAATACAACGAAGAAAAATTCATGAGTATGATCGGACATTGAACCTAGCGTACAACCATAAAGACGTCTTTTACTCGACAACGTTAAAAGAACAAGGCTTATCCATTGCGACACCTACAGATTAGACATGATGCAAAAAATTGCAGACTTAGTGAGCTCGATTACGACTACATATAACCTACCAAATTACACACAGTGGATGCGCCAGGAGGAACCGAACTATTCCACTCTTCCGCGAGGAAGGGGAGCCAATAAAACAGGAGAAAGAGATCGACTGACCTCTGTTAAAGCACTGGGCGAAAGCGGCGTCGACCGCGACTACCGCGAGGAAGAGAAAACAAAGCCTGGCGCCGTCGACGATCCCGCCCATCTTCCTCTCCTCCTCCCTCTACCGAAAGAGGGGCTGCTAGATTGTCACTCTACGGGAAGAGGGTGCGATTTCGAGTGTGTCTCAGCAGGCAAAAGCGAGGTCAGCAAAAGGGTTCCGCCGCTTTATCTTCGGGCATCGTATCGCCCTTGGAATTTATAGTTTTGTTTTTCTGTTTTACAATTTTATAAACCATTATATATATATATATATATATATATATATATATATATATATATATATATATAGTAATGATAGGGAGAATGAAAATGGAAGGGGTGAAAGCAAAGTGAATGACGTGACATTTTATATATACACATCTGATTATCGCTTGGACACCATCGGCGACCTTCGGCCGCCGTCCCAAATCAAACTATATCCGGGGGGTATGGTGAACCCGTCGGAGATCGTTGCATGCAAAGTGTCACATCATTCACTTTGCCTTTCACTCTCTCATTTTCACTCTCCCTATCATTTTTCTTTTATATATATATATATATATATATATATATATATATATATATATATATATATATATATATATATATATATATTCCGGAAGCGAACGACGGGATGACAAATCACCAAAGCGTAGCTTGCGACGACGATGACAGAGAGAAGATATCGACGTCTGCGAGATTAACACAAGCGTAAAGGGGATGCACCGGAAGAAGTTCCGGTAGAGTCCTCTCCGACGCTCAAGTCAGAACTCTCTCTTTTAAGAAGAACAACGAGAAATCAAAATACTATAATTCTGGAAAGCTCCCCCTTACCTGGGTATCGAGGCATCTTATATACATGATATCTTCCTCCCATGTGTCCCCACTTCCTTCTTTACATTCCTTAATCATTTGTTATATGTCAACTGTTCTTTTCTAGAAACGACCACTGTAACTATTAAAGTCTTAAGTACTATGCGTTGCGAACAATAATTACCTAATGATTTTTCTATTTTGGAATGAGGAGCGGGTATTTGAAGCCTGACTTTCTTATCCTTACGTTGATCTTTGGGCTCCACTCTCCTGAGTCAGTTTCAGAGTCTTATTTCCCAAGCTGACATTGAGGCTTTCTTTTATTTTCCCGAAATAATCTCGAAAGCTCGATTCTCGGCCTGACCTCGGGGGCTTTCTTCCGTTCTCCCGATATAGTCTCGGGAGCCCGATTCCCAGTCTGACCACGGAGCACTAGTTCGGTGGACCCTACCGCGAGTTTTCCTAGCGTTAACGACCTCCAACCGCTTGTTCCCAACCCAAACTATAACTTGACAGTATTAGTCAACCCAGGGGAAGGGAATTGGATTTCGGCCAAATTACAATTGGAATTCGATTGTAATTGATCGCGATGCTACGTCTCGAATCGATTCAGGAATTTATTCGAGATGTCGCGACATGCCTCAATCGATTGAGGCATGCGCTCAATCGAGACGAAATCGATAGGCACTCCTAATTGGTTCACCAATCGATTAGGAGATAGACGAGCATGAGCATGTGAAATAAAACGCATAGTATATTATTTTCATGTGTACACGCATCTTTACATGACCAATCATGATAGACATTCGGCATGGACATGGACATCTTAAATCTATCTCTTCTTTAGCACGAACTTATTTTGCGCTTTCCTTTTTACATTCACTCACCTCTCTACTCTAAAACTAAAATTCTAATCTCTTTTTTGTCTCTCTCTGCTCTTCTGTTTCAATTCTAAGCATAAGTCATCTAAAGCGCAAAAATAAATTCGCTCGAAGAAAGAAAATAATTTAAAAAATTTAAATTCTAATCGTGTCAGATGGCTCGCATCAGATGTCACCCTCGGGTGCATACATAAGGGTGCACAAAACATTATATACTTTCTAAATATCTTATTCCTGACCCCAAAAAACAAAAATCTTATTTCAATAGTTGATATTTAACTAAGTGAAACATCAAGATAACAAAGTTACTCATGTTGCACAAAGATTTTATTAGTTATTTGCATCAGATAATCTTAGTAAATAATGCTGCACTAGCTTTGCACACATATAATGCTAGTAATTACACTACATTTTCATATTTTGGCCCTCTCTGTTTAGGAAATTAATCTCAGTGGCTCTGTGGCAGCCATCATCAAAGTTGAGGGAGTAGCCAAGAGGGTCATACTGGAGCCCGATCCTTCTTTTACTCAAAGCTCCGATGATCCTTTCCTTTATTCTCCACAAGAAGCTTCTTCGCGGTCGTGGCCTCTGACCACAATGAGAAACACATGCCACTCTACTGGCCGAACTCATCTCCGAACCAACACGAATCGACGATGAGGATGAGAAAGGAAAGTGGAGGGGAAGGATGATGGATCAAGACTATCCATCCTTTAAGTGGGTTATTTATAGAACATGTTGGGGAGCCGAGGGATTCCACGAAGGCTCAAACAAGCACAAGCCGGAAGGCATTCAGTGAATAAAGTGTACAGATTCTGATGTCTGAAAAGACACTGTATATCTCTCTTTACTTTTTGCTTTCATCCGACTTAAGTATGGGACATGTGATCATGATTGGATTCTCTCGTTGTGTTTGATCAAATCATCAGTTTGGCAGGGCTTTCTCTCCTTGAATGAGGATGAAGTTTTTCAATACTGAGCGAAAGAGTAAAAGCTTCAGTGGCACAGGTGTAGTTGCATATGGCACAAATGGATATTTTTGTTGGTATTTGACTGAGGGAATGAATAGCCAGGCAGGCTAGCTGATGAGTAATGTCACATCGTGGCTGGCTATTGTCTTCTACTCTTTTTTCCCTTCATTTTTGATGAAGTTGAAATTGCAGTGTCGAACGACTAGTGCACCATGAACCAATAATACAAGTAATCTAGGCGACAGTGATTCAAGGAAAGATCAAACAAAAAACTTAGTATCAAATCACTACAATATCTTTCTAATTGATGATAAGAACATAGTTAATTTACATCAGCCTCTCCTTGCTATATCCTCGCATGAAGCAGTGTCGCAGCATAGGATGAGAGTAGTCCACATACTTCTCCCAAAGTCCCTTGTACTGGTCCATTCCAATCTTCATCCACGGCTTCCTGCAGCCATTGTAGTGCAAAACTGCACCATTTTCTACTTGCGATGGGTCGACGACGTCTGTGTGTCCGAGTCCAAGCACATGCCACTCGGCAACCAAATTCTCAACCAACCCATGGAAGGTCAGGAGTCCCGGAGGCAAGGTGCCAAGCTTCCACAATGTGTGATCGGCATTCCTCTCTTGCCAGTAGTGGTATATCCCAGTCACATTCCTTCTTCTCCACTCCCTCAAATCAAAGACATTCATTCCGAATGCCCAGCCACACGCATCGGGATCGAAATGGGCACGGATCAGCGGGTGGGAGTAGTTCAAGTATCTGTGGAACCCGTGGAAGGTCTCCCTGCAAGTATCAACGGCACCCATCACGTTCCCGTGGAGGTTAATCGAGAACAGCTCGGAAAGATCCCTCTGCACCACCACATCATCGTCGAGAAACGTGATCTTCTCTAACGCCGGATAGACTTCTGGGATATAAAACCTTAGGTGCTTAAGCATCGATAAGTATTTTGGGTTCCTGAACTTGTTTGGTGCTCGGTGGAGTTGCTTTAGGACAGGCATATACGAGACATTCAGCCAGCTAAAATCTTCCACCATTTGGACCTCGATCGTTGCGCCCCGGAAGTTGTTCGTGGAGAACCAGGCCCTCATAGGTACATAGTTCACCTCATCCGTGACCAGGTGGAATACCACCTTATCAGGATAATCTGAATTCATGGTAGTAGAGTTCACCACCACTGACACAGCAAGGATGTTGTCCGAGAAGACACAATAATGATAAAGACTATTATCCCTGAGCTTCTCTGAGATTTGCCCCCCTCCTGATAGATTTCGTCGTTTAAGATCTGAATTTGTAAACCACTGGATAGTTAGCCTGACACTAAGACAAAATAATCCTTTCGGGAGTTCTTCAGCGGCTATCTGCTCATCTTTGATGCTCTTTTCAACCTCAGATTGGAATTGACCTTTCATCTTCATAATCAGAGTCGCACTGTCATAGTGGAGTTGCTGAGATTTATGGAGCAGGAGAGCCATATCACGAATTGTCATTTCACATTCTGCAGTAGTTAATGTTGATGCTGCGGTCAGAAGGGCTTGGCTTTTCTGAATTCGAGCACTTAGCTCTGCTGCAAACTGAGCATTACTGCTACCCTCGGAGGCGGCGACCAATGCCTTGGCAATGGATACCTGATCCATCATTTTCCTCGTGCATGAATAAGGGCACAGCACGTCGCCGGTGATGTTCACACCCTCGCTAGTGTTCGAGCGATCAAACTTCTGCAGAGCAAACACCAAGGATTTATCATTTATTTGGTACGAATCGTGAACAAATCCATCGTCAGCTAGATATGATGCACCTGGGCGACCGACGGCGGCGCGGCTCTCGACGAAAGCTTCTCGCGGCAGAGCAGCACAAGGAGCAGGAGCACCGAGAAGCCGAGGCCAGCCCCGACCATCCAGAGCCACACGCTGCTGCCGTTCGATCTCCGCCTCGCCGGCCTCCGGAGCTCCCGGAGGTCGAACGGTCTCCGCCTCATCCCTCGCTCGCTCGCTCGTCCACAACCGGTCCGATCCCACGCGTCGCCGGCAGTACCACGGCGGCCCAAACCGAAAGTCAGAATAATATTCGTGCGCCTAACAGATGGGAACCGGGTGGCGGATCTTGTAATCGAGATCCATTATCGATGGTTCACCCATGTCGCCTATGTTATTTAGTCGGAGTTGCATTATCGGATCTAAATCCAAATGCATTCGGTTAGTTGAGTTAGGCTGCCAGACAACAAATTAGTCATCAAAGTTGGCTACTCGTTTAGGCACCCGTCCCTGTAGTTTGGCAGCGCAAATTGCAGGGGTCAAAACAGAGGAAACCAAGAAAATAGGAATATATTTAATGCCATTCTACATACTTCACATTCAACATTCACCAAGTGGACTAACACAGTTAGTATACTCGTCCTCCAGATATATTAATCATAATATCTAGACTAATAACTCCTATGATTTATCTTATCCATATTGACCTTAGAACGGATTGAAAAGGATACTAGTGCAAGTGAATCATCTTTTACCATCACGAACACCTCTAAATTCTAAATGTTAAATTTTAAATTTACGTAATAAATTGATAGTTAACATATGAGATATTATCATCATGAAATTTAGAGATCAAAGTCTAATAAAATCAGGTATGTGTCTTTTCTTATGCGTTAGTTACTATCTGGACTAATAATTCTTATGATTTATCTTTTTCGTATTTGTACAAATTGATGAGGACGTTAAAACGAATGAATTTTTTTTTTTACCACTACGAGCTGTTGTATCTTGTACGTAAGCCAACTGCAAGAGGAGAGTCCCTCTGGAAAGTCTGTTATCCAGGAAGAGAGCAGCAATCCCTAAGTTTCAAAATAGTATTATACTGAGTTAAGAAGAGATGGCAGTCCTTGAGTTGTTAAGAACCGTGAGGATTGATGTTAAGCTCCAAACGCAGGTAACAATAACGAGTCCTGATTCAGTGTATGGCTGAGTAAAATGAGCTTCTTTGTTCTGTTCCTCACTATAGCAATGTCCCCTATAACAGCAGCAAGTTACTGAAGAGAGAGGAATTACAAAGGGTATTAGTGATAACAACAGAATGACTCGGTGGGGGAAGCAAATGAAGGAGATTAAAGTGAAAACGAATCAGCGTAGTTTTACGGTAATTTTCTAAAGGACGTACCTAAAAATTAGAAATTACCAAAGAGAGTACCATGGATTTTATTTTACCAAAGGGCGCAGGTCTTTATGTGAACTTTCTCTTATACCCCTCCTTCTAACTGTTGTCTTTCTCTTTCTCTCTCTCAACAATAAATTTTGAGACGGTAGTACATGACTTCTATTTTAAAATAATATATTATGAAATCGACGTTAAAAACGTAAGATAAAAATTAAAAAAATATTTCATTTAAAAATAACTCATCCAACGTGATTTAAAAATATAAATAAATAATTTTTATATTTGATTAATAGAAATTAATATATTAAATAATATTTAATAAATATATTAATATATAAAAAAATTAAAAAAAAACATTTGCCGAAACCAGAAAAAAACATAAAAAATTAAAAAAAAAACGTTTGCACAAATTAAAAAAATAAAAAAAAAAGCAGAAATAAAAAAAACGTTAAAGCAGAAATAAAAAAAAAAATACGTGGGTGATTTCAGGCCCACGTTGAGCCTGAAATATTTTATTTCAGGCCTACGTTGGGCCTGATATAAAAATATTTCAGGCCCAGTGTGGGCCTGAAATAAAAATATTTCAGGTCCAGCGTGGGCCTGAAATTTTTTATTTCAGGCCCACGTTGAGCCTGAAATCTTTTGATTCAGCCTCGACGTGGACTCAAATTTTTTTTCTATTTTAAAAATATATTAATATATAAAAAAATCTATCAAAACACTTAATTTCAAATTAAAACGCAGGGTCTGAAGTCACGCTAGGAGGGTCTGAACATAGATGGGATGTCCATCAGTGGGTTTTGGTCAAAACAACTGATATTTCTAAACTACTCCTATTTGATTGGTGATATCTAATATATAGATGTTTGGACACCTAAAACATCATCTCCTACCTCTACCCTCTCTATTCATATAGAATTTTCAGAAATCCAGATATGGGAGGTCTATCAGTGGGTTTTGGTCAAAACTCACTGATATTTCTAAACTACTCCTATTTCATTGGTGATATCTAATATATAGATGTTTGGACACCTAAAACATCATCTCCTACCTCTACCTTCTCTATTCATATGGAGTTTTCAGAAATCCGGATATGGGAGGTCCATCAGTGGGTTTTGGTCAAAACCCACTGATATTTCTAAACTACTCCTATTTGATTGGAGATATCTAATATATAGATGTTTGGACACCTAAAATATCATCTCCTACCTCTATCCTCTCTATTCATATGGAGTTTTTAGAAATCCAGATATGGTAGGTCCATCAGTGAGTTTTGACCAAAACTCACTGATGGACTCTTAGGTCAAAGTAATCTAATATTTAATCAATTGGATAGTTTGAACTTACTTTTATTCTTGAATAAGTTTATTAGGATAGGTAAAATTCGGTGTTTATTAGGATAGTAACTCCAGATATAGTTTAGAAATAATGATAAACTTAATTAGATATATAATTAGGATAGGTAAAATTGAACTCGAATTTGCTTTCATTATTCGCAAAGTGTTGCTTGTCAAAATACTTAATTTTAATTTATTAGTATTAGTCAATTATGTGACTCTGGATATAAAGTCAAATTTCTATCATCTGAATGTTTAATTGAGCATGCAACAACCTTAAGATAAAACTTAAGGGATTTAGGCCGCCACCGTGGCTATGGTGCAGCGGTAGGGCAACTAGTCGCTATCTCATGCATTCTCGGTTCGATCCCCAGCTACGGTGCATTTGTAGGAATTTTTCCTCCAAATGGGACGCGAACCCTGGGACGCTGAGCTTCTAGACTGCCCACTGCGAGCGCTTCCCGATTTACCCTGGTGGTCGGTGGGAAACTTCCGTGTGGCCGGGCCGATCGCCCGAGGTTGATTGAAAAAACCTCGTTAATCATTTTTTAAGGGATTTAGGCAAAGTAATATGTATATGATTAACCTAGTTGATTCCTCACTCAAGTATCACTTGACACAGCAAAAGAAAACATAGATGTGCCATAGAATATTGTGTCACACTCAATTTAGGAAGGTCACAAAATTAAATTGCATGTTAGAAGATTACCAAAATTACTTAATTTGGACCAACAATTTATAAATTTGATGAAAATTCGAAACAACTTTATCAAAATCAAATTCAATATAAACCAATTGACTTTGTTAGGTCCAACACTAATCAAGGGGGAATTAGTGAAACCCTAAACCAAATAGAAGATCAAGAAGATGAACAAAGTTAACCACAAGAAATCAACAATAATAAACCGATTCAAGAATAAAATTAAGTTCAAACTATCCAATTGATTAAATATTAGATTACTTTTGACCTAAGAGTTCAAACTAAATTGATATATAGAAATTTAAGTTAAATTTCATTAATATCTAAAATTGAATCAGTAGAATAATCTTTACTGGATCCGCGAATGAATTATAGTCATTTAAGAAGAATTGACCCAATTTAAAAAGATAAAAACATTTGTAGAAATAAAATAGATATCTAAAAATAAGTTAAATAAAAAAGGTACAACCGTGAGATAGAAGGTCAACCGCACTTACCGAAATTGATCGTAACGTGCAAATATTAATGTTTTTTATTATTATTTTATTTATTTATATTTTGTAAGTAAATAAAATATATTTAAAAATGGTAGTTGCAACAACTCCGTTGATGTAGGTTGGCAAAATTTTCAACTCTATCTGTAATCGTATTAATTGAATTTAAAGAAATTGATTCCTATGCATTAGATGATTTCAGAAATTGTCCGTTAAATTAATTGACATATACACACATGATAATGTATATATAACGATGTGGCAAATTTTGATTCATTCATTTAAAAAAATAGAAGAAAATTGTTATATTATTATTATGTATTGAGAAATTAAAATTTACGACTCTACAACAATTGATACGTGATGTCGGAATCATACTTTAATTACTATTAATTTTTCAAAATTTTAAATCCCTTAATTAAATTCATCAATAAATCTCTGTCAAAATTAAACTAAAAAGCTCTAATTGAATCTATTTCAACTCCTATAGTATTATTCTTTATTATTTTTAAAAAATTTACAGTACAACGATATTGATATTTTGTTGAGTTGTGATATTAGTTTTAAAAATTAATACCACATCAATTTCTTATTTTGAATTGTATCCTAATGTTTTTTTTTCCCATTTTTTTTGTCCTGGTTCATTTCACGTAGCTGCTAAAATAATTGGAATTGTGTTTCCTCGTGCCAATATGAGACCGGAACAGATAAGTAGGTAAGAAACAGATGAGTCTAGTATTAGGGAGATTAGGCCCCTCTCGAAAGTGGAAGAAGAATTTGAATTGTCGATTATCGATATATAAGTCAATCACGCTGCTTTTCCGACGATGTTTTCATAGAGTAAGTCATTGTACAATTGGAAAACACATCAACTCGACCCCGAAACTTGAAGCCGATCTTTCCGGACCTAAAATCTCCCCAAAATTAATCGTACAATTAATAAAAATATAGGGATATTCAAATTTCGCACGTAAAATCTTCAAACATGAATAACAAAAAAAATCACGGGCTTTACAACTCTTGTTTTTTTTTCATATTTTTTTTGGATAAAGGACAAAAATTAAAAAAGTTCTTTGTTTTTTTATCGGGTATTTTATTTTTAAAAAATATCAAAATGATACATTATATTTCAATTTTTAAAAAAAAAATTGAAGAAAAAAAAGCATTCCTTAATTTTATTAACTTCAAAAGAGCCTTCAATTTTAATAAAATTGTATATTTTTAAAATATAAAACACTTTTTAATAATTTTCACGCTAGATCGCGCATGAAGAATGTTTTCACCCAAACTACAAGCAAAATGCAACATCCGATAAACGTGTAATAATAATTAAATCTTGGAGTTAATTAAATAATTGGCATGTTAATAATGAATGAAGAATCTAGATAATATTGAATTTGAGATGATCTATTCAATTCTACAAAAGTTTTTTATTTGACTAAGATAAATAAAAAAGTACTTACAGTTATAATCTAGAAATTCAATATCTCGTCCGTGAAATAAAAATCCAAGTAAATACACCGAGACACCCATCGTACTTTCTATATATAGCAACCGTTTTCTGTCATCGAGCGCTAAAACAAAAGCCATTAATCATGTCTCTCTTCCAACAAGCGGTAGCTCCATTAAACTTGGCTTTTGATCGACACTTCTTTGCACTCCGGCGATGCGCCACCACCGTCAAGCAACCGTGCCTCACACACATCCGATGCGCCGCCGGCCAGACGCCGGCGTCAAGGCGATCGGCCAATTACCAGCCCAACTTATGGGGCGACGACCGCATACGATCACTCACCGTCAACTCTCCGGTAGTCAGCAGCAGCAGCAGCACTCTGTTTTTCAGCTCTTAAATTGAATTAATTTCATCCTTTTAATTGAAATTAAGTTAATTTTGTCATCGATCTATAGGTGGAGGAGAAGCACGACGCTGAGAGGATGAAACTCCTGAAGGAGAAAGTCAGAAAAGTTGTACGCGACGAGAAGGAAGTGGAAGAACAGCTTCAACTTATCGACCAGCTGCAACAGCTCGGAGTGGCTTATCACTTCAAAGACGACATTAAAGACTCTTTGAGTAGTCTTCATGCGTCTTTAGAAGACGTAAGCTTGAAATTTAAGGATAACCTTCATGCCTCAGCAGTGCTCTTCAGGCTGCTCAGGGAAAATGGCTTCTCTGTTTCAGAAGGTACGTAATTAATCGATCAGTACTGTCATCTGCGAGTAGATATTAATTATTCTTACAGTAATTGTCAGGAACTAATTGATAATATTCTCTGTAAATTAAATGAAGATATTTTCTACAAGTTTAGAGATGAGAAATCAGGGCAGTTCAGGGATTGCCTTAGGAGGGATACCCAAGGAATGCTCAGTCTGTACGAGGCTTCTTATTATGAAAAGGACGAAGAGATGGTGTTGCATGAAGCCATGGAGTTCACAACCGAACACCTCAAGAACATTATTAATGTTTTAGAAGAAGGCATGGCCAGGGAGAAGGTGGCTCATGCCCTGGAACTGCCACTGAATTGGAGGATGGAGAGGCTGCACACGAGATGGTTCATCGAATCATGCTCAAGAGAAACGTCCATGAACGTAAATCATGCTCTGCTTGAATTTGCTAAGCTCGATTTCAATGCAACTCAGAGCGTCCACAAGAAAGAACTCAGAGAAGTCTCGAGGTAACTAATTAAACTAATTAATTAAGTAATTAATCAAGACAAGTGGCCGCCATATATATATATATAATTTGGAACGGTAATTAATTAATCATGCAGATGGTGGACAGAACTTGGAATTGCTCAGGAATATCCATTCTCAAGGGACAGATTGACTGAGAACTACTTGTGGACTGTGGGTTGGGCATCTGAGCCAGAGCACTGGAGATTCAGAGAGGAGCAAACGAAAGCCAACTGCTTCGTGACAATGATCGACGATGTTTATGATGTCTACGGAACCTTGGACGAACTCCAACTCTTCACCGATACCATCGATAGGTACGGAAAGAGAAATTCAACGCCATGAATTTACTGATAAGCATATTGATTCTGGATCGATATGACTTTCAGATGGGACATTAATGCGATCGACAGACTTCCAGACTACATGAAGCTCTTATTTCTCGCCGTCTTCAACACGACAAATGAAGCCTCTTTGAAGGTCATGAAAGAGAAGGGATTGGACACGACGCCTCATCTCAAGAGAGCCGTAAGTGGTCTCGATATATCCTTTTTTTAATTCTGCATGTTAATTCTGATTTCCATAAATATATATCTATATATATTTTCAGTGGGCAGACTTGTGCAAAGCGTATCTAGTGGAAGCAAAGTGGTACCACAAAGGCCACACGCCCAAGTTCGATGAATATTTAGAGAATGGAAGGATGTCGATATCGAGCAACGTGATGGTGGCATTTGCTTACTGCATGGCCCCCCAGTTAACCAAACACGACTTGGAACGTTTCTCAGATTACCCTGCCATTATGCTGCCCAAGTCTAGACTGGCCCGGCTCTACGACGACTTAGCCACTTCAAAGGTATATATATATATATATATATATATATATATATATATATATATAGAGAGAGAGAGAGAGAGAGAGAGAGAGAGAGTTTTGATTACCTCCGAACCGCATGCGTGGCACGACGCTGTGCTGGTCTGCGTGGCAATGACACCACGCCGCTCCCGGGCGATGTCGTCCAGGGGTATCGCCCCCGACTGCAGCTCCGATGACGACCAGCCGGCTCAGCCGCTCCCCCGACTGCAACTCTGGCGACGTCGTCCAAGGCGTCACCCCCGACTGCAGCTCCGGCGACGACCAGCCGGCTCAGCCGCCGGTCCGACTCCGTATGGATCAAGGTCCAGCGAGACGGTGTCACTTGCCTGACCGGTCAGGCACTTGCCTGATCGGTCAAGGCAAGTGTCGGACCGGTCAGGCAAGTGTCGGACCGTTCAATTAAGCACTTGCCTGATCGGTCACCTTGATCGATCAGGCATGCCCGACTTGCCACGAGGAAACGCGTAAATAAACACAATTTAGCGCGGACGCGGCAAGCCACGTCCACAGGTCCGCAGGAGATCAAATTCGTGTGTATATATATATATATAGACTTGATCAAGTCTCCATTATAATTTTCCCACTGATCTCTAGGGGTGAGTAAAAATTTGGAAAAATCGAATTAACCGAATCGAACCAACCGAATTTTGAAATTCGGTTCGGTTAATTCGATTTTCAATTTTTTTCTCAAAATTCGGTTCGGTTTTCGGTTAATTCGATTCAGTTTTCGGTTTTGAATTTTATAATTCGGTTAAACCGAATAAGAATATTAATTTAATTATTTTTTATTTAAAAATATAAATAAATTAAATAAAATCTTATTTTTTTAAAATTAAAATCGAATAAAATTTTAAAATTTCAGTTAAATCGGTTAAAAACCGAATTAATCAATATTTTATCGGTTCGGTTTTCTCGATTTTTATCAAGAAATTCGATCGGTTCAGTTATTTTGAAAAATATCGATTTATTCAATTTTCGATCTATTCGATTCTGTTCGATTCGATTTTAATCGAATACTCACCCCTACTTATCTCGATCGGCATATCTATGCGTAGGATGAACTTGACAGAGGTGATGTGCAAAAATGCATCCAGTGTTGCATGCGCGAGAGAGGTGTCTCAGAAGATGTGGCTCGTGCACAGGTGAAGGAAGCCATAAAGGCGAATTGGAGGAGCGTCAATGGAGATCGTGGCGCTGTGTCTTCATTCGAGGAATACATGAAACGTACGGTGGTCAATATGATTCGTACATTCCAATTCTTCTACCAAGACGAGGATCGGTATGGCAAAGCTGATGGAGAAACCAAGAACCAAGTCATGTCACTGTTGATCAACCCGATTGCGTAATAAGTTGGACAGAGTGCTGTGATCAAAATAATACATACGGATACATTAATTTATGCCACTAATGTTTGAACTAATAAGATTATGATTTCAATCATTTGATTGTATTTTAAAAATTATAAAAAAATGCGAAAGTCATGTTGGATATTAAATGAAAGGCAGGGGGAAAGGTATATATGTTGGAAAGGTATATTTCAATCAAATTGCTTTTGAAATTTGAGAGACATGAAGTGCCTGTTATCTACATGGTTGGCCAATTGAATTGCACCCATGGGACTATATGTAACAAGAATATGATATACAGTCAGGTTCAACGTAGACTGATATATACCTTGGTCTGATATGAGTACATATCAGGTCCACGGATTTTCTCATACTAAGACACTTAACTAAATTTTAAATATTATGAGACTCATATTATACAAACAAATAAAAAAAGAAAAAAAAGTGAAGAGAGGAGATGAAAGAGATGAAAAGATCCGAAGAATAGAATGAGAAAATATATATAATTATTCTCTTTAATAAATATGAAAGTAATGTGTATTTTTTTTTATTATATATTCCCTTGGGTAAAAAGCCAAAAATGAAATCAAAATGTCTCCGGAGCTATGGTGCAGCGATAGGGCGATTAATTGCTTTCCCAGGCATCCGTGATTCGATCCCCAACTACGACATATTTGTAGGAATTTTTCCTTCAAATGGGACGCGAACCCTGGGACGCTGGACTTCTAGACCGTCTACTGCGAGCGCTTCCCGATTTACCCTGACGGTCGGTGGGAAACTTCTATGAAGCCGAGCCGGTCGCCCGAAATTGGTTAGAAAAATCTCGTTAATTTTTTTTTTTCAAAAATGAAATCAAAATGGCCATTAGATTTCGTGTCACGCGCGTTAGATGAAATATAAAACAATATCTTTTATGATTGCGCTACTAACACATTTTCTTTTAAAAAAAAACAAAAGTAATGTAGGTCCGTATAATTTATGGGTACGATGATAAAAATGACCATGCTTCCTCTACACGTTTTTTTTTTCTTCAAAAGGAAAGAAAAATTAGAGCGTTGCGTCAAAAGACGAGATTTCTATGGTTACGTAATGTGACAAACAAGATTAGTGAGGGAACTTGCAATCTACAAAGAAAGAAATTAAACAAGAGAAACAGTGAGGCTGACCTGGAATCTATTCCATGGCGGTGGTAGAAATTTGAAAGAACATATCTATTTCTTCTAACAACTTTTCATGCTCTGGTTTACTCTCATTGCTGTACATATTCGACGACAGCATAAGTTGGATGAGCACATTGCAGATATCACCCATATCGTCATGGTTTTTGATTGCTTTGGGAAGATCCTCCTTTGGAGTCTGCTCTCTGAAGCTATCTGTGTATGCTTGCTTTCTGCAAACCTGACAGAATTATAAACGGAAAACAAACAAAAGGATAAGTAACTTCGAACCAAGGAAAACTCATAAAGGATGTCAGAGTGAGATCTGAATTTACTTCAGAAGTACAGGATGCTTAAAATCAAAGAAAATGTCTACATCACACAAGAGAGAACTCTGACCTGGAACAAGTGATGGATAGTATCGACCTGCTCTTTGTTCATATATTTCCTGACAGTCAATTCCTTAAAAAGCTTAACCATATCTGGGGTCAAATTACATGCTGAAAGGTTGCCAACTATCCCAGATATACATGAACTACTGAACACTGAGTTCAACCATGGAGGTGATTCATTCAGTTGGAGTAAAATGATGGCGACATGAGCCGCAGGCTTGTGTTGATTTATGAAAGATCTTGATGCTAAACTAGGTGCAGCTAAAGCCATTGCTAATTCCTCCATGATAATCCTAAACCATCTGGAATTTCTGATCACCCTCTTCTCCAGCACCCCGAACTTTTCCCACCCTAAAAGTCTTGAAAGGCAAACACGACAAGCTGTGGCAGTTGAAAAGTCTTCGTAGAAAAGCAAGCCTTCTGTAACAGTCATAATAGATTCCAGATATTTCATAGTTAACTTTAGATCATTATTACTTTTTTCCCTCTGATCCGAAATTCTTGCCAGCAGCTCCATCAGACAATGTGAAGAAACCAACTTCACAATTGTAGGCCCGAAGTGCAACAGCCTACATATATCATGACATTTGATACAAAAGCCTGATGATCGATGAACTTCATCGTTTGATTGAAAAAAATCCTGCCAATCTATAGCTCCCTGAAAAATGATATGAGAACTGAAAGAAAATTGATTAGTTGTGCATAAATGATATGTATAAATCACTACTGGTAAGTCCACTAACCTTCTCAAAGAGAAAAAATATAGTAAAAGAACAAAAATTAAGGTCTCTCCTGCTGGTGTATCTTCATCACAAGAAAGTAATGTCGGACCTTTTCCACATGACGTTTGTACAATTTTCTCAAGCACAGAGGCAAGTGACTTGTCCAGCAGTATAGCTTTTGATGCTTCCACAAGTTTTTGTCTGGTGGAATAATGCAGGATGAGGCTAAAAATCGAAATTATCAGGAGCTCTTCTTGGTCAAACGTGGAGGAAGTTAATTTAGGCTTCGAATGCTCAAGCAACTGCTCAAACAGAGAATCCAATAAGATGTTCACAATTACGGGTTGTTTCAAACTGGCTTGAAAGAGAAACGTCTCTACCTATATAAATCAATAGGTCCTAGTCCTACTAAAACAAACAAAAAGAATCGAAGATTCACCGTGCAACATATATTAGAAGACTTTTGCTCTGTTGCCTCCAGAATCTATATAGCATGCTATAAAATGATTTTGGATTTGCAAAAGCTAATTTCATCATATTAGGATATGCCGGAATTATGACAGTATATGGAGTGGTTTGAGCAGGGTAAGAAGGAAACTGCATATATGATCCCATCCACAAAATGAGATAAGGAATACCTTCAGTATGATTCCATGCCAATCTTCATCTTGGCAAAGAGCTGCATGATCAGCCAAATAAAGGACATTGAAAATTAAGAGGCAGCAGGTTTCAATCTGATTGAAGTATACAGAGTAAAAGACCTTCCGGAGTGCTTCAGCAATGCCGTGCAATATGAACTCATTAGATGCCCTAGGAAAGATACTTAGTATGCCTGTCATGGCATTGACCAAGTGTATTATATCATTTTTCCTGTCTTCTTCCCCTTCTACTAGTAGTGATAGCATCAATTGGATAACAAAGTTATCTCCAGAAACTATTAGTTCTGCTATCGTCTGGATATCTAGTAGTTTAATAGAATTTTCTTGCACACAAATTTGATCCTTGTTTGTGCTATACGATCGGCAAACATTCAAGATCAGGAAAGAGAGAGGTGTCAAGATTTCTTCTTGCTGGAAAAGCCATTTTAATGCTCTTGAATGTAGGTATATAGAGAGCAAATCCCAATCCATTCGAGCTATCAAATTAAAGATAGACTTTTCTGCCTCTGCACTGTATGGTATTTTATAGTTCAATGTATCACTTCTGACAAGAGCATAAAGATGCACCAATTGAGAACCCATAATAGGGTGAGCAGCTCCAGATGACAAGTTATTGAAGTTAACAAGAATATATTGCTCCAAAGAAGCCAATAATTGATTTCCATCAGTGAGCCTAGAAGAACAAAATACACCATAAGCTAATCTAAAACACTATACAATAGATGGGGTGACAGCATATTACCTATCACCATATAATGAGCTGACATATAGCAGCATAAGAACAGCACTCTGACAGCAAGCAAGAAGTGAATCTTGTAAGTTGCTCTGACCAAGTAGATATATCAGTTCTAGAGGATCGCAAGGAAGATTGAGATAGCAATCTCTGATGGGTTGCCCACTATCAGGGCCTAAAAGTCGATCAATAACTAAACTTAGCGTCATATATATTCTTGTTTTCATCTTTGCTGTGGGAAAGAATCCCAAACAACCAAATGCTAAACTGAACCAAGATGATGAAACCAAAAATTCAGCAAAACATCGGGTTACAATTTCAGAACCTTTAAGTAATATTAGATGAAAAGTTTCAAGAATACCAAGTACAATTTCCTCATCTTGCATTTCATCAATAACTCTTGCAAGCCAAGGTAGCAGATATTTTTCACAAGTTTCAGTAATCTGCTTCTCCAATTCCTGTTTAGCACATGTTATGGAACATTCTTCAACAATAGATGAGTACAATTCTTTTAGGAGGTAGAGTGAGTATAAAAATATGACTGAATCTTCCTGAGATGAAATAGATGAAATGATGGCATTTCTAGATGCCTCTTGCATCAAGGGTGCTAATTGATTTATATTGCAGGAAGATGGTGATTTAAGAAGCTCCACAAATGTCAAGCAGGCCAAGGTGAAAGCTTCAGAAACAATGGGAAGAACAACTGTATCTTTCCTTTTGAAAAATTGTGCCAAGATCCCTGCTAATTCCTCTACTTGAGAAATGGACATAATTCCTGGGCAATGTGTGATGCAAGTCCAAACAAGTTTTAGAGAATGATTTTGAGCTGGATGAAGAGGTATCTCAGTTACATACTGTAAGACTGGAAGCAATATATTAAATCCTACAGCAAGTCTATGTACAAAGACTTCGTCAACAGTTGCTAAAATATCAAGAATATGAAGGCAAGAAATGATGACAGAATCTTTGTTTCCTGCAGGTTGCATATCAACACCATAACATAAAATAATAAGCAACTTTTCCATCTGGTTATGTGATATTTATACTAAACTCAAAGATACTACCTGACAATCTGAGTACTTCAAAAACATAATCTGCAATGTCCTTTTCAATTAGAGCTTGAATTTGTTTCAAAGAACTAAAACCAGATGAGACTGTGTGAAAGATCAAGTCCAAGGTGTTAGTTTGCAATTGGATATCAGAAGAAAGCAGAGGGCCTTTAATAGCATCAGCAAACATGTCAACAAGAGATGAAGACAGGAGCAATCCATCTTCTTTCATCGTCTTATCCCTTTCACTGTTCAAACCAAGCAATTGGTTATTTCCAAACACATTCTCGAAGACACCCCGCTGAGCTAACACCAAAAGTAATGCTGGATATGCACATGAACACGATTCAAATTTGAGATACTAAAGCAAATAAAAGATGGACAGAGTTCAATATATTCTCAAATCAGTTGACAATGCCAAGTAATTAAGCTGCTAATTAATCTACAAGAAAAATGGAGACTAAAATCCTATGCTGATTGAGCTTTTTATCAGCAAAACAAAGTGAAACTTTTAAATAACACGTATTCAGGCATCCCCTAACAAGCTTAGATAGATTATTGGGCTCCATAAACATCAGCCCACTATCCCCCATCCTCTATCGATGTTCCCCGGAAAATATAAAGAGAATTCAAATCACTAGATAAGCCAGTGATTTTTTCCAGCAAACACAAAAGAAGATGTGTACATTGGTGATAGGCCAGTAGCAACTGGCAGAAGTTGTGTATGGCCTGTACTTGGTATGAAAACTTGAAATCTACATATGCAAATGTAACCACTATGATTTGATTGATATCCAAAAATGGATACAATTAAATGACACCAAAGTCGATGAGTCTAGTTAACCAATTATGGCATAACTACTCGGAGTCAACATCCACTCAAGATATAGCATATTTATGAATTCAATCAGCTAATTTCTCATAGTCATCAATCCTCGAATACTTGAGATGAAAGTGTTATTCACAATTACAACACAAGACTGAAAAATAGAAAAGCTAGTCCCATATCAAATTAAAAAAGATAAAGGACGTGACCAACCTATGCAATTTGTGCGAACATCGTCCTTTTGGGCCTTGAGCAAAGTTTCAAGCGCAAGTTTCAGCAATGATTCTTCTTTTAATGAGTAATCATTTTCAGAGCTGCTCTCATCAGTCCATGGCATAACCTGTTGAAGAAACATCTTATAAAGCACAAACAGGATCTCCCCACGAATATCTTCACTGTTGCAAAGCAAAATAAACAATTATTTTTATTTTTGGACGAGGCAAAGATATGACGGTTATTCAGAATCCTTTCTGCTTCACCTTGGCAACTGAAGACCCGTGACAAGTATTGAGAAAAGGGCAGCCTTATCTCTAATATGGGCTGCTGGGTTACAGTCTTGCTGAGAATTAAGTAACACTCCCAAGCAATGCAGCTGCGTCAAGAGGGTACAAATTAGAAATGACTTTAAAGATTGGCAGCACGGTTAGTCTCATAAATTTGTGAAATCGCCTAATTAGCGAAGTAACTGTGAGGAGGCACAAAATCAAATTGAGGAGAGCAAACGGCTACCATGAAGAATTGCCGTCGGCTCCAAGCAAGCCCGCCCGATGAGATGAAATCCGAGATGCGAGAGACTAAATCCCCAAACACAGAGCGGGGAAGTCCGCACTCGGAAAGATCGGAGACAAGGTCGATCAACTGGCGTGCGAGAGGCTCGTCATCGAAGGACGCGAGCGCCCGCACAAGGGGGGACACGATAACGTGAGGCTGACGGCCAGCCAAGCGGCGAACGAAGTCGGGGCAACGGATTGCGGCGGATAGCTGAGAGAGAGCGTAGGAGACGTGGTGAGTCAGGGCGCGTGGATCGGAGAGCAGCGCTGAGAGGCAAGCGAGGCAGATCACGCCGCCCTCCGACGTAGCAACCGCCATCGACGGCCGGTGCCCCTTCCCGCACCCGACCCTCTCACGATCGTCGCCAGCATCTTCGTCGAACAACTCCATCTGCCATCCTTCTCCGCCTTCTTCTTGGAAGACCACTCCGTCGCGCCGCATCGATGGGATTGGTGGAGCGTGGAGAGCGAGAATTGAAATGGCGCGGTTTTGAGTAGGACATTCAATTTATCCCTACGAACTTCAAAATATTCAATTTGGCCACTCGGGTTACAATAATTCATGGATGGCGTCGCCAAGATAGCGAACGTTCCGATGCCGAGTCACAGGCTTGTCACGTCAAGCACAATGGATCGCATATGTGCGCGAACGGGATCCTCTATCCTAAGGATCCCTGTCCCGTCTGTCCCATACTCGCCAGGCGATGGCCGGTGAGTCGTCCGATCGACGATCGAACACCACCAATAATTTTTTATTGTCGTCTCGATTCAAATGATATCTTGGTATAACGATGAATCGGTCGAAATCATCACATTACAATTTCGTCGGATTCAACGGTGAATATGACGAGATCGCAATTGCGACGGTCCCCGACGAACTCATCGTACCCCCAAGGTCTAGTTTTGTTCGCGGCGACGGTCGGAAGCCGCCAATGGTGTCCGATCGACGATCGGACGACTCGCCGGCGATTGGGACAAAGGAACAGGGATCCTCTTTGGGACAGAGGATCCCGTCTCATATGTGCGACCTCTGCGAGACTGCAACCCCATCGCCAACGGGATCCTCTATCTAGAGGATCCCTGCCCCGCCTGTCCCATATTCATCGGCGATGACCGACGAATTGTCCGATCGACAATCAGACATTATTAATAATTTTTTATCTTCATTCCGAATTAAACGATATTCTGAGATAACGATGAATCAATCAGAATCGTCGTATTACAATCTCGTCGAATTCGACGATGAATACGACGAAATCACAATTGCGATGATATCCGACGGATTCACCGTACTCCCAAGGGATAATTTTATTCTTGGTGACGGCCGAAAGACCACTGATAGTGTCCGATCGATGATCGGACAACTCGTCGGCTATCGTCGACGAGTGGGAGAGAGAGAGAGAGCTTCCGCAGGACAGAAGATCCGGCCTCCCGCATCGCAGACTAGTCGTTGGCTGATCTGCAAGGACGGACTGCCGTTCACCTACGGACTAATTATACCGAAAACCCATAACTTAGTTTATAGTTCAAGATTAATAAGAAACATTACCAAAGCAATTAGCAACTAAGAAAAAGTGCTAAAAACACCTGAGAACGTGCATTGAGGTTCTCTAAGGTAATGCAAAACAGGAAAAGAAAAATATAAATATATATCAGTCTACTGATCTAGTTCAACTTGGTTGGTAACACATAATACAACACGGCGGAAGCACCATTACCTACGAGCAAGAACTCAAAAATTGGTTTCTACAAGCAGGAACTCGAAAACTGGTCTAGCAATAATCCTTGCTGCATTGCTCTTAAATGATTTTGTTTCTGGCATCTTCAAGTTTCTTCAATATTTCCCCTGGAGTTCTGTCAAGTTCATCAGCAATCTTCCTCTGCAAGTCAGGAGGAAGAGTTGGGAACTGCTCGCATAGGTCACCATCAATGACATCCTGCAGAACGAATAGAGCAAAATCACACGGGATGAGTATCAAAGTAATCGATCTGTATTCTGTATCTTAGCTTCGACGAAGAGTGATATTCCCTGTATATTCTAACTAAATTATTAGCTATAACCTACAGGTCCCATTCCAGTGCAATTACTTGAGGGAAAATTATATACATCAATACCAATGGCGCATTTAAAATCTCTCTATAAATTTGAAGACTCACCTTGACAGGGAAATAAGCAGATCTGAAGGCCATATGATCCCTACCACACAAAGGCGGATGTTCTTGCCTCATGTGCATTTCCAAGTGGGAAAAGAAATCCACATCTTCCCTGGAGATAAATGGAAGTAATGCACCTACACTTCCCATCACAGTCCCATATATAACACATTCACCTCCTCCGGGTATCAAAGAGGACTTTTGCAAGCATGTCACAACATCTCCTATATGAAACTGCACAATCTCCTCGACTTTATTAGGAGCACCATTCAACTTCCCTTGCTCCCATTTTATTTTACCTCCTGTTGGATCTTCCTCGATCTCGTCTGATAAATCTTGTGGCAGTCGAACAAAGTATATGTTTCCAAACTTATCAGCTCCAGCCATGGTGTCAAAATCTATGTGATGTGCTGCGGTGAGCCACCTTGGGACAGAATCATCCGCAAATATGTAAAGTTGATTTTCATCCCTTCTGTACTTGCAGTAATGAAATGACTGCAAGAAAAGATTTAAATGATAACAGGTTGGCAAAAATAGCCATACATGTAGTGGGAAAATTCCTGCTTGAATTGAGTAGAACCATGTGCAAAAATTGTTCAAATGAATCCAAACAAGAACTCATGCATGGAAATATAATATCAAATGCTCAAACACATCCATAAGATGCAAAGGTGAAATTCACCAGCATTTCTGATTAATGATCACGTTTACCTAGGGAGAATCGAACACAAGCAAATTGGTTGATGTTGAAACATGAGAAAAGAGTAATCAACAAAAGTGTTTCCAAGGAATATATAATTACATGGTCATGGCCTAGTTCAGCCTTGTAAGAAAAATGTTCCATGATACCTTAAACTAAATTCACAAGGGGCAAACATTGAGGTCCATCCTAGATACAAAAGAGCATGCACCAGTAAGAGATATAATAATAGTTGTGTGAAAATCATGTCACAAGAAAGTATAAGAAAGAACACCATCACCAAGATAGGTCTTCTCTAACTGTGTACATATATATTCTCGCAACAAGTTATAAAAACTCACATATAGTAAGCAGTTGACAAAAAAAAACTTGCCATTAAGAAGGATTATCAACTCAGATATGACTAACTGGAAGAAAAAAAATGCCATATGACATACTATTGCCTCAATGACATCTTGATTAATTGCATATCTAAGATGGCAGAGGTTATGATAGTTAATTATATTTGCATAATGTCAACGGTTGGTCCGGTACAAAGAGAAAGGCTCCAATTTGCAAAACATACCAAACTACTGATTGAATGCTAACATAAGTTTATTTGCCAAAAATGTACACCAAGCTATAGGGCTTCATAATGGTCCATTGGACAGACAATACCTATTACAATAGTATTACAGATTAAACACATTCTGAAACATTTTTGCAAATCTCTAAAATTATTTATCTAACCCATTTGGGAAATCTAGCATTGGAATCCAGCCTGAATTGGAACAAGTACCTGAGGCAAGAAGCAGACAACAGAGTGACTAATAGCTGCACACCTACTCATTTTAGGCCAAGTATTGAGCATTAGTCCTCAATGTGAAATCAAGCCTTTGGGGGGACGATTTTAATACTCCAATTACTCCCACGTCAAAATTAAGAAGAGGATGGTTTCTAAGACACATGCTTTACTGGACTATAGGGCTAGATCTCTCAAATATCTGGATGGAATCACCGCAGAACTAACATTCAGAATCTTCTGACATAAAATGAGATGATTGACTTAAACCTATCCCTCAACTAGAGCTATATGTGTGTTTATTTATAACTTGTTTAGCTGTGATCTTCCTTCGGTTAATTAATAAACTTTGTTGGTTTTATATGCTAGTCATTTTTATTTTTATCAATTTAAAAATTATTATAATATTTTTAAATGCTGGCAACATATGTGCTGCCACTCTGTCGTAGAAATGCTTTTAAAATTTTGCCATCAATTCTATTGGTGTCCTCTCCAAAGATATTTCAAAGGAATGATTGTTCTCATGTAAATTTGTTCATAATATGCTGGCAAACTGACAGCAAAAGAAAGAAAACACTCCACACTAGCAACCTTAGGGGGCGTTTGGTATGCTTGTTTTCCATTTTCATTTTCTGTAGAAAATGTGATTTTCTGGAAAACGTGTTTGGTTTGCATTTTCCAACCTTGTTTTCCAGAAAAAGATATAGCATTTTCTGGAAAACTAGAGAATGAAATAAAATCATTTCCCAGAAAATGAGAAAATGCGATTTTCTGGAAAATGAAAATAGAAAATGGAGCAAACCAAACGCCCCCTTAGGTTCTCACTATAGTTTGATAGGATTTCTTGTCAATCAAACCTATCTTTCCCTAAAAACTCAAATGTGTTCAGGAAAATATTTTCTATGTATTCTTTGAAAGATAATTCAAAAGAACGATCGTTATCATATAATTTGTTCATGAGGTACTGACACACTCTCAGCAAAAAAAAAAAAAGCAAAAAACACTCCACATAAGCAACCTTATAGATTCTCACTAAACTTTCATAGGATTTCTTATCCACCCAAGCTTCCTTTTTGCTAAAAGCCCAATGTGTTAAGGATAAGTAATTTTATAAGAACATTTAGATGATCAACGAATTAGTTGGATTATATAGCTGGAATTGATGTGGATTGAATATCTTATGTGGATTCTAATAATAACTTAGCAGTACTTCTAATTAGTGTAAGAAAAGTTATTTTAGGTCCAAACATTGAGAAGTTTGTTCAAAAGATTTTAAATCTGTTAGCAATCTTATACCAGAAGTAGAACAATAAATTAGCTCTGCTTGAAAATTGCCAAGCATGGGCAATTATATATGGCATATTTTTCTAATCAAGGCTCAAAAATGAACATGATTAGGCCATTAGAAAGAGCCTTGGTGGTTCAACCAAAAAAAGCTTTGATGGGAGTTAAACGATTGGCTTAGTCAAACCACAATTTGCAAGAGTTCCTTCATGATCAGCACAAATATCTAACAAACTAAAGTGATGGACAAAGATCAGAATAAAGATAAGTGTTATAACACAACAAAAAAAGCATACCTCCTGGATATCGCCAACATAAATCCTATCACGATATGTATTGATAGAAACAATAGTGTGGGGAAAGAGCTTGTTTTCGCATTTTCTGAGCAACCTCCTTTTTCCTAGGTCATACAGTCTGAGTACTGGACCAATACCAGCAAGGAGTCTCCCCTGAAACTGGTGCAAAGCAAGTGGAACTCCCTCTACTTGTGTCTTGTGCAAAAGCTCAAGAGACTTTCCTTCCTCAACAAATCTATATATGTGAATGAACCCAGCAGCAACAGTTCTCTTAGGCCAGAATTGTAGTCCTTTTGCAGTTCCAACAGCCAAAAGTGTCCCATACTCCTTATCATGGAAGTTCACGGTACAAATGCTAAATGCTGCTTCATTGTCTTGAAGCTCAAGCAGACAAGTTGTATTTCCTGTTTTGGGATCAAGAACTCTGATGCAAGAGGCCCACCTATCTGACTCTGCCTTTGGATAACCATATTGCTCATCTGGAAGAGCATCCTCTTTCTCATCATCACCATCACCATTGTCCATCTGTTCACCATTATTTGCATTTCCATTTTCGCCCATCCCAGCAGCTTCCAAGCATTCCTTCCGAGCAGCTTCTCGCTCTTCTGCAGTAAATGCCCCTTGATCACTCTCAATGATAATTAAATGCTTGCGCTTGGGCAGCAGCACAAATTTCCTAGGAGTATATCGCAAAGGTACAACTGTCTCATTGAATGTCTCTCCCAGTCGCTCCACTGTGAAAATTCTCAGAGCTTCATTGGCCACTGCAACAACTCCTTCAGCACATTGATCAGAAGAAAAAGATGCAGCATATTCAAGTGCCTCATATGAGAGAGGAGTTAGCAAAAAGTGTCCTTGATGAATATAACCAAGCCAAGGCCTACTGGACAAGCAAAGCATAGCTTGTCGGCCTCTTACAGTAGCTGAGAATAGCTTGGGAGCTCTCAATCCTAAGAACCGGGATCGGGTATCAGAGAGCTGACCAGTGACCATATCAACAACTGTCCGGAAGAGAACACCATTCTGCAAACCAGCATTAAGAAAAACACTAGCAGGATGATCAGCTCCATCGTCTCCTCCAGTGGAAGCCATTACCTCAAGCAATAGGAGTGACTCAGGTGGTGAAGATACACTCTGAACACTCAAGATCTGCATACAGTCATCAGGATCCAATGACAGAATCCTTATTGTGTTATCATAAGATCCAACTGCAAGGAAACGGGATCTCTGCCTGCCTTCTGGAACTGGTGCAATATCTAAGCATGCCACATCCCCAGGCATCTCATGCTTCTCCACCTCCATCAACTGTCCAGTCAAGTCCATCTCAAAATAGATAAGTTCCCCTCCGCTCAGTGCAATAACCACCTGAAGCCTGTTGGAGCCAACCTTCACAATGGTCTTCTTACCAGGTGTCTTCCACTCATTGATACGGCCATCCTCTCTGATATGCCTAATTCCATTGGGATGGACCTGCATTAGAGAATCATCTCCTAGCAGAGACACAGAAAGTGAAGGAGTGGTGTCAAGAAACCCACTATCGCTGACTTCTTCAATGGTCTCACCAATGGAGAGCACAAGTGTGGCGTTGACAAAAGAGACAACGATGTAAGCATCAAATTCATCATTGATATTCTTCTTCACAGTCCAGACTGCACTGGGTGTGCCTGGAAGTTGTGACACGGCCATCTCATTTATCGCCAAACCTGGCCTTAAAATCCGCAGCGATGAGCGTGGGCCCCTACCACAGAGTGTGAATACTGAGGAGTTTCTTCCTCAAAGAGATTCAGTATCTTCATGTCCATGATGGGCATGAGACTTTCAACAAGGTCAATCCTGACTAGGTTCTTTAAGCCACGTGGCTGGAAGAAGACCGGTTGGAATCCTTCCTCGGTCTCCATCAGAGTGGCAGATGAAGCTTCAATATCCTCAGCCTCACCAATGGCCTGGAACTGATAGAGGGCATGGTTGCCAAACTCGGAAGCTGCAAATAGAAAGCCAGTCTTCAGGACGCACATGGATGTGGTGACAGGAATGGTGTCAAAATACTTAATCTTGAGCTCAGTTACCCGGTCGCCCTCATGCTCAAGTGTGACCTTGAAGATGTCCCCATACTCGGTCTGCAGTAAGAAGAAGAACATGGACTTTTGGCGGTGGGTGGCAGCAGAAACCACAAGTACTCCACGTTCAGCAGGGAGGTCAGCACGGCGAGGAATGACAGCACGGACATCTGGGTGGCCTTGGTTTTTGTAGATAACGAAATTCTCGGCGCAGACAAGGACACCGCTGGGGCCATCACCACCGCCCGGCACAGTAACGAGGAGATTTGCACCATTGTCAACAGGTTCGGACCACTTGCGAGAGACATGGTTGAGACCAAGGTCAAGCTCATAGAATGTGAGGTGCTTCTGAGCGTCCGCGGCAGCCTGTCCGGTCGGGTCAAGATCAGACTCGGAGTAATCTAACTCGATGGAGGCAAAGATGGGATTATCGAAGCCGCAGTCGACCCCGACAACCGAGTAGGTGATGGTGTGAGACTTGTGGGCTTCGAGAGGGGAGGAGATCGTGAGGCGGGCGACAGCATCACGGTTGAGGACGTACACAAGCTTCTGCTTCTCGCAGGCAGCAACCATGACAGCGCGACCCTTGGGGTCGACAGCGAGGAACTGGCCGGGGACGATCCGGCGGCAGCCAGATTTGCCGAACGTCTCCTGGTGAACCTTGTGGAACATATTGTGCTCTCGGGAGTATTCGAGGATTACGAGGCGGCCGGAGTCGGAGCCAACCACAAGGTAGTCTTTCTGGGAACCGGTAAGTCGGAACTGGGCGAGGGAGCGGATGGCGCCGAAGACATCCACGGAGAGAAGGGTCTGCAACTTACCGGATTCGTCGGGACGTAGGAGATCCAGGTTTTTGCCCCGAGCCACCACGATTTCCTGAGTCTTGCCGCCGACGAAATTCCCATTGGTGGCGCACACAATCCCGCCCGCCCGCTGCAGCGTCAAGCTGTACAAGTACATCCCTCCTTCTCCGTACCTCCTCTTCCTCGCGTCTTCTTCTTCCTTATCTTCTCCCCGAACTGTGCGTGAACCAGATCGGGGGTTTAGGGTTAGGGCATTTAGCGGATCTAGACTGGGTTAAGAAGCAAGGTTTGACGTCCAAACCGGTTCGGCCTACAAAACCTTCGACCGAACCGGGGGGAAAGAACTTGGTCTGGACTTCACAATTTTATATAAATATAAAACAATTAATAAAATAATAAAATTTTGTCAATAAAAAACAAAAGTATGAAATTGAACGAGAAATCCATCCCTCTTAACTTATTTTATTGGAGGATTTAATCACGATATGTTATTTACTTATTTTGATAGGCAAATCATAACGAATACTTTTCCGATTTATTATGATGGCTCATGGAAAATTTTCCAGAGTTAAATCGATCATCTTCGACTGGAAAAGTTAAGGGGAAATTTTCTTAAACTTTTCAATCTCAAACTCAATTTTGCATGTAGTCCTCATTCAAAATTTTCTTTGCATACAGTCCCTGATGGAATTGATAAGACAGTTCTGTGAGTATTATTTAAAGAAAATTGAGTATAAAAATTAGAAATTTGAGTATGTAAGATTACATCCACCACATCAAGAAACTGTGTACTCAATTTTCACTCTTTTATACTCATTTTTCACTAATGTATACTCAATTTTCACTCTTTTATACTCAATCCATCAGGGAGTAAATGCAAAGAATTTATCAAATGGAGAGCGAAAGCAAAGATCAAATGGGGATTGGAGAGTTTTCTACAATTTACCGAATATTCGGATTTAAAAAAATGTAATAGAATTAATAAGAATAATTCATTTGCTCTATAACTTAGTTTAAGTATCGACAAGATGAAATGATTATAACTTCACAATTGATAATTGTACAATACAATACAATATACTGAATAATTAATGAGTTGAACCTGCTTCACCATTCCTGCAAAAGTAGAGAATAAAACAATGGATGGTCTCACAATCGAGATCTTCTTCATCACTTCATGTCGGAAAATGTGTTTTCTGAACTCTAATCTACCAGATAAAGCAACATTGGCTATGGAATTTCCCATTCTCATATCTGTGGATGACATAAAAGATTTGAACCAACCAAACAAAATTTCTCAGGGCGAACTGTATCCATTACGATGTGATTTCTGCCATCTCCAAGCAATGGAAAGGCTCTCCATCAGATTGGTGCGTTGTGCTGTCCAATTCAGTTCGCGGTTGATCTTCCAAGGATCACTATAAACTTCAGCATAGTCCCCCGGTCTGCGACTGAGATACTCGACTTTGATGTCTGCCCCTGTGGCTTCTTTGCAGGCGTCTACAAACTCTTTCACCGATCTACCTGCATTGGCACCAATCTACTTTGGTGAATGACAGATTTATCAGATATGTGAACAATCTTGAAGAGCTAGGAAAATACCTTTTCCAGTCCCAACATTGTATATTCCAACTCTTTTAGGACTCGGTTTCTCGAGGGCTTTGACATGGGCATCCACGAGATCAGTGACATCGATGTAATCTCTTATGCAAGTTCCATCTCTTGTTGGGTAGTCTGTTCCCTTCACCTATAAAAAGAACATTTTTATGTTCTATTTCAAAGCTATTTGAAGATGATCGGTCAGCTTGGAGTGGCTGCATTGTGTACCTTCAGACCTGGTATGATACTTAATGCTGCATCAAAGCATGCACCAGAAATCCGTCCATGCTCCCGTAGTTCGGGTCTTGGAGCTTCGCCTAATCGTCCTTCGGGGTCTGAGCCAATGACATTAAAATATCTGGAGCAGAAAGACTATCAATCTCCTTCCTTCAGTGAGGTTTCATAATTCAATTGCTGCTATCAGAAACAGACCTTAGAATCATAACAGCCATATTCGAGTTCTTTGAGAAATCCAAAATGATGTCCTCTGCCATTTTCTTGGCTTTCCCATATGGATTGATGGGAAACTGCATTTGTATATCAGTATTAATAACCATAATGCTCAATTTTCATGAGATGTTTCTTTCTACCAATATATAGTTACAATTAAGCAATATACAACTGGTGAGGAATTTTGGTTTGCAAAGTGAAAATGAAATAAAGTTAAGGCCATGAAACAAGGCAGCATTGTTTGAACTTTGAGAGTTTGTTTGTCGCGATGATAAAAGAACATCGGTCACAATTCGTTGGGTTGAACGGCATAGCTAGTGATCGACTACTAATATATTGCTCTATTCTAACCTGAGGAGTTTCTTCTGTATAGGCATTTTCTCTGGTTCTCCATAGGTAGCACATGTACTCGAGTAGATAAGAGTTTTAACCCCATGCCTCGCCATGGCCTCAAGGACTACCAAAGTGTTTGCTGTTATGTTATGATAGTATCTGTTACAAAAGAACTTGTTATTAAATATATGATTGTTACAATAGAAAACTCAATCAGTTAGTTACCTAAGAGGCTCTAGTGTACTCTCTCCCACATAGGCAACTGCTGCAAAGTGCATAACAGCATCAAATGCATTTTCAGAAAATATTTTGTCGACCTTTTTCCGAGTCAAAGACGAACATAAAGGTTGGTTTATGCAGAAATTCCAGATAGATTAGGATACAGTTTTAGCGTCGCCTAGATCTGCAAAGATAAATTGAAGCCTCCCTGGCTGAGGAAAGAGTGACTGGAGGACTTTAATGGCTCCAATATTTCCCCTTGAAAGGTTATCCTACAAAAAACATGAGAGAAACTCTTGTTACTCTCCTGAAGTAGAACAGCATTATCTAACAATTGTTCTATCGTATAACTGTAATTGAATTGGCTCACCACTATTGTTACTCTGTATGAGTCTTTCAAGAGTCGGAGTGCAGCGTGCGAGCCAATGTAGCCAGCACCTCCCGTTACTAATACATGAGTCACACCAAGTTCATGACGAGAGAACTGTATGATGATAAAAAAGATTTCAAAAAAGTTTTGTATGAAACAATGAAGCTGAAAGAACACCTTCAGTCTTTATTGATGGTGTATGTAAACATCAATTTTAAAGGAATGGTGACAGGAGTTGGTTAAAGGAGTACATCACTTCAATATACGAGCAGAAAACAAGTAACTGCAAAGTGATCCGTGAGATAGTTTGAATCTTTATGCCAATATATAATTCCAAAAGGCTCAATTCAGAAAGAGAATTCACAAGTAATTTCTAAACTTTTGAAGCAAAAACATCACAATTATGTCCCAGAGTGAGCTTGTCAGAGATTTTAGTGATGAAGTGTAAAATATGAAGTGTAATCTATCGATCTAGTTAGTTTGATCTCAAAGATTATGATCATTACAGAATCAAGAAGAAGATATAAAAGTCAGAGTAGGTTTAAAGATCTGAAATGTGCTTTCATTCAGAAGAGACCAAAACTTCTAACTTGCTGTAGACAACATCTTCTTAGAGGTAAGTCAAAACCAAGACTTCCCCACACAATAAATGTGTGAACATGGCACCTGTTGATACTAAAAGTGTGGATACTAAAACTCAGCCAAGGGAAAGACATCTGCTTGAAGCTCACAACTATCCACTGGTTAACAAATCTTGTGAAGCATTGATATAGTCTAACTAATTAAGTTTTTACAGGCTCACCACATTAGTGCCATTGGAGCCGAGGGACTGTTTGGCAATCAGTGTGCATAAGACTATTAGAAAGCCAGCAATAGCAACTCTCTCGAAGATGCGAGGCTTGTGCCTTAAATCTGAGTAGTCCATCGCTGCAATTCAGATGCAATTAGATATGTAGATAAGAATAATTCAGAAAAGATAGCGTGGAAAAAACAAATTGTGACAACCCTTGTTATCTAAGACATACATCAATCATTGTCCAACTCACCTTAATAACATTACAAGCAATAAATTGACACCGACACCGAAAGATCTTGGAGGCCAGTACGACCACTTGAAGAAAAATTGAACTTTGATCAAGAACCAGTAACGAGGGAATCCAAACAAAATTACGCAGAAAAGATTTTTGCAATCGTATAAGATATATCCAGAGAACATACGGCAAAAAAACAGCAAAAAAACAACACCTTTAAGATCACGATGGCAAAAGAAACGCACCTTTAGGATTCGATGCCGCCAACATATGATCTCAAAGGAATCCGAGGATAAACCGGAAAGAGTACTGCATTCGAATGAATCAAAGCCTATAACTAAGAGAAAACGAAACAGAAGAAAAACTCCTATATTCAAGCTCCAGATTCCCCGACAGACGCCGCACAACCAAAAAATACCCCATCGAAGAGCGATAAGAACGAATATTCGTACCTGGTAACGGAAGCGGTCGAGGTTAAGCCGAATCTGGGAGGGCCTTAGAACGGTTGCAGAAGGAGAAGAAGGAGAGAAGAGGAATGGGAGGAGATCCGCTGCTTTCTGGCAGGCCCATGTTTCCGCTGTGCGAGGACACTCGACGGCGATGATTTGAACCCTTAAATTTTAGTGGTCCTCGTCGTGGTCTCAAGGGTATACGTACAAATTACTTAAAATGGAAAGAAATCTAGTTGCTGTGCCGTAATCTATACAAATATAAATCCAAATTAAATCACGGTCCATAATCCAGTCCAAACACAATCAGAAAACATAAAAGGAGAACCTTCATCCTTCTTTTCTCCCCTGAGATTCAAAATCTATCCACTTAATTCACGCCTCGTTTTCAGTGTCACATCCGGAAGTTGATGAGCAACTTCCACAGTCGATGCCTGTGTGTGAAGCAAAGCTTCTGTCCTTGCAGCAGCAGTCATCGATCGGACAGCGTTGCTAAGTTGAGGAGGCGAAGCATTATCCATAAACACCTATTTGAGTAGGTTCTGGCTCACATCACAAGCCAACAAACAGCAGGAGACGCATCAAAATCCTTCCCTTTTTTACAGATCAAAGCAATCGACGAGTCTGAGTACATGCAGTAGTAATGTTCTTGGTGTTACTGCATAAGAAAAAAAAATTGTAGTTTATGGTACTCTGCAAGCTTTTAGGAGTTTGGCAATGAACTGAAAGGAACTTTTGCGAGCAAGATACTGAAAAGGATTTCGCAGTGTAATCAGTTATTACTTCTTTTAAACTTTACTATACTCAAATTCTGGTCAACCACAAGCCAGGCATGGAGCTAGAAATAGAATTAATGGTTGAGCTAAAAAGGAGGAATCTAGCCATGCATTATCTAATCCTTTTTTATTATTAATCAAATCTTTTTGGCCCACATTGATAGAAATAGAATGAAGACAAACATCAATCACTGGGATTTGAACAGAGCAGAAACTTTGCTTAATTGTCTGGAAGAGGTCAAAAACCCGAAACACGCCTTGAATGAGGACTAGTAGTTGTGACTTGTTTCTAGTGGCCCATTCATTTAAGTGGCCATGAAACTTTTTCATTCCACCACCATTTGTTGCCACACTCTTTCTCTCTTTCACTCCAAATTTTGTGAGGATTATATTGTTGAATGTCCTATATTGTTTGTCGTCCAATAAATTTTGAGACATTCATGTATGGCGAGTGGATGCTGGCCTAATGCATGCCTTCATATGTTTTGAAGCACAAGTGGCCATGCCAAAGCTTGCTAATGCAGGGAGGCTGTAAGATTACTGCAACTATGCATTTTTCCCCCCTTTTCCTACTTCATTGCTTCCTTTTTTTCCCTTGAGTTGTAAAGTCACAGTACACTGAAACATAAAATATATAAAAAATTATGTAGTTTTTGTTCTAGCAACACTAATTTTAAAACACGAATATATAATTAATGCAGAATTATGAGACTGGAGTTGCTGCAGCTACCACTAGTAGTGAAGTGAATAGGATTCTGTGGAAGAAGAATTCAAAGGGGCTTGGGAAGAAACAGGGCACTGAGCACCGAGCCCATGCACTTTGCCCAGAAAGCGATTGGTCTTGTCATCTTCTTCTCCTTCACCAATTTGTATATTTCTTCTTCTTTTCTCAAAAAATATATATCTCAGTTTAAAAAAAATATTATAATTTCTGTTTCAGTTTTATATATGAATGTATTAATATCCTATACGAACAGTTGTAGGAGTTACTATCATTTTTATTAATATTATATACGAACAGTTGTAATAGATTCTTTTACAATTACAAGAAAAAACACCATCAAATAAAAAGCACCAATATTTTTTGTTAAGAATGAGAAACATCGAAATAAGCACATAATTAGCCATCCATGCCTCTTTTGATTAATTCACTACATGTTCAAATATACTTAAACCCATTTAAGCCATACTTAAAAGTGTAGCGAGAGATTTAAAGTAAATACATATGCAATTAATTTGTTGAAAATGTGAATACAAAATTATTAACGAGGTTTTTCCAATCCCGAGCGATTGGTCCGGTCTAACTGAAGTTTCCCACCGGCCGCTAGGGTAAATCGGGAAGTGCTTGCAGTGGGCGGTCTAGAAGCCCAGCGTCCCAAGATTCGCGCCTCATTTGGAGAAAAAATACTTACAAATACGCTATAACTGGGGATTGAACCGTAAAGGTCTAGGATTACGACTGGTCGTCCTACCGCTGCAACATAACCCCGGAGGATGTTGAAAATGTGAATAAGAATGGATGAAAAGTGATCTATTTTAAACAAAAACGAGTTAATGAAGGCTGCTTGGATTAATTGCTATCATTAATTTGAAGATGATCGAAGAGGTCGATAAGAGGGATGTGAATTGCCCCTGAAAATAAAATTACTATCTTTTGTCTATCTTAAACAAAGATGTTGATTAGTTTAAAATAAAGCAAGCATTAATAGAAAAACTATAACAGAAAAAAGAAGCACGCCGATGTTTACTTGATTGCAACCAGGATGATTGTTAATCCAAGACAAATATAATATTGTAGATCTCTTGAATAAATTCCTTTGGACGGAGAAGTCTCTTATAAAATGAAAGCCCAAAAAAAGAATGAAAAACTATAAAGAATTCGTTTGCTCTTTGATTGAATTGAATTAGTGATTTGGAACAGAGCTCTGAGGGCATATTTATAGCCCGGGTCAATTTTATCCGAATGATGACATGGCACTATAGGGGCGCCTGAGCGCTTGAGGGCACCTGACACATGGCTTGAGGGTTATCCGAAACGCAACGTTCGCAAATGACTAGTTAGTAGATAAAAATTATCTCTCGAGCACCTGTATGTACAGGGGCGCCCTAGTCACTCAAGCGCTCGTATGCATAGGGGCGCTTAAGAGCCCGAGCGCCCCTATGCATAGGGGCGGTTGAGTGACTTATGGTCAGTAACTTGCTGATCAATCTCCAGCGGGTCTTCGTGGGTGATTTTCCGGACATTTCAGAGTTGGGCTCACCCGAATCCTCCTCTGGCCTTCTCCTCAAGCGAGTTTCCTCTCGACTTCTCGTCCCTCGGACGCCGCACGCGTTCTTCTCGCTCCACCGACATACTCTTTCGCAGAGCTCCGCGTCCCTCTGATGCACCGAGCCCGTCAGCTCCCTTCCCATGCTATCATTTTCGATCGCTGCGTCTTCTGTTCGACTTCTTGCGCTCCTAAGCTCCTGCACACTTAAACACAAGGATTAAAAATCAACATGACCTAACTTGACTCAGTTGACCGTATCAAAATCAACTTGGGATACTTATGTAATTAAGTGGCTTTCACAATTGATGTTGTAAGATTATCTATATTAATGAAAAAATTGAGCTAACAATAATTAAGGAGCTAGAAAAATGTAACAGAGGAGATCAATTGAGAGTTGTGAGAAGAGGATCTTTAGTGTGCATGCTTCGTCAGGAACCCCATCATTCCCACGAGGTGGATGTCTACGTTAGAGGACCCACCTCTCTTGTCCCTTGCTCCTCTTCCTCTTCCTCTTCCTCTTCTCAATATCTTTCAGTTTAACTTCCACTTCCACACACTCTAGCTCCTTCCCATCCTCCTCCAATATTTCTTAATTATATTTCATCTCTTCTTCTACTTTATTTTTTTTTAAGAATAAGTAAAGTTTTCAGTGGTAATTTATTTGCTGATCATGGAGCTCGAGCTTGCACATATGTGAAGGTACGTATAGTTTTCCATAAATATTATATATCCTTGTCGTTCACTACAAGATCTAGCATTTGGCCATTTAGATCTCTTATAATTTTTCAGGCTAAGACACAGACAGAGACACTGCTTCATGGTGAGCACGCTCTCTCTGTTCCTCTTTTGGATTTCTTTCAATTACAACGCAGAGATCCATCCAGAGAGAGACAGAGAGAGAGAGAGAGTAAACCCTAGCTAGGTAGGCAGAAATTGAACTTGTTTTGATTCGATTTGGTGCAGATTTTGCTGCTTCTTTGATAGAGATCGCATGGATTCGATGTCGTCGGCGAACTCGGACAGCTCAGGCAACTCCGGCGGGGCGGGGAGCAGGATGAGGCCGAGCCGGTACGAGTCGCAGAAGCGTCGCGACTGGAACACGTTCCGGCAGTACCTGCGCAACCACCGGCCGCCGCTGGAGCTGTCGCGGTGCAGCGGCGCCCACGTGCTGGAGTTCCTGCGCTACCTCGACCAGTTCGGGAAGACGAAAGTGCACGCGTGCGGGTGCCCCTTCTTCGGCCACCCCCACCCGCCGGCGCCCTGCCCCTGCCCGCTCCGCCAAGCCTGGGGCTCCCTCGACGCCCTCGTCGGCCGCCTCCGCGCCGCCTTCGAGGAGAACGGAGGCGCGCCGGAGGCCAACCCCTTCGCTGCACGCGCCGTGCGGCTCTACCTCAGGGACGTCAGGGACAGCCAGGCCAAGGCCCGGGGGATCGCCTACGAGAAGAAAAAACGGAAGCGCCCTCCGCCTCCGCCCCCTCCTCCCCTCCACCACCACCAACACCAGCCGGCGGCAGCTCCCCCGCCACTGCCCGCCGTGCTGGCATACGAAATTAGGCCGCCCCCGGCGCAGCAACTCACCGCGCCTCCCGAACTTAGCCTGCTGAACGGCGGCGGCTTCCAGTACCATCACGTTCACGGCCACTTGCTGATGCCCGCCGTAGACCCCGCCGGCGGCGAAAGCTCTGCATCGACAGTGGTCTTACCTCTCTCAGTCCTCAACTGATTAGCCAATAATAAACTACTTCTACTAAGTGATCAAGATATGCATCGAGGTCAGTTCCATGTATATTATGAATTGAATCATCAGTTTTCTAATTATGCTTGTTAATTAGCTACTGTGGACAACTGCGTAATGGTGGATTTGTTCTCTACTTAGTTTTAAATTTAACAGACACTAATCCTGGTTTGTACAATTTCTTAATTTTTGCGTGATGATCATGATAATTAGGGTTTGATTCAACTTGCTGCATTGAGAATTGCTGATACTTTTTCTTCTTTTCTGGCCTGTTTTCCTTTTGGTAATTTCATTGCTTTTGCTTGATATATGTGGATGGTGCATGCATGCTCACTGTCTCTTCCATTTGTTCATAGAAATGCCTTGTTAATTCGATCAAACTATATATGAGATTTTAATCACATTCTTTCATCTCTCGATTCATTGTGATATCTATATATATGTTCATGATATGTGTTTACAAACTGCATAGTATGCTCTCTTTTCTTTGATGTTTCTTGATCTCTCTCTCTCTCTAGGTACTTTCTTAGATGTTTATATATAGTTTTCCCAATCAGACAAGTATATAATCTTTCATTACGCAAATTATTCTGTAAGTTAATTATCAATTAACATGCTGACAATTATATTCCTTGTGCATTTTTTTTTAAAAAAAAAGAGTATGCCAATGCACCAATGGAGTTGCTAATACTTATGCATGATATTCTGCATCCTTATTTGGCACTTCATGCTATTCAAATGCTCTTTTGATTGAAATAAGTTTTATTATTTTATGGCACTGGAAAAAAAATCTTATTTTCCTTGCTATTATATTACAGCTGATTGATTCACATAATAGTTATTTTCTTTCATTCATTTATCTATTTATATATATATTTTTTGATGAGTTTCTGTGATCAAATCTAGAACAGTGAGCATGAATCCTAAAATTGGGTCATAGTTTTATTGAACTTTGCCAAAACAAGCTTTGAACAGTTCGTCTACTTTGAATAACTGTTGTATTTTGTGGATGTCTAAAGTAGCACGAACTAAAGTTACATTCTCCAACACTGTTTTATTATTAATTAATTAAAGCAACAACAACATTGTCAAATTTCTACCACTGATTTATTTCTAGCACTTATTTGCCTTAATTTCACTTCACTTACTTGATTTCATGAGCATATATATCTCTCAGCTAAAACTACTTTAACACCATCTTAATATATAGTTCAGTGCAGTAACTAAAGATCTGAAAATCGATCAGAATTTTAAAAAAAAAAAACTAGTACTCGGAAATACTGTTCCCTTAAGATTGAGAAAAGGGAAAGAAAAGTACATGCAAAATTAAAGATGGAGATGTTTCGTCTGTGGTGAACACCTCTATCAGTTTGATGTGATGGGACTGCTGTTCGCTTCCAGAGAACACCAAGAACTCTTTGGAAGAACACAATAATGTTCATTGTAAATTATATATATATATATATATATTCTTTTTGCGAGCTAGCTAGCAATAGCATTCATTTATCTCGATCTCGTGCTCGACGTCGAATAATCGATCATGGAAAATCCTAGCTAGTTTTATATATGAACACGAAGAAACGTCCTGAATAATCTGTTTGCAGTAAATATGGTGGCAGTAACAGCAATGGCAGGGAAAGCCTTAAACTAATGCCAAACATGCACCACGGCATTCAATACGATGAGCTTAAACTTTTGATATTATTTTCTGCCTGTTCTTCAACAGTGGCCTGCAATCTGACACCCTGCTACTCCAACAATGTCATCGTCTTAGGAATGAATGATCAATCTCTCCACCAATCATTCTCTTAGCGTAGTAATCCTGTATTTATTAAATATTAATTCAATCACAACTCTTCTTGAAATAGTTTATTTGATTAAATGACAATTGGTCTCAATTAACAGTAATTATAAGTGAGCATAAATAAATAAACATACTAAAAGGGGCACAGTGTACGTCAGAGGCCCACGCATTGAGGTGCTGAAATGACCCATGATTCGTTTCCTTATGTGGTAGCCTGCTGGGTTAAATTACATCAAATCAAGTCAAGGGAGACAGATCTCAAAATAAATTAATGGAAATAAGACAAATATATTAAAAATTTTAGTATTATATTCTGACGTACAGTCCCGTCAAGTATTTTCTTTTTTAAAAAAATGTGTCTATAAATGTGATAAAAAAAAACAAGGGCTGAGATGGATGGATATGGTGGGTCGATGAGCATCCAATACAAAATTAAATAAATTTAGGCCGTCGGATTTGACGTGACGGTGATGTGATGCGTCGAAGCGGAGATGGACGCAACCGGGTACGGCTACGTGAATGGTGGCGGGCCCGCTACGTGTCCCTCCTGGCCGAAGGCGGGGAAGTCTTTTTGACCTAGAAAATCCAATGTGCCGGCGGGAACACGATTCAGGGTTTTTTTAAAATATATATATAAAGAGAGGTCTGATCTCCTGCGGGAAAAATCCTGTGCGCCCATGCGCGCCAGCCTGCCTATCATTTTTTTTTTAAAAAATGAACATTTCCTCACGAACCCGTCATCTGTCGATGTCGTCTATTGCGGGCACTCGCTAGTGACGGCCACAAACCCATCTACGGTCGCCGCCTCGAACACAATACTATAACCAAGAGGGATACATGAACCCGTCGGGGCTCATCGCACCTTCCGCCCACTGTAGCCCGACCGATCGCTGACCGATCAGGCACTTGCCTAATCGGTCATGGTGACCGATCGAGCAAGTACCTGATCGGTCACCTTGACCGGTCAGGCAAGTGCTTGATCGGTCAAGGTTGGCGACGAGAGAGGGCGCGCATGAGTGCTCACAAACAGGCGCACATCTCCTGCGGACCTCTCCAAACGCGACGCTACGGACCTGCGGACGTGGCTTGCCGCGTCCGCTTATGCGTTTCCAGTCGGGCGTGCCTGATCGGTCAAGGTGACCGATCAGACACTTGCATGAGCCTAACCGGTCCTGACCGATCAGGCACTTGCCTGATCAGTCAGGAAAGTGCCTGACCGGTCAGACACACCGGTCAGACACTTGCCTAATCATAGCCTGATCGGTCACCTTGACTGATCAAGCAAGTGTCTGACCGACCCGCAGCGGAGTCGGGGGAGTTGCAGTCGGGGGCGACACCTGGACGACGTCGCCGGAGCTGCAGTCGAGGGCGACGCACTGGACGACGTGCTAGAGTTGTAGTCGGTGGAGCGGCTGAGCCGGCTGATTGTCGCTGGAGCTGCAGCCGGGGGCGACGCCCTGGACGACGTCGCCCAGGAGAGTGTCGTTGCCACGCAAACCAGCACAGCGCCGTGCCACATATGTGGCCCGCAAAAAATCAAAATTCTATGTATGTGTGTGTGTGTTATATTAAAATAAGCACGTGGGAGTGTGAATTTGACTAGCCTAACCATGTCGGGGCTAATAAGGCCATGCATGCTTGGTGCACATGTCAATGTATTGTCTGCATCGAGTTTACATGTTGAGCTAAACACGACACATGAACCATATGAATAAACACAATCTAATCGATCGAAGGATGTTAATATCTTCAGTTGCAATTTAACATTCACTTAATTACTTATAAACATTTAATTTTTTTTAAAAAATTTGCCCTCAGGGATAGCATAGACTAGGGGTGTAAACGAATTAAATCGAGCCGAATGATATAAAAATAATGATATTTGAGTTCGAACTTAAAAAATATATATGATATCCGAATCTCAATTCGAAGCTCGATAATACAAATAGTTTTGGCTAGCTCGAGGTCGATTCAAAATAAAATTTGAGCTCGAGTTGGATTCGAGTTGTTCGAACCTTCATTCAAGCATATTCAAAATGTAATTTGAAATGATTGTGTAACGATTATTCGTACTTTGAATATATTTAAATAACAATTGTGTAAAAATAATTAGAATTAGATTCAAGTTCGGCTCGTGAATGATTTGTGAATAATTGAATAAAATAGTATAGAATTGAATTCAGCTTGAAAAAGTATTTGAACGTGTTCGAATTTAGCTTGGATTCGATAATTTCGAATACGAATTTAATATTTTTGGAGTCAACTCAAAAAAACTCGTGAATCGACTCTATTCGTTTGCACCCCTAGCACAGACAATGGATGCATAACAACTCTAGCGTAATGATAAGGATTGATTCTCAGGAATTGACAGCCTAATACTTTCCATCATACACCTCTCGCATGTGTACCTGCATTTACCTCCCTTTATATTCGTAGAACTGACTCAAGGAGGATTGTTGAGGCAGGGGACTTGCCTTTTTCTTTAAATCTTTGAATTATTCTACTGAACAAGAAGTGCATGGGACCAAGTGATGATATACTTTGTGCATGTGAATCTAATTTCTCCGAGAAACTTTTGAGAATTTCTCATGCATGGTGATCCTATCTGAAATCGATGAAGTTTGGAGCATCGACGAGTTGACTAGGAGGTGGAATAGAAAAAGACCTCGAACAAAGGGTGCTTGTGAGCACACAAAAGAGGAAAGAAAGATGCCAAGTAAGCAGGCATAGGATCATTACCGCAACCACTCCAACATTCAAATTAGTGGCGTCCAAAGGAAAAATGAAACAACTATATAGTAAAGAAGGGAGTTTGTGTCTAGAGAGCACACATGTGCTTGCGGGAGCGAGAGCCCTTTTATAATAAATTGTCCCTGCATTAATTAGACGTCTTATCAGAATTAAGATGAATGTATTTTGGGTGTATTATGCAATTCCATCACCATAATCAGAAAATGAGTAGGGCATATGGGACGATCCCTATCTACTCTTTGGGCATATTGTTAGTGATAATTTCAATAGGGGCCTGACAAAAGAAGGTGAAACAAGCTAGAGAAGCAGAGCCTTATTTGTTATGCACCCGACTAGGAGCAGAGCCCTGTAGTATCCGTGAAAGTTGAGCTCTTGGACTCGGTAAAATCTGACCGACTAGCCTTTTCAAAACGATCGATGGAGAGGAATGCTTGCGTTGTGAGGAGCTAAGCCCCCTAGGGTTGGGGAAACCTGACCGGCTGACGTCTTTGAACCGACGGAGAGGAATGTTTGCATTGTGAGGAGCCAAACCCCCTAGGGTTGGGGAAACCTGACCGGCTGGCCTCTTCGAACCGATGAAGAGGAATGTTTGTATGTGGAGAGTCAAGCCACTAGGGTAGGGATCCGACTGATTAGTCCCTTTGATCTTTTGTCTAGGTTAACCATCCTTAGATTTTGACCTTCACGTAGGTGAGACTATCAACCTCCAAATCTTATACGAGAGTCATCCATGTCCATCATATCACATAGTTCACTAACTAGCAACTAAAGACGATTCGTCCCAGGATTAATACAGAGGAGATAAATCACGGAGGCTATTAACATAGACATAGTTCACTGACTGATTGTATATTTCATGGAAGGTAATTAATTACTTAGATCGATCACTAAGAACATGCATGTACACACCACTGAAAACTCAACCATCACATGCACTGAACAATATTAGACAGACAATATCTCATCACCATAGATATGCCCCAGCTCTCGACAAATTAATTAAAGAGCTAGGGTTTTCCCCTTAGATTCTCCAGCCTCTCCCAACATATATATTCCCGATCATCCTTATCCTTGTTCCCAGAGCTTTGTGCCCCCAACTTGTCTGAAATACCTGGACACCAACTCAATGCTGGCCTGCAGTAACTCGAAACTTTGATAAAGACAATAAGATTCCCACTGATCATCACTAGGCCTCTAGGTCTCTCTCTAGCTAGGTCTTGCACAGCACCATTGATGGACATGGTGAGCTGAGGCAGGCATGATTAAATTGTGTTCAAAAAAATCGATCTCTTGTCTTTGAGCAGCTAGCTAGTGGATTAAGCTAGCTATATGCAGAGACAGTGATTTATGCTGTCCTTGATCTTCCATGCATTTGCTACTAGTCGAATGAATATTTAATGAGGTGCTTCATGGCTGTAGTTCATCCACACCATTGCGCCAATAATTAAAGAAATTCAGGGAGGATTAATTAAAAGTTGGATATGATGTTGATCGATTAAATAACAAGGACGGCTAGTAATTGTAGGGTGTAATTAGTGAAGCCCTCGTTCCAAGGAGCCTAGCTATTATTTTTTTTTTGTTAATCAAAATATTCAATTTTGCGATCCAATTAATGGGATAAATCCGTAAATAGGGATGTCAATTCGGATAGGTCAGGTCAGGTTCAGGTCGATCGGGTTGAGAAAAAAAATTAAACTCTCAACTTGAACCCGACCCGAACCCGAATTCAACCCCAAACGCCCAAACCCTAACCCAAACCCGAACTCGAACCCGAACCCGACCAACCCGAACCTGACCCGAATAATCTGAAAAAAAATTTGATTCAAAACGTTTTTTTTTACTATTTTTTTATAATTCTTCACTTTTATCTCAATACTCTATCATGATTAATATACATAAAAATATCTTAATTTTCAAAATAAAATTTGATTTAACCCAAAAAAATCTACTAAACATTAAATTCGGGTCAATCCAAACTCGACCCGAAAATTTTCAACCTGAAACCCTCCAATCCGAATCCGACCTGAACCCGAAAATTTTCAACCCGAACCTGAGTTTTTTTCGGGTCGATTTAGGTTGAGTAATCAGACCGGATTTATTTTTCCACCCCTATCTACAAACACATATTGTCATGTCTAGCAATTCCAATAATTAGAGTATGTGGACGTAAATTTGTCCTCCTTAGAAATTGAATACATTGTGAGAGTATATACAATTCTGTCCTCAAACGAAGAAAAATAATATGCCACCAACATAGAACAGCACAACACCAATGCATAATCACCGAAGACTCAAAATGACTCCTACTATCACATGTCATCAAGTCGATCTACATCAGTCGTTTAACTAAAACTTATTTTAGATGATTGAGAAATCCAAAACTCTCCATATTAATCTAGTTTAGCGGCCCCAAAGAGCTGTAGGAGTCTATTAACACTGTTGGGGCTTTTTGGCACCAAACTGGCCGTGCAATCTCGGTCAGTCGAGTTCAATTTAATAAGCTCGAGCACCAAGGCAGTCTAGTGACGACTTGGGAAAGGCTTCAGACAGTGGCGCCAAAAGAACGAGATTGATTTTTTTAATGAAATTCAAATTTTAAATAAACATATCTATTTAAAACCAATTATGTGTGTATTAATTATCTTTTTAAACGGAAAGGGCCCGATTAAAAGGCCCAATGTAATGGGCTCACCATAAGAGGCCCATCAAAATTATTATGCCATTGGTCTATATTTAAAAATATTTGAAATTATATTCAATGCTACTATTTATTATTGTAATGAAATACTATTGTAGGAATATTATTGCATATGGAAATTCCTTCATTATTGCAGAAAAGTAATGGGTTAGGAGTAGATTAAGGTCGGATTTTATATTTTTCATCTCTATATCTATCCAGTATTGGATATCTATCCACGTACTCATAAATGATACATATAGTGAAAGTGAATACTTCGGTAAAAATTTTGACCGCCACTCGGTGGCACGCCCGACGTCCGATCGCCAATCGGATACTACCGGCGGCCTTTGATCGTCGTCCCAAATCAAACTATACCTTGGGAGGATAGTGAACCCGTCAGGATGGCCGGCAACGGTGAACCCGTCGAAATCGACGGTGAATAATGTGAGATCGCAATTGCGGCGATCCTCGACGGATTCACCGTGCCCCCTAGGGTATAGTTTGGTTTGGGGCGGCGGCCGGAGGCCGCCGGTAGTGTCTGATCAGCGATCGAACGTCGAACGTGCCGCCGATTGATGATCAAAATTTTTACTGAGACATTCACTTTCACTATATGTATCATTACTCTTATAATATTTAATTATCATCGTTCAACAAAGCATATTAAAATTAACATCATATTAAAAAATATAAAAAGTTAAAAAATTAATTAAATATCTATATAATTTATTCCTAACCTAAAAAAAAATAGTTAGCGGTATTCTCCTCTATTTAGATCGGATACAGAATTTTCCATCAAATTAAAAGGAAATTATCATCCCTAATTAACATTGTTTGCAGAAATTTAATATTGTCGCTGCTATTTGAATTAGAATTGTTTTGTAACATCAAACTTCATATACACAATCAAACACACTCATCATCGATCAACACATGTCAAAATTATAAAATAGAATTGTGAAACTTATTTAACTAGAATTTATCGTAACAATTGCTTCATATTATTAATTGTTACAGTATAGTTAGTGAACACATAATGGAACCATATATAACAACAAATAAAATAAAACATTAATAACAACTAATTAAATAAAACCATAACATCTGCTCACTGTTCCTGAAACATAATACAACTGTGACAAATATTAATTATACAAAACTTAACATCTCACTTTATTAATCTGATTTCCCACTTAATTGATTGAAAGATATGAGAATCTATATGATCAAATCCTCAACTCATAGCTTTCCATTCACATTCTTCACAGTGAAGCATTTCTTAATTTATCTTTGCACAGTATAAATGACGTATATTAATGATCGTTGTGTACGTATGATCAATAATCCAGCCTCACTTTCTTTCTTTCTTTCTTTTTTTTTATCTATAATTAACTGAATAATTTATGATTGCTACAGTAACATTGGCAAGAACAAGTAGATGACATGGTTAGCTCCAAGTTCAAGTGTTGGCAGGAAGCATCACCATCTCTACTCCTCGTCACTGAACCTTCCCTTTCATGGAAATCTACACTTGAAGTTGTGCCCCAGCACTCAGTACTCCCTTCTTTCTTTGCCGGTTTCCGATATGTATCTACGCGATCGGAGTATGGATTCTTGGTTCAAGGATGACAGAGTCTGTTCACAATCCATCTGTTTCACAGCCACTGTCTGAAAAATCCATGCAATTATTCAGCACCAGTGAGCTCAATAACTTAATTAAAGCATGATAATTAATCACATATATAATAAGATTAACATTAGAACCTCCTCATTTGGGTGATTGCTTGGGTGCTTCAGCATCCACTCCCTCAGCAACTTGTCGAATGAAGGTCTGTGTGGAAGTGTTCAGAGTTAAGAATTTCTCAATTTTAATTTAATCAGAACTTAATAATATATAACTACTCACAGTTGGTCAATGTACTTGGAATTGGATGAAGAGTTTTGGTCTGAATCTTGAGAGGGAACTACTGTTGATGAAGTGCAGACCCTTCTCTGTCTCTTTCTGCAATGTTTTTGCTTAGATCGAGAGGGGCAGTCAAGTGTGGATTGGCTGTTGGTGATCCTGTACATCTATCAGAAAAGAGCATTCATTAAGAACATTTTGAATCACAATTTTTTGTTGATTATATGTAAGCTAGCTCTTCTCAGTAAAAACTATTATTTATAAGAACAAATATCTGATTAATTAACAATTAAACAAAGATCTGAATCCGTAAGTGGAGACAAATAAGGCATGGACAAACTCACTTGCAGGTGGCTTTTAACATGAGATATGCTGAGTTCCTTCACTCCCATGAACTTTAAAATCTGCTTGGGAGTTGCTTCTGCAATTAAGAATCAATTAATTAACCACAATAATCATTCATCTCCTTCTTCACCAATAAGAAAATAAACTCACCGTTGCATCCTCCAAGGCTATGAACAGCTTGAAGGAAGAGGCTATGCAGCTCTTCGGTCCATCTAATACGAGGCGTTTCAGATCTGTTGTAATGCCTGGCTTCTCTTTTCTCCAAGTAGCTCATGATCATCCCTAATCGATCCTTAATTGCCTGGCCTAGACAAGCCGTAAACTTGGGTTTTCTAGTGTTTATTATATAAATATATATACACGGAAGGAAACTAAAGCCCAATTAGCTAGCCAACAGCATATATAATACAACTTCTAAACTTCATGCCTTGCGTGTATATGTAGGGTTAGGCTCTTCTCTGACATATTGAGTCCAGTCAAACATGCTCACATACTTCTATCTCTCTCTCCACAAAAGTCGAACAAAACCTTTTCCTAGGCATGTGTTTGTCTTTTTGGGAGAAAAATAAATAAAGGTATATATAAAATGGTGCAAACCATCTAAATTCACACTGGACCTAATTAATCATTCATGCATGAATAAGAGGTATATGCCATTCCACACATGGCTAAAATAATAAAGCTGCGCTATGGAATTATGTTGACTTTCTTGAGGCTCGTACGTGGCTGATATGAGAACCTAACAAATGTAGAATTTGGGGATCGAAGTCAATGATGCATATGGCTGAGGAATGAAGAAGAAGAAGAAGAAGAAGTGGCAGAAAGTTAATTAATTATGGAGAAAGCTAAGCCATATATGGCGTTTCTTTCAGGAATGCTGCAGCAATCACTGACAATTGGACTCTCATGCAGTGACATTGACAGATATATGCATGGTTGTGAGCTTCAAAAGAGGAACAAGAACTATATTAATTACTATGCAGAATTAAGAGTTTTGAATGTAAAAAAGATCTAGCAACATGCTAATTAAATATATATATATATAGCTAGGTTGGTGGATAGCAAAAAGTAGCAAGGAATTATACCTTAATGTGAAGTTAAACCCTTTTATACTCTTTCACACTTGATCTTAATTAGGAGCATTAGATTCGTGGTTATGTAGGTCAAAAAGGTTGATGACTAATCAAACCTCTCTCAGTTGTTTTTTTCTTCTTCTCTCAAAGGTTGAGAAGGAAACATTAATCAAGTAGGGGACCAAATTAAGGATGGCGATTGAGTGTGACAGAGGCAAAGCTTGTGGAAGCCAAAATATGAAGCTTGTAGGGAAGACAAAAAAAGAGTTAATAAATGTCAAAATCTACATAATATTGTCATTCATCATCCACCATGCCGACACTTGCATTTGTTCCCCTTCCTCTCCTTGCCGTGTCCCAAATAACTTGGCTTCCTCCTACTCCATGGTACAGAATAAATTATCTTAATATTATTTTTTTTAAGAAAAAAAATCATATCGGATCAACTATGACTAGTTGGAGTTAATCATTCATTTGCTTACGCGAATTCGAAGATAGATAGATAGATAGATAGATAGATTTATCGAGCACCCTATGATCGCCAAACTCATTTTACTAAGTTTGTGTACAAGTTATATATATTACATGTATAAATATTTTATTGAATTAGTCCAAGGAAAACGTGGGAATTGTTTGTATATAATCAAGTTGGTGAGTTTAAAGAAGATTGGTGAAATTTCTTGGCAAGTAGACGTGTAAAGTTCTTGTCTTCTCAATTCTTTTATTTATAAAGATAAGGGCTTTGATGTTTAATCACATTCATTGGGTTGACAAACCATGCAGCTAAGGACTGTAGCTAGCATCATTTGAAAAGAGAGCATGAATAGTTGATCTAATCATAATAAATTTTAAAGAAAAAGTTAGATAATGTATATTAGTTTCAAGGAGTTGCTGTGGAGTTAATAAGTTGTTGAATTTTCCAAGAAATATATATCATCATCCAAATGCACTTGCAACTAGCAAATTATTATACTCAAAAAGTTTGCGTTGTAATTTTAGTCATCAAAAGTTTAAATCAGTTTAAATCACGTATATGTAACAATCATAGTAAAATTAAAAGATAATTTTAAAATAACAATTAAAGTGCGGGGTAAGATGATTTTTTTTTTCTAGCATAATGATTTTTAGAATGTTTGCCAGTTGATCATCCAATCAAAGTTAAATTGATTAGCATGATTATTGATTGGATTGATGGATTTCTAGGACAGAATAATGGTCAAAAAGAAGCAGAATACAACTTTTCAAGTTAGGCAAGAAAATCAGAACAACTGATATGAAAGAATGAGGGTTTTATACATATTTTGCATGAAAACCCTAGAATCTTAGATAACTTGATGTCGACTGTTGATTGACTAACAATAAAGATTTTTTTTTAGATTCATTTTTCACGTAAAATACAGTGGAAGACCTCTTTATATTTGACCACATATAATTGTGTAAAGCATGTCATTTGCTTCCCACCTAAAAAGATTTCATTGCTAACTTGTATGCTATCTATTAACTATTCTTTGGACCTAAAGATCATGTTAATTAGGTAGGGTGGCACACAATAGAATAAAGACTAACCATTTGCCTTGTGATTGCTCTAATATTTAAATAAATAATTTGAAAGGAGATACTAATAACTAATTTAATTAGGTGCCATTATGTCCCTAATTACATATTGCTTTTGACATAGATGGTGACACAAGTGATACAAAGATAAAGCCAAATGGTGCAGAACCTATCTTTTTCTAAGAGAAATTAATGGGATAGATCTGAAAGCATTTCATTTCAAAATGAGAATTAAATGAGCATAAATTGATAACATACAAGGTTAATTAACAGATATCTATTAACTGGTATACTGGGGCCAATTGATCTCCATATGTTCCATTCAAATGACAAGGAAATGATTCAAGAAAACAGCATGAAGCAAGGATGGAGGATTTTAGAATTGATCCTGCTTCCATAGTTTTGTCACTAGCTAAAATTTAATCTCTAACTAGGAGGGTTTAATCTATCGGACGCCATATTTGGCTTGACAAAGAGCTAGTTTCTAGGCAATCAATAGAAAATACATGATATTATGTTTTGATTACTTACAAAGGAACATCTACAAGCTCAAAACTATGACATAGAAACTTGCACGCAGTCCCACTACTGCAAGGTGAAGGCTAGAAAGGGAAAAATAAATAAATTCATATTCTTAGCTTATAACCTACACTCACTGAATATGCACTCCTCTTAACAGCAACCTATAACTTTGCAACAAGATCATCAAAATTCAGAAAACTTGTTTCATCAATCAACAGGATCAACCAACAGTTGCGGCAATCAACAAGCTTGCATTATGCTACGAGCTGAAATTTCCAAAAAATTCATAACCATGCTAATACCACTTTCCGAGAATGATGCCAATGATGATTGATACCAAAGCCACTCCTAGTATAAATTTGAAGGCAACCCCTTCTGAACGTTCTGTTGTCAGATGTGCATTTTGGCTTGTGTTAGTTGTCTCTATATCCTGCTTTGGCCTGCCACTGCTTTTGTGTTTCTTCCTCTTTGACAATGTTGAGGTGTCGAGTCCAATTTCTCTTGATTTCACATCAGTTGAATCATCTCTTTCAAGTGGGGAAGTTCCATTCTTGATCTAAAGAATGATTGAATGAAAATTAGGAGAGATGTGTTTGCCAAAGTTCCTGCTATCAAAGGGTCAAAAATTTGACCAATGGGAAGGAGACTGTCAAAATTACCTCATTGTCACTGGCAGTTTGGACCAAAGGCAGAGTGTTCTCGAGCTCTACTATCTTCGTTTCCATTTCTGAAGTTTGATTTTGTTTAAATTTCAATTCTTCAAGTTCTACCTTAAGAACTGTAACCTTATTGTTTTCTTCAGCGACCTGAAAATCCAAAACAATGCAAGAACAAAATGTTAAATTATGATGTTGATGAGAAGAAAACAAAATCCAGACTAAACTAGACTTGAAGCTTATTGTGTCCACGATGAGCATATATCGATAGGATCTTTACCTCCAAAGAGACTAGTCATTTAATTTTGATATAAACCCAACCACTTCTATAATACTATGATCTGCTATATTGTTCATAATGCGAATTCTTTGCAGAGAATTGATCTAACCAGGATTAGAAGGAAATGCATGCAGTCGAAAATATATAATTAAATCAATACCAGTATATAAAATATAGACCACACATAACAGAATAACATGGAGAGAATAGGGTTTCAAACTTTATTCCTGCTAGTTAGAATTAGGCTTCACTCCTGTATTATTTTAATTTGGAATCATCATTTCAAATTTTGCATGTAATGGAATGGAACGTGCACCGTACTTACTATGCTGGTACAGTAGTTTGAGATATTAGAGGCGGCATGTAGCAGAAGGAGATCAAACAAGTCAAAACATTCATACTGATTGTGATGGGTAGACCTTAGAAGTTATGTCAACTATGGATTAAGAAACTTAGCAAACAAGAGTACTTCAACAAAGGGATTTTCATGTTTGCTCTCTTAGTTAAGCACCTAGTGCTGCATCCTTCAGCAGTTGCTAATGCCATGCTTTCAATTTGAGAGCATAGGTATTTTTGCAAGAAGTAATGTATTAGGCCAGACATTTATTGTTGCAAACTGACATCTACACAAGAGGTAAATTACCTCTTGAGCATAAGCTTTCTCAGCTAAGAGCAGCTTTTCTTCAAGGTCAGAAGCCCGTTGTTGCAGAAGAGACTTCTCTGCCAAATCTGCTCTGAGATTATCAATGAGAGAATTAAGAGACTCTTCCTTCACTTTTTGTTTAGACAGTTCCCTTTCTAGTTGTGCTTCAGATGTTTCACGTTCATTCCTTAACTTTTCATAAGTTTCTTTGAGCAATGTGCTCTCTTCCACAAGAGAGCTAACCTGCAAAAATTATTCATGTGTCAGATTCTCTATGTAGCTTGGTTTGTGTGACAGCATTGAGAGCGCCCCTTATACATAATAGAGACTATATATCCACTAACCTGCAACTTGAGTTGGTCTTTCTCAGATTTAAGCTGTTGCACGAAATCATCAGATTCTTTCTTCAAAGAATGGAGCTGCTTCAGTAAATCTTCTTTCTCTGCAATGGCTGCATCAAATGCTACTTGTAAATCATTCATTTTGGTCTTGCATGTCCCAAGGTCCGCAGAGAGACTAATGTTTTGTCTTGCTAAACCTTCATTCTCTGTTTGCAAACTGTTAGCATTGTTTTTCAATTGCTCAACCAGTCCTTCCAGATCTTGTATCTTGAATAGAGCCTCTTCCAGTTTATCCTTCTGAGTTGCTGACTCACTGACCTGTTCTTCATAAATTCTCAATTGAGTTTCAATAGCAAGCAATTTCTCATTCAGTTCATTGGCTTCTTGTTCTTTTAGATTGTATTTCTCAACAGAGTCATTCAAGTGGGCTTCATTTTCTTTAAGACGAGATTCAGTCCTAAATTGAAGATCCAGACCTCTTGAATGTTCTTCTTTTAATTTGGTTAGGATGCTTGAATGAGAAGCAAGTTGCTCAGAAATAGTGTCCTTCTCAGCATGTGTGGATTTTAATAAATCATTGAGCTCATTGATTTTGTGTTGATGAGCTTCCAACTCTTCCCTGAGCTTCAAGTTTGTCACTGACAGCAACTCATTTTCTGCAATTGTTTGTTCACCTCTTTGATTAGATTCTGATAACTTTCGCTTAAGCTCCTCAATGTTGTTTTCAAGAGAAACCAGCTTTACAGCCTTCTCGTCCAAGTCTGACTTGAGTGAAGCCGCACTTTCAGTAGATTCAACCATCTGTTCTTTATAAAAATTCAATTGTTCTTCAAGATAGTGCAACTTCTCAACCAGTGCTTTGGCTTCAGAATCCTTCTGCTTTAAGCTCGCTGCAGCATCTTGGAGTTTCAACTCTGAATCTTTGGCTAAAGATTCAGATAAAGAATTTAAATCTAAGTTCCTTGCAGTAATTTCCTCCACAGTCTTTCCTTGATCAGCCAATTGTTCTTGAGCATAACTAAACTTCTCGAGGAGATTTTTTTCTCTTAGATTAGAAGCCTCCAGTTGTTCCTGAACACTTTCAACTTTCTGTGTCAAGTATTTCAATTCATTTTGCAAAATCTGAATTTGATTTTCAGATTCCTTGAGTTTTTTCTCCTGACTATTAGAAAGGTCTTCAATCTTTTTTCTTTCTTCAATAGCTGTATCAAGGATATCTGTCAACTCTTTCTCTTTTTCATTTGCAGCATGCAGTACAGATTCAAGGCTCTTTGATCTTGTTTTGTGTGCTTCAAGTTCTGAAACAAGCTCGGTGATTTTGCTCTTGTACTGCTTTGATTCAGCCTCAACATCTCTCTGTTTTGACTGTTCTACGCTGAGTAGTTGCTCAAGTTCCTGGTTGCGATAATTAGCAGCCTCCACCAACAACTCCATTTCTTCCACTCTCTTTTGAGCATCTTTAGCCACAGAATCAGAAGAACTGATCAATTCTTCCAGCTCAAGACCACGATGATGTGTTGCAGTAGCCCGCTCCTCATGTTCGGTACATTTGTTGATGAGATCATTAAGCTCCTTTTCAAGTTCTGAGTTCCTCGAAGATGACTTGATCAAGGAAGACTCCAATTGGTTGATCTTATCTTCATAACCTTCTAAGCGATGTCTTGATAGTGAATTTTCTTCTGCTGCTTCATTCAATGAAGCAGTGAGTTCTTTTATTTTGTCATTGAGTTCCTTAATTGCACTCTGTGCATCAAGGAACTTTATTTCCGCAAGATTTATTTGCTGCTCAAGCTCCACATTGGACTTCTCAGCTGATGCCAATTTCAACTCACATTCCTTTAGCTGTGACCTGATATTCTCTTCAACTGCACTTGATGCCTGAATGAGACCTTCTAACTCAATGTTTCTTGTAGTAGAAGTTTCTGTGGCTGTTCTGAATTCATGATGCTGTTGTTCAAGCAATTGCAGTTTTTTTTCAAGCTCCTCCTTATATGTTGATGTCTGTAATAATAGTGAATTTGTTTCCCTGAAATTTTGTTCAGCCAGATTTAACTTGGCTTCGAGTTGGTGATGCAGTTCCTCATTTTCTGACAACTTGGCATTAAGATCTGTCACAGTGCTCTCCAGTGTTGCCTTCTCTGTGGTCAAGTTGGTTAAATCATTTTTCATATTTGATATCTGAATTTCTTGGTCCTTGAATAAAGTTTCAACTCTTTCCTTTTCTTTTACTTGTTCCTGAAGTTTCATCTCCAATTCCCCCAAACTCAAACCCTTTGTTTGCAGGTTTTCTTCCGAAGCCGAAAGCAACTTCTGCAATGATGTGAGATCTGCTTTCAACGTTTCTTCAGCAACCTTATGCAGGTTTCGTTCTTCAGTCATTTCCTGGATGAGGGCATCTTTAGAAGAAATGCTATGCTCCAGTTTAGCCACTTCTAATTTTGAGGCTTCCAATGTCTCCTGAAATTTTGAAAGTTCCAGCACAGTGTTGTCAAGTTTTTCTTCAACCTTCTGTTTCTCAACAATCTTACCATATAGATCATTCAACTCCTTTTGTAGATTGTTTATTTGGTCCTCCATATCCTTTGCAGTCATGTGTGTCAGCTCCAACGTCTTCTCCAAGTCCTTCACTTTTCTTGATTCTAACTCTGCTTGTTTGCTTGCTTCTTCAAGCTTAAGTAGTTCACTAGAAGAGGACAATAACTCCACTTCAAGGGCATTTATCCTATTTCTTGAACTCTCAAGTTCAGTAGACAAACCAGTGAATGATTCCTTTACATCAACAAGTTCCTTGTGCTTCATATCTGTAGCTTTTAGAGCTTCCTGAAGGGATTCAAGCTGCAAATTAAACTTCAGTTCAGCTCCTACAATCTGATCTTTCATCAACTTTCGGTCAAGTTCAAGTTCTTTGCAGTGCTTGTTCAATTTCTCTAGCTCTTCATTTGCAAAATCAAGCTTGGATTTTATTGAGGTATTTTCAGTTTCTGAACCATTTAATTTTCCAAGAACAATGGTAAGTTGAAGCTTAAGTTCGTCAATCTCCTTTACCAGTTTTAGAGAATCTACAGTTGCTTCCGACTTGCCTGCTTCATTGCTTGCAAGGAGTTTGGATTCTTCCAATTCCACCTTGGGTAGGTGAGAATTTTCTTTTACATCTACCAATAGTTCGTTCTCAACTTTTATGAATTCTCTGTCTGATGCAGACTCCTCTTCTTCTTTAGTTTCTTCTTTTGGCAGTAAATCATTGTTGCCATTTGTGAGAATTGTTTTTGCACTTTCCCCTATCTGCAATTAAATACTCAGTACAGAAAGTGGGCTTTTCATGGAAAAAGGTATTAAAAAAAAAAAGATTGTAACCACATACTTCACTCCATTGAACTAAAGGGAATGAAGTTCACAATTGCTAGTATGTTAGATGTTCTAAACAGATAATTGTGTAACTGACATGGATGATGCTCTGTGAACATTTATCGTCCAAACTCATGAAACAATCACAAGTCCTACATCTTATGAAGCTCAGAAACTAAAATCAAGTTTTTTGGTCAAATTTCCAATCACTGAGTAGATAATAAAAGGCTGCTGAGGATTTACTGAATGACTAACTGAAATAAGCTTTCATCATCTTCTTGCTAGATTGAACACATCCCAGAACAAAACCCCTAGAGGTCCGTGCCTTGTCAAAAACAGAAGCTTACACAACTTTATTCTCATTTAATCCAAACCAATGGCATGTAGTGGTAAATTTAGAATGACGTTCTCATTCACCTAGGTCACCCTATATATCGGGAATATACAACTTGTAAATGCACAAACAATAATGCCTTCTTAAATTCAGAGGTTCCAATATTCAGTACCTCATTTGAAAATTGGACTGGCAAAGCCAAGAAAGGGGAGCGATAATTGTATTCACCTATATTGTAGGGATGAACAAAACAAATGAATTTTGATGATACTAACATGTGATAGATTGAATAAATAAAAAACTGAATCATTGACTTCTTAGGTTCAACCACTAGCCTAAAATAATTAAGAAAATATTAATCAAGCATCTAAGCCAATAAACCTCTTTCATTTCTCCAAAACTCCCTATGTGGGATAAAATATGGTATCATAGCTTAGTAAGCAGAAACTAATTCATCACTAAGCCTGTAAAACCTCTTCATGGTCCAGAACTCTCTGCATGCATGGAACTAAACTAGGTGCCATACAAAAAGCTTCACATGGTGGCTTATTTTAAATTATATTGAACTAAGGTTGACCCAAATAAGCGTTTGTGAGATTTTGTGCCTTGCATTTTTTGTTGGGCAGGCAAGCCTTTAGAACTGTAGTTTTATCTGTGGTTTAGTTTTTCATTTCAATTATATATGAAATGAATTTCATGGGCTTACTGTCTCCTGTATTCGTAAATATTAAATAAATAATCTGGCAGAAACTCAATTTAATTGAAATAAGCAAGCTAATGATCAACCAAAACAAGTTATATCTAATAAAAACGGTGGAAGATTGTCTTTCCTAGGAACAGATATTCAGATATCCGATTAGCTACTTTGAAAATTGTATGGAAAAGTCAACATCCAAGCTATAATATTTTGGAAATCATTTTTTGGAACTGAAAACTCTCATGTTAATGCAGCAAGATGCACATTTATGTATTTGTTATAGTAATACAGTATATATTCTTTTATGGTGGATAAATTATTACCTCGGTATTAACCTTTCCTGAGAGCTTCTCTTCAGTCTCACCTGAACTCACTTGCAAAACTTCCGCCATTTATCTTTCTAGTCCTAGCAAATTTACCTCCTTTTCACCTGTAAGAAAAGATGAAGTAGCCGCTTATGCATCCAATCATCCATAAACATAAAAAAGGATGGCATTCTCCATATGGGTATAGTTGATATAAGCGAATGATTTTCAAGTCTGTTTGCCTGCAGTTGGCAGGACTGTACATGAAAATTAATAATCTATAATCGGTATCTTAACCACCATTTTTCATCCAAAGCCAAATTTAGACAGTGAAAATAACTGGAACCACTTAAGTTCAAATTTCATCATGGAGCCAGTGTATCATACAGCACCAACTTAAACAAGCAACTAGAGTACATCATGCTGCAGGTTATTACTTATTACTCATGTTTGCTAAAAGTTGTTTGTATAAGCGACGCCTAAGATTAAGCATGCTTGATTCCAGATTCACCAGTAATTGAGACAAGTGATTGTATCTCTAATTCCCAACCCTAAGAGATCAAACAAGTACCTAAATAGATGCTACACGATGCGAGTTTGTAGAAAAAAAAATCTCTATTTTGCATTTGGTTCAAAATAAAAAGGCTAAACAGAAAACACTGAACGGCTCCAGGGTCCAGATCGCGCAAGAGCATTAGCCTGGAAAGGAGCACTTGAGGAACAAAGGCAAAAATAGCAGGACACTGATGATGTCAAGTATATGAATGGGGAAAATGGATTTTTTTATTCGCCAAAAAGGAGGAAATCTGCTTGGATATCCGTAATATCTAAACACTCGATCGCAAAATAATCGAATAATAAGAACAAGATTACTGTAGTTCAGATCCAAATAATGTAACAACTCAGAGACAAATAAAACAATCCAACATTTTCAACCCCCATTCATCAAATCCAAACCTTTTGTTCAAAAATGATCGACACGGAAGCAACACCAATCACTCCTTCTAAACCTCACGCAAAACGGCAAAAGGCGACGCATATCATCAAAAAAGCTTTGCGGACGATAAGAACAAGGCATCCGCGATCCGGAGTCAGAGAAGTAAGCGCGATCAAAACATCAGAGGCAGAGAGATCAGAAGTTGGCGCCGGAAAGAAATACGCACACTAGAAGCGGGATCAGATTAAAGATGAAAATAAGTACTCGAAGCGATCGTGTTCGGACGGCAGGGAAGAGGCGCGATTTCCGTGGAGGCTGCTCCTTCGCTTTCGAATTCTTCCGACGGCGATGACTCCCTGACTCGTTCCGGTGGAGAGGCAAACAGAGAAACGAGACCAGCAGGTGACAGGAAGCGGAATCCTTCTGCGCCACCTCCCCCGTGGCTGCGGTGTGTACGCCACGGCGCTGTCTTTGTTCTCCGGTTGAAGTTACAAAAAAGCCCTCTGGTAAATTTGGCGCCTTCTGGACGACGGCTATTATTTATTTATTTATTTATTTTAATATAATATTATTGTATTATTATAATAATAATTTAATAATTTTTACATCTTATAATAGGAACTATTAAATAGCCATTATATTTATTTTTAAATGATTTTAATCAATTTAAAATAATTTTATGAAATTTAAATATTGTTATTAAGTTGGTAAGAGTATTTTTGATATAATATTATTTAAAATTTATGATTTAGAATTAAAAATTTTAACGAAATAATTTATTAATAAGTACCTTCTATACGTTTTCGCAGTACGACGTAACTTTTTTATATTTTAGTTAAATTTTAAAATTTAAATTCTAAACACTGAAATAATTGATTTTTTTTACGTTACAGTATTTATCAAATAGCTTTTACATATTATATAATTAACTACCGAGTAAACTAAATTTTAATCTTCAATCTTAAACTCTAAATACTATTATATATAAAAAAAATTCTTTACTAAATTGATCAAAATTATTTAAGCTTCATCCAAATCAATTGAAAATTAATTAAAATTATTTTTAAATAGTCATACGTGGTAGGGTTACGGAATAATTTTGGCCCTCGGAGTTATGGTGTAGCAAAAGAGCATCAACTTGTCACTTAGACATCGACGATTCGATCCTGAATTGTTCACTGCAAGTACTTTTTAATTCATCATAATTGTTGATAAAAAATTTCTAGAATATCGGATCAATCATCCGAGATTAAAAAAAATCTCATTAATTAATCTTAAAAAAATCTCATTAATTAATCTTTTTAAATATAATACGTCTTAAATAAAATTCATATTTTTTTTGTCTGGAGGATCGTTTACCATGGCATCAAAAGCCCGAGCGGGATCCAATTGTCATTGTCGCATATGTTTGTAAGCAACAACAAAGTACAATTGTCAAATTAAAAAGCAGACAAGGAAGGTCCTGGCCGGGCGGGCCAATGCCAGCCTGATCCGCCGTCCAAACCGACCAACAAAACCGTCCAAATCTACTGTCCTTTTCCCACCTTCATCTATGTAAGACATTAATAATTAATAACTGGATATTATATTTAAAAATTACAATATGATAAAATTAATATATTTATTTTCTCGTGCATTAATTAAATTATCCGAGCTAATATTATTCATAATTTACTTTCTCTATATTAATTATGAGATAGATTAACAACACCTTTTATTAGGGATAAAATCTAGAATAGTCTCTCTTTTTTTTAGTTATCAAAATAGTCTCTCATATTTTAAAATATTTTTTGAATTGATCCTTACGTTAGATTTTCATTAAAAACAAACGGAGATAAAATTTATCACCCGTCTATAAGATCATTTTCGGCCTTCTTGTTTGCCACTTACTCAAAAATAATCTTTCATTTTTTCAAGCTATTAAAATTGTTCCTCGTGTTTCAAAATATTTCTTGAAATTATTTTATTTTCGTTAAGAACGAACGAAAATAAAGCTCATCACTCATTTATATCTCACATTAGTTAATTTTCAAATAATGACATATTTTTATAATGATACATAATATGAATGGAAATAATTCAATCCCTGACCTACCCTACTCACACATCATGAAAGTATTTGTATTTTTTCTTATTATAACTTAAACTTTTACAGTTCATCAAAATGTTTCATGCACTTCCTAATTTTTTTCTTATGATTTTATAATTGATAAATATGTATAGATGATTCCAAATTAATTTAATAAAAAAACTAATTTTAAAAAATGTGAAGATTTGTATGGATAATGGACTTTATTTTCTGTTCATGGAAATGTAATAGGAAAGATAAATTTGAAAAATATTTTAAATTTGAGAAATAAAAGATTATTTTAGAAATAAGAGATTATTTTAGAATAAGTAAAAAATAGGAGGAATTAAAATGAATTTTATCCCCTTTTAGTTTTTACCACTAGTTGATGACGGCTTGTGTCAATAAATATTTACGAGCCGACTAGTGAAAGAATACGTTTTCAAATTGCTTTGCCATCGGAAAATGGACGCACGAAGTTCGGACGTGCAAGCTAATGCTTTTATGATGGGCCCATCTAAATATTTAACCATGAGCTAAGTATATATTTATGCCCAATGTATCAGTGGTTTTCGTCGTCTCATAGTATTCAGATTAATAATTTTTATAATTTAAATTTTTTATATTGATTCTGAGACAGATTGACGGGTACGCTGAGATGAACGAATTATTTTTTACCACCAAGTATATATCTATGCATTTTTAAAAATTAAAAAAATATAATACAGCCGCATTAATGATTCCTTAATAGTTATTCTACCAACCGAATACAATAAAAATTTAAAGAAAAATAATAGGGAGAGTGAATGGTAAAGTGAATGACGTGATATTTTACATGCAACAATCTCCGACGGATTCACCGTGCCCCAAGGATATAGTTTGATTCGGAACGGCAGTCGACGACCGCTGATGGTGTCCAAGTGATAATCGGACATATATATTAGAGAGAGAAGAGAGGTAGAGAGAAAGAAAGAGATAATAAAGTAACTTTCTTGATTGAAAAAACTTGTCCATGAGATACATAATTTATAGGGACCTTAGGAGACCAAGTCAAATGAAAAATTAATAACGAAACTGTTAATTAACAGATTTATAAAGAATCTGTCAATTAACAGATTAATAAGGAAAATGTCTAATAATATAATAATATAAATTTATTCTAATAATATAATAATATAAATTTATTATATTATTATATTATATAATCTCTTTTACCCCCCGACAAACTTAACGGGAGATCTCGGACGTTGAGTTTGCATGATAATTTGCTAAATCGTTGTTTGGATAATGGCTTGGTAAAGATATCAGCAATTTGATCTTCTGCAGAGATATAAGAAACAGATAATTGTTTGTTTGCCACGCGCTCTCGAACAAAATGATAATCAATTTCAACATGCTTTGTACGAGCATGAAATACTGGATTTGATGTAAGATATGTTGCTCCAATGTTATCACACCAAATTTTTGGTGCAATATCTGATGCAAGATGAAGTTCCGAAAGAAGGGATTGAAGCCAAATAATTTCTGACGTTGCATTGGCTATAGCTTTATATTAAGATTCAGTGCTTGAACAAGATACTGTAGGTTGCTTTTTCGAATTCCAAGAAATAAGATTTCGTCCAAGAAATATTGCATATCCACTAGTAGAGTGTCTATCTTCAGGAGAACTAGCCCAATCCGCATCGCTATAGGCATGTAAATCTCGAGATGAGTGTCGATATAAAAGAAGACCATGTAGAATTGTGCCTTTGAGATAACGAAGTATTCTCTTCACACCTTCCCAATTTTGTTCAGTAGGAGTATGCATGAACTGACAAGCACGATTTACTGCAAACGTAATATCAGGTCGCGTAATAGTAACATACTGTAAAACTCCAACAATACTTCGATAAACCTGGGGATCAGCCATCACTGAAGAGGAAGAAGGTGTAGAGACATTATTTGGAGCAATAGGTGTAGAGATCGGACGTGCTCCATCCATTTTAGCTCTTTGAAGAAGCCCAGTAATATATTTGCTCTGAGAGAGAATATAACCTTCATCATGTGGAATAAGTTCAATACCAAGAAAAAACGAGCATTTCCTAAATCTCGGATAGGAAATTCCTGATTGAGAAGACTTAATAAATTTGAGATGCCCTTTTGATCATTGCTAGTTAATAGAATGTCATCCACATAAATAAGAAAAAATATCATAGATCTATCATTATGTCTGTAGAATAGAGAGGAGTCAATTTTTGATCCAGAAAAACCTTGAGCCTGTAACCATTTAGATAATCGATGAAACCATGCACGAGGAGCTTGCCGAAGACCATATAAAGATTTCTTGAGATGACAAACATGAGATGAAAATTGTGGATGAATAAACCTAGGTGGTTGCTCCATAAAAATCGTTTCATCAAGAATACCATGAAGAAATGCATTAGAAATGTCTAATTGTCGGATAGACCAATTAGAACTAATAGCTATTGATAACAATAATCTGACAGATGTAATTTTGATGACTGGGCTGAAGGTGTCATTGAAGTCAATACCTGGTTGTTGACTAAATCCTTTAGCTACAAGGCGAGCTTTATACCGTTCAAGAAAACCATCAGCTCGATGCTTAAGACGGAATATCCATTTTGAGCCCACAACATTCATAGATGGAGTGCGCGGAACTAGGCTCCATGTTCCATTGCGAAGAAGTGCATCAAATTCTGTAGCTATTGCATTACGCCAATTTGGATCCTTGTTTGCCTGTGTAAAGCAAGTTGGTTCAATAGTTTTTGAGGAAACCACTAGAGCTCGAGGAAGAGGATATCGAGTAGCCATTGGTGGACATCGTGCATATATGTCAATCAAGGGAAGCATGCGACGAGGAGCATTATCATCTGAATCACTTGTTGATGGTGATGAGGAAGTGGGTTGGCATGGTGAGTTTATTGCCGGACTTGAATTATTTGAGGATCCAGGGCTAGAGAGCATATTATTGTTGGCGGGTGAGTTTGTTGCCGGACTTGAATTATCCGAGGATCCAGGGCTAGAGAGCATATTATCGTTGGCTGGTGAGACTTCTAAGATTGGAGCAGTAACTTGAGGTGATTCTGATGTTATAGGAGAGTTATTGGGGAGCTCCGGAGCAGGACCTAGGATGCCATCTCTTCTGATAATGTTGGGTGACATCAAAAAAGTACCACCTGTATCTGGAGGAGAGATTGAAGAGGCTGCCGAAAAAGGGAATAGAGATTCATCAAAAGTAACATGTCGTGATGTATATATCCGTCCAGTTGGTATATGTAAGCAACGATACCCATGATGCATATTACTATAACCAAGGAAAACACATAATAATGAACGAGAGTCAAGTTTGTGTTTAGAATATGGGCGTAACCATGGATAACATGCGCAACCAAAGATTCGAAGAAAGGTGTATTCAGGAGTTTGATTATAAAATTTTTCCAAAGGACACTTATGATTGAGTTATGGAGTAGGAAGTCGATTTATGAGATATACTGCAGTACAAACAGCTTCATCCCAAAATTTACGCGGACCTGATGCATGATGAAGAAGAGCTAAGGCAGTTTCAACTATATGCCTATGTTTTCTCTCAACAGAGTCATTTTGTTCTGGAGTGTGAGGGCAAGAGACTCGATGAACAATCCCACAGGAGATAAGATGACGATGAAGAGCTTGATATTCTCCTCCCCAATCAGAATGAAGAGAGAGTATTTTACGATTAAAATATCGTTCAATTTAATGGACTTTATTTTCTGTTCATGGAAATGTAATAGGAAAGATAAATTTGAAAAATATTTTAAAATACGAGAGACTATTTTGATAGTTTGTAAAGAGGAAAGACTATTTTTAGACTAAGTGACAAATATAAGGGACTAAAATGGATGTTAGACTTTATTTTCTATTTATTTTTAATAGAAATTTAAAGGGAAAATGAATTTGAGAAATATTTTGAAATAAGAGATTATTAAAAAATAAGAGATTATTTTAGAATAAGTAAAAAATAAGAAGAATTAAAATGAATTTTATCCCTTTTTAGTTTTTACCACTAGTGTTTGCGTCAATAAATATTTACGAGCCGACTAGTGAAAGAATACGTTTTCAAATTGCTTTGCCACCGGAAAATGGACGCACGAAGTTCGGACGTGCAAGCTAATGCTTTTATGATGGGCCAATCTAAATATTTAACCATGAGCTAAGTATATATTTATGCCCAATGTATCAGTGGTTTTCGTCATCTCATAGTATTCAGATTAATAATTTTTATAATTTAATTTTTTTATATTAATCCTGAGACAGATTGACGGGTACGCTGAGATGAACGAATTATTTTTTACCACCAAGTATATATCTATGCATTTTTAAAAATTAAAAAAATATAATACAGCCGCATTAATGATTCCTTAATAGTTATTGTACCAACGGAATACAATAAAAATTTAAAAAAAAATGATAGGGAAAATGAAAATAAGAGAGTGAATGGTAAAGTGAATGACGTGACATTTTACATGCAACGATCTCCGACGAATTCACCGTGCCCCCAGGATATAGTTTGATTCGGAACGATAGTCGACGGCCGCCAATGGTGTCCAAGTGATAATCGGATATATACATATAAAATGACATGTCATTCACTCAAATACCACATCATTCACTCTACTATTTATTTTTTCATTTTCACTTTCTCTATCAGCTCAAATTTAAATTAACAAATGCACAAGTAAGAGTTGGTAGAAATGATGGAATTACCTGTCTTCCGTACATTTAACAATTGAGCTAGCCCTAGAGGTCACTTTCAAAAACTTGAGTAACAAGAGAACAAGTAACCAATTAGGACTTAATTTTTTAATCTTTTTTATTCCTCGTGTCGGAGGCAATTTGTTTTTGTTCTCCTTTTTTTATGCGGTAATGATTTTCACGTGGAGAGGAAAACAGAGCGGGATCAATTATCTTTTTATTTATTTTTTTATATCATTCATGTGACATGTCACTAAGTTGGTAAACTAATTAAACCCCTCGTGAACTATTCGAATTTTGATTTGGAAAAAAAAATTAAGTTATGATATTCAATAAACACTCAGTAAATAACGTGATACTTTATATATACATATTTGATTATCACTCGGACATCATCGACGGCTTCCGATCGCTGCTCCGAATTAAACTATACTCTGAGGGGTACGATAAATCCGTCAAAAATCGTTATATATAAAATATCATATTATTCATTGAGTTTTTCTTTAAGATTTATAATTGAGCATATCATTTTTAAAAAAAATTATTCGAGTTCGTCTAATTTAGTTAATGAATCAAGCTTGAGTTTCATTTTCAAATTTAAAAGTATTATCAAGTCCAAGTCGAAAATAATAATATTTGATTTATGAATACGTTGGTTTAGGGATTTGTAAATATATAATTTGTCATGGCATCCGTAATTATATAATATCTTTAAGATTATAATATTTACCATCTTATCAAAAATATATGACTCATATGGTATATACACATTAACATTAATATCTTCCCGAATCGTATGACAATGGCGAATTTGTTGAAATCGACGGTGAATAATACGAGATCGTAATTGCGACGATCCCCGACGGGTTCACAGTTCATCCCACGGTATAGTTTGGTTCGGGCGCGGCGGCCGAAGGCCACCGGTAGTGTCCGATCAGCGATTAGATGTCAGACGTATCGCCGATTGATGGTCAAATTTTTCACCGAGACATTTATTTTTACTGTGCGTATCATTACTCAATTATTTAATAGTAGGGTGATTAGTTATTTTCCCCCGGGGCTATGGTGCAGCGGTAGGGTGATTAATCGCTATCTCATATATCCGCAGTTCGATCTCCAGCTACGATGTATTTGCAAAAAAAAATTTCTCTAAATGGGTCGCGAACCCCGGGGCGCTAGACTTCTAGACCGCCACCATGAGCGCTTTCCGATTTACTCTGGCGGTAGGTGGGAAACTTCCGTGGGACCGTGTCGATCATCCGAGATTGAAAAAACTTCGTTAATTATATAATAGGGCGATTAGTTATCATCCTAGACATTCACGATTCGATCCTTAACTATAACGTATTTGCAAGAATTTTTTCTCTTAAAATGGCATGAATCTTAAGACACTGGACTTCTAAATCATCCATCACGATTACTTTCCGATTTACCTTAACGATGGATGGCAAATTTTTAGATTTATCATCTTAAATTCATCTGCTATCCCAACATTTTTATTTATTTTTATTTCGTTATTATGAGGCCGCGAGGAATAGCACCGAATCATTATTCATTATTACGAGTCCGAATCATTATTCATTATTACGAGTTTCGACTTTATTAAACTGACAGATCGAGTTTGCGGGGCCCATGGGCACATCTAAGCCCATGAATGTAGGCCTCCAAGGAACGGATCGGGTTTTTTTTCCCAGTTGCGTATGGGCCCTTCCAATCGGCATCAGCAACTCGTGGCATGCTTGTCCTTGTATAGCGTCTGCCTACACTTCGCGCTTACGAAGCCGATCGCCGCCGCGGCCGCTCCCTTCCTCACCTCCCCTTCGACGCACTCACTGCTCGCCGCTCCGCCTTCTTCCTCACTAGGTCGCCTCCGAAGGCACGCCCATCTTCCTCCTTTTCTCGCCTTTTTTTGATTCGATTCGCCGGCGGTTCAGTGAAAATTCGGGTCTTTCTCGGTAACCTAGGGCTTATCTAGCAGGTATGGTATGGATGGATGAATGTATGTATTGTGGTTTTTTCGGTCCAATCATGGCTTATGGTCCACGATCTGGCGTATACGAATAAACTCTTTCAGCAATTGCAGCCATTGGGGGAGGTTTCTGTTCGCAGCACGAGGTAACTGTGTTTCGGGCATTTGAAAATGGCTGCCGCTTCGATGCTAAAGAGGTGTGTCAGGAATCCCAGAGTTTTCTCGTCCTGCTCTCCGTCTCCTCTCGTTCATGGTCGGTTCTCGCGACTCGTAAGCACCCTCTCGCTTCCCATGGCGTCTTGCATTCTTCAATACAATAGTTGTTTCGTTTCGAATCTTCTTTACCTGGCCCTGTCCGTTGCAAAACTGTTGAAACATTAAGCTTTGCCGAATTTATTTACGCATTTATTAGGAAAAATATTTTATTGGATTCCCGAAACCATCTTTGGAATAACAAAAGGTCTGAGGCGAAAGTTTCAATGGCCTGAAAGTTAGAATTTATGGAATCCCACAAAATTTGTAGTATGGACCCATCAGTTCTGACGGATTTTTGGCCTTTTTGGTTTTCTTATGTTATTAATTGTTTAACGTGGTAATTTTTCTTTACAATTCCGCTTTATTATTGTGTAGATAAGCACATTAGTATTAGCTGAGCATGAAGGGGGTTTTGTAAAACAATCTTCTCTGAGTGCGGTAGCAGCTGCGGCTGCTGTAAATAAAGAAAAATCTGTTTCAGTGCTCTTGGGTGGGTCTGGTTCATCACTTCAGAAAGCTGCTTCTCATGCTGCATCTTGTCATCCCTCAATATCACAGGTATCCATGTGAGCTGTATGTTTCTTCTTTCTCACCATAATAGATGTCAAGCACAAGTTTCATATTTCATTTAAAGCATTACTCTTCTAATATTAAATTTTGTTGATTTTTCTTCTGGTCATCATTTAGTTTAAGATGCCAAGTCATAAAATGGATTTTGATGTTTCGTTTATTTCTATAAATTAAAGTACTTTCTTCAAGATGTGTTTTGCCCATTTTACTCTTTCTTCCATACCAATGTCATAACTGATTGCTGGATGATATAAAAGTAGAATGATTTACATGTTGAGGGATGTGTGAATCTATAACCCAGAAGGAAGAACATAAAGTATCAAAGTTTTCTGATAAATGAAGCGTCGATTAATAGATACTTGCAATATCAAAGCATCCATAACTGTTTCTTGTGCATTGAGATCAAGAAACATAAAATCAGTTTTTCGTCAGATACTCCTAAAGAGTGGCTTCACGAATATTAAATTGTATGCCCCTATCCTCCAATTCAAGTGACTTAGCATCCTATGTTGAAGGATGCTGATAGAATTAGTGTCACTACTATTGTCTTGCAAACCAATTCATGTCACAACACGTTTGTGTAGTAGTTCTCTGTGACTATTTTATGTGCATTATGTAGTCAGGCTGTACATGCAGTTATATGCAGACTACATGTTTCTTATACACCTATATAACATTCAACATTTAATTTGCCATCTAGATCATACCAGTTTAGTTGATTCAAGTCATTATGCCATCTTAAAAAATAGATAAATTGACTCATAGGCTCATGCATTTTTGTATTGTTTGCGCATGTGATAATTCATACATTGACTGCACACTGCGGTGCAGGTTCTAGTCGCTGATACAGACATATTGTTGCACCCATTGGCAGAATCTTGGGCCGAGATTGTTCATTTGGTTCAGAAGCAAGGAAGTTATTCACATATTATTTCTGCCTCAAATTCATTTGGAAAGAATGTGCTACCACGTGCAGCAGCTCTTCTTGATGTTTCACCTGTTACAGATGTCATTGAAATATCTGAGCCACGATTATTCACAAGGTACACATTTGGACGCTCCTTTGTTAATGCTGATTTAGTTAATCTGTGTATGTGTTTTCTTTGAAAAATAGTTATTTTCTTGCTAGTTAAAGTTTGAATTTGAGATTTAGCTGTTGCCATTGTCTTGTGATGGCGTTTATTTTGTAGTTTGATTTCTGCAGCTGCTCAGATTTTCCTCATGTTTCCCAGAAGTTATTTGCGTATGAGACTTCTAATCAATCACCAGTTGGTTACGTTAGTTTCTGTGAATGTTTGGTTTCTTAGGAGTATTCCTGATTTTGTATCACGTGACTAGATTGTGTATTCTTGTTTTTGGTGACTCAGTATATTTGTTAGCCTTGCATTCTCAATAATATGTTTTTTTGTAGGCCAATATATGCAGGTAATGCTCTTTCTACTGTTCGTTATACGGGTGCAGACCCTTGTGTGATGACCATTCGATCCACATCCTTTACTGTGTCTGCTTGCTCAAGCAACTCAAAGTCTAGTGAGGCACCTATCTCAAAGGTTGATCTCTCAAGCTTCAATGAAGGTGTGCTTAGATCTTTTTACCTTTCTTTTCCAGCTGTCATTCGGACATGCTTATTCCCAGTGTTGCTGGAAAAATGCACTGTTGCAACAAAGATCACTAGGTTATGACTTTTGAGTCAAAATTCACATTGTTCACAGGGTTAGACTTACATCCCTTTAATGCTGGAGCTATGCAATGTTTTATTTCTTGTGTTATATCCTTGTCTCATATGTATTTGTGGAAAAATGTGCTTTGCTGATTCTTTGCCGATCTGTTTACCTATAAAGGAGTGTACTACACTTAATGTATTTGGTCAACATTAAGACTATGACAGAAATATTAACAGTTAGCAATCTAGGCTTCGTGCTATATTTGGATGCTTAGTGAAGTTTTGGTATGAACTCAATATAACAACAGGCCTTATTAGTCCCAACTATTCGGGCTAGCTTCATGAATCATATCCATCCTTTGAAATTTATGGAAGACCATATCACCTTGTAATTTGGTATCAGTTCATTGCCAATGCAACCCTAAACTAAAATGATGTGACTTTTATTGTCAACAAATGGCTCATTCCTTTTTTTTTCAGGGTCTTCTAAATTCACCTCAAGTTGTGCTGCCCAATATTTTCATTTTTCAACTAACTAACAACCCTTTGTTAGACAGTCCTCTTGTAAATCTTGCTCTCATCATTGGACGTGGCATTCAGGTATGCGGTATCCAATGACAAGCAGGTCTCGAGTGCATTACACAAGCAAATTCATTAGTTTTATTTTTATTAAAATATAATTCATGTGCATAGCATCTATTGCTTGCAAATAAATAAAGCCATTGGTAAGATAAATTGCCTAGTTTGAATTAAGCTTAGGATAAAAGTCCAGAAATTTCAGTGTCTAATGTTCTATCGGGTTTGCCTTTATTTGCAAATCTTTCAGGAATATATCATGTAGGTAACAAATCTGCAGGTTTCTTAAAAAAAAAACTTTTAACTGCCTTCCCCAAGGCCTTCCGCGTCAAATAAAAATGATTTCTTCTCTTAAACTTGCCTTTTCTTTAAAATAGTGATTCATGACCCCATCATGCTCTAAATTTCCACCTGATGGTTTTTTGATTCTTAGAAGGATATTCAATAATCCCTTTGATATTACACTTTTGCAGCTTCTTTTCCCAAATCTAGGTGGCTGAAGCTTGCATCTCAAGAATCAGAACGACCGGATCTTGGAAACGCACACATTGTAGTCACTGGAGGTCGAGGGTTAAAAAGTGCTGAGAACTTTAAATTGTTGGAGAAGCTTGCTGAAAAGCTTGGTGCAGCAGGTATCCAGTTACTTCAGCGAGTGCATGTTGATAATATTCTTCTTGTTCACTTCTAGTGCAGGCAGTATTTCCAATTTTTCTAATTGTACCATATAGCTATATTGTTGATTGTTTTATATAGCATATTATATGTGGTAGACACATTTGTTCTGATTTTGCACTTCATTTCATGTTTGAAGAAAAACCTCTTTGTTACATTACATATTAAATTAAAATTCTGACCATGGAATAGGCCTTTTGTTGCTACTTAATGTATTTTGGTAATTATATTATCCTATACTATATATTCATGCTTCATGGATACATATATACTATTTGTTTTAGTTTGATATTGGTTGGCTACCTAACACAACCCTCCTCTTTATTTATGTTTGGGATTGGCCATGGCGAACTTTATTCCTCATGGCAAATTTTAAATATAGATAAGGATATAGTAGGGGATCGAGGTCAATGAATTAGAAGGTTTCATATAGCTGATTCTCCTTACTATTTATACATGCTCTTTGCTTTTGGGGAAGATAGCATTGATCATAATACTGAAGAAGATATATTTGTTCTCAAAGTTGATTGTTTTTGTCCTCCTTGTTGTCCAACAGTTCCCTCTATAATTGATACATTTCAGACCCACCTATTCATACAATTGGAAAATTTGTTATCCTGCTATTCTGGTTTCTTAAGCAGAGGACAAGATAACAAGCTTATCTGAGGTTATTGCACAATAGATTTTGCTTGTTTCATTCGTTTCCAAAATCAAGTAGAAATAGGATGTGGCGTCCTATCTCTAAAAATGAAAATAGAAGAAAAAGACTGGATTTTGTAGGTTTGACAGTATGGACAATTTGTAGGGATTCTCTGCACTTAAGGTCATTTGGATTTGCCCTAATTAATCATTTATAATCGTGCGAAATCCATAGGATAAGTGTTTTTGCAACTTGATTGATTGGCTCAGATATAAGGTCAATTTGTAAATGAACCAACAAGTGGATAAGAACTTTATTAAAAAAAGTTTAGAAATAAATTTTATAGAAAAAAGTTGTTATACTTCATTTCAATTAGAATTGTAGAGCGTGATATCACTTATGAGAATCATATTCCTATGATTGCAAAAAAGGTTGTATAGTAAGCTATGATTAATAGAGAGGAACCATTTTGATTTCGATACAAGCAAGGGACTTCATGTTAAAATGATCATCTTTAATGTAAAAGTTTCATTAAAGGTTTTTCTTTTCTCCTCATCTTTTTGTGTTTTTTATTTTTCTGCCAACAAGGAACACAATAAAACATCAATTAATTTAGCGTGTTACTTAACAAAAGTAAAATAGGACAAACACATTATTGCACCTCCATGCCATGGTGTTGGCATACATATTCACACAATGATTGTGGGGCCAACCGTGTGGGGTGCCTGTGGTCCGCGTATGACCTTTTGCAAAATGCAGAATGGCATACATATTCATGAAGTGAGATGCTCAAATATATTGCATAACTAGATGTTCACATGATATCAGGAATGCTTGCTGACCCATTCTTAGCTCAGTTCAATTTGTGTTTGAAAATACTTATTTGTTTTACTTGTAATGTAGTTGGTGCCACTCGTGCTGCTGTGGATGCAGGATTTGTACCCAATGACCTCCAGGTAAACAATTCATAACAACACAATCAGTTCACCCCATTCTTCTGCATGTGTGGCTTGGCTTTCTTCTCAACTTCTCATCATCAGTTTCATTTATTTTCCTGCACTCTTTTTTCGTCTTCTTTTTTTGTGTGGTTTATTTTGTTCCCATGACAACATTAGTTTTTAATTTTAAAATTATTTCAGGTTGGTCAGACTGGAAAAATTGTCGCACCAGAGTTGTACATGGCTTTTGGGGTTTCTGGTGCTATCCAACACATAGCAGGAATGAGAGATTCGAAGGTCATTGTGGCTGTAAATAAAGATGCAGATGCACCCATTTTTCAGGTCATAGTCTCTATCCTCCCTAGTTCATTTAGAACAATAGTGATGGCAATATCAAAAAATTATTTTACCTAACTCAGAAGCTCCTTTACCTGAAATAAAAAGGAACAACAAATGAGAAGTGTAATCTTAGTGGATATTAGTTAATAGGTCAATCTGTTTCCTACTTTCTCAATCATCAATTGCTTCTCTAACTAGAAATTTAAGTTATTATCCAGAACAAAAATTCTGTGGGCATACTGTTATATTCCGAGGGTTGTGCATTGTGCCAAAAGGTTGCAAGTGATGCTGTATTCTTATCCTTTACTAATTCTTTTCTTATTTCTGTTTTAGAAAGCTTGTTGAGCTCAAGCTAAGCTCGAGCTTTTACCAAGCTCAACTAGAGATAGTTCAGGTTCGGCACTATGAGTCAAAAGATTCCCATATGAGCTGCTCACGTCGTTTCTCTATCCTTTGATATCTTTGTTCTTCCTTGTAATTAGTCAAAACATTGATCCAACAAACAAACCCAATTATCTTCCACTTTTAGCGTATTATAGATGATTTTAAATTATAAACATTTATAAGATATAAACAGTATTTGATCAAATAAGATAATAGATATGTCCATCCTTAGATAAATCTCTGAACAATTTTTTTTTATGAATCATTCACGTGTTTTGTTTTGAGTATCAAACTAATATGTTGAGCTTGTTCATGAAAATTTCATTCATTTACTACTTTACCCGAATGAATGCAGATTGTGGTATCAATATGATTAAAAATAATGGTTGCCTTGTTTACCGTCTTATTCTGTCAAGTTAATAACTTGTTTAGGAAAAACAGGCTTTGGAAGTAGAAAACATTTACATGCGGATAATATCGATGAAAAAATTGCTTGCAGAATGGAAACCTGACGCTGTAATTGAACCACCAGTCCATCTCTGATCATTTGCGGGGTCTTTACAGGTTGCTGATTACGGGCTTGTTGCTGATCTGTTCGATGTAATTCCAGAATTGATAGAAAAGATTCCTGATAAAAAGTGATGTGCATTTCACGTTGACAATGAATATCGAGTCTTCAATCAGAGGTATCGGGAAATGAGTCATTGTTCTCGATTATTATTTAGATCCCTCAAGTTCGATACGTCCTTCTTGATCGTCAAGTGGTTCAAAAAATCTATTACGCCTTCTTGAATTCCTAGTTGCTAAAAAATTTCCTAACTTACACAGATGTTTGCACTGTTGCTGAAAATTGGAAAATTACAAATTTAATTTTCATTGTTCACCAGATATTTATGATGTAGAGTTAATTATTCATTCAAGATTTGTTGGTTTTTTTATTAGTATTAAAGCCGAAATCTCTATTTCAAAGTCATGTTGTACTAGCCCTCTATTTGATTATGTCATCTCCTTCATGTAAAAATATAAAGATCTCGAAGCCCGAGGAAGGATTTTATTTTCGGTAAATTGTCATAAACTCCCTAATAACCCTTTAAACTTTGCAATCACTCCCCACACAAGTTTTTCTTTGTTTTTACTCCCTTATGGATTTGAGTATAAAAGGGTGAAAATTGAGTATACATCAATGAAAACTGAGTATAAAAGAGTGAAAATTGAGTACAAGGTTATTGATGTGGTGGATGCAAACTGTCATACTCAGTTTTTTAACTTTTATACTTAATTTTTTTCAAATAATACTCACCAAACATCCCATCAGGGACTGCATGCAAAGAAATGTTTGTGTAGGGATTGCATGCAAAGTTGACTTGGTAAGTGGGGAGTTTAGAAAAATTTACCCTTTTATTTTCCTAAATTACTTCTTAATACAAAATGCTCAGGGAAAAAAAAATCTGTGAAGAACTTTATTAACTGAGCGGAGACGTATCAAATCCAATGAATATATGCAATAAATGGATGATATGATACAAGAAGAAAATGAATGATATGTTACAACACGAAGAAAACCATCTGGATTTTTTTTTTTTTGGTCTGAGAAAAAATTGAAACCGGGATTTTGAACGAAAGAATCGACGGAATAGCAACTTGGTAACCTGTAACACCATCGCATTACAAATTGACGCTGTGATAGAGACCGGCGTTGTACGGCGTTGCATGCGACACCATACCCGCGAGGAGGAATCCGCCGATTGCGCCATCTAGAAGGCCCGCGCCCAATCCGACCCCGAAATTGCTATTGTTTGGCGGCGCGGCCGCCTCGTGCCCGTACTGCGGCGCGCAGCCGTGATGAGAATGCGGCGCGTACTGCGGTGCACAGCCGCGATGAGAAGGTGGCGCGTACGCGTACCGTGACGCGCAGCCGTGGTGAGAAGGGGGCGCGTAGTGCGGCGGTGCGCTGTATGGAGGGTAAGCCCTCGGTGGGTAGGAGGGCTCTGCGACCTTACGCGGAGGATGATGATAATCAGCGGCGCTGCTCCCCGCTTCAGCAGGCGGATCGAGAAGCTTGTAGGAGAGATTAATAACGCCCTTGGCCTTCCCGGATTCGGGCCTGAGGACCTGGTAGCTACAAAACTGAGCCGAATCCTTGCCTCCTCCCTCTCCGAGGAGCTCCTCGACGGGGATCTGGACGTACCCAATCTTCCGATCGCCGAGGAAGCGTTCCGATCGGAGGGCCACATGGAGGACGAGGCTGCCGGACGCGGCCGGGTCGATGGGGACGGAGAAGCGGAAGGTGGCGTTCCAAGAGGGCGCCTTGCCGCCTTTCTTGTCGGTATGGGTGCGTTGGGCGGACCGGGGCTGGCCGTCGATGGACACGACGGCATAGACGTCCATCTTGCCGAAGACGCTGACGTTCTTGAGCTGCTTGGCGGAGATTAGCATCAGCTCCAGAGTTCTATACGCCGCCATTATCGGCCGGTCGATCGCAGCGCGGATCTCCTTCGCATCTTCTCCCTAAATTCTGGGGCGGAAAGTCGCAATAGGAACCGCATGGGATGAATTGGGATAATAATAGAAAAAAAAAACAAAAACCAGATAAAAATTGCCGGGAAACGTCCCGTTACGTTAAATTTTCCCCCCTTCAGTCATGGCCTATTCCGAACCGTTGGCTGATAAATATTTAAATTGTTAAAAAAAAAATAAAACAAAATCATCCCTTATTTTTAAATAAAAAATTTAGTCACGCGGTTCTTTCCAATCATCCTAAAAAAAAAAAAAATTTAAACAATATCCTTGGTTATGATAAAATAGAAATTGCAAATATTTTTATTTTCTTTAACAACAAATACACATTGCGAACAGTTAGTCAACCAAAGTAAAGACGAAGGCAGATCCTCTGTCCCAAAAAAATCCTCTGTCCCGTCTATCCCATTCTCCGACGATGATCGTCGAATCGTCCAATCGTCGATCAGACATCTCTGGCGGCCTCTGGCCGTCGACCTGAACAAAACTATACTCTGGGAGTAGGGGGTACGGTGAACCCGTCAGGATCGTCACAATTGCGATCTCGCCGGATTCACCGTCAAGTCCGACGAGATTATAATTGCAATGATTCCGACCAGTTCACCGTCCTTCTAGGATATATATCATTTGATTTGATACGACGATCGAAATCCATCGGTAGTGTACGATTGCCAATCAGACGACTCACCGACAGTCGTCGGGGGTGCGGGACAAGCGGGACAGAGTTTTTTTGGACAGAGGATCCGAATTGCGTAAAGACTAAATAGCAACCGCCGACGAACGAATATAACGGAGAAGATTATAATGTTCATGTATCTTACACTCGAATGAGATCCTCTGTCCCGAAAAACTCTCTGTCCCACCTGTCTTGTTCCCGGCGACGGCCGATGAGTTGTTCGATCGCCGATCACCGATAGATTTTGATCGTCGTACCGAATCAAATGATATCCTAGAAGAACGGTAAATCGGTCGGAATCGCTGCAATTGTAATCTCGTCGGCTTTGACAATGAATCCGACGAGATCGGAATTGCGACAATCCCAACGGGCTCACCGTATTCCCATGGTATAATTTTGTTCAGGATGGCTGCCGGAGGCCGCCGATGATGTCCAATCAATAATTAGATGATTCGCCGATCGTCATCGAAGAGCGGGACAGACGAGACAGGGGTTGTTTTTAGGATAGAGGATCTGTCCTTATCTTACCCTACACGCTCCGGCGGTAGAGCGAGTAAGAGGACAGGACGATGAGGAGAACGAGGACGACAGCGGCGACACAGGACAGGAGGACGAAGCTGCCGACGTGGCGGCAGAACGTGCCGTAGCGGTTGCAGATCTTGTCCCAGTTGGCGTGCGAGTTCCCCCAAAGCCCCAGGTACGCTATTGACCCGGCGCTCCCCGTCGCCGACGCCATCACTCCGACCATCAACTGCACGTAATTTAATTAATTCAGAAATTACTGCAGTAATTAATGGTACGATCAATAAGTAATTACCGCATCGAAGAGGATGAGGAAGAAGAGGATTCTGGTGGATGGCGAGGGGCTGCGGATGGCGAATACGGAAGCGAAGATGGTGACGAAGCTGTATGAGATAGCGACGCATAGAGCCACCAAGAGATATCTACGCAATTAAAAGTAATTGAGATGTCAGATTTTGTTAGCTCTAATTCGATTTAATGTCTTGAGATAGATAATATTGATTTGTATGCACGTATAAAAGAATTGCAGATTAATTAATTAGTTAATTACATGAACGCCGGGACATGCTGGAACTTGGAGTCCCTGGAGATGACGGCGTTGGGCGGCGGGAGGCCGGTATGGAAATCCCTGCTCTGCTTGCTGGTCACCAGTACCACCAGCGCCGACACCGACAACGCCAACAGCAAGATCCTCAGCGCGAAATCCAAGCGGAACAGGTTGGTCGGAGGACGCGCCCTCTCGCCGTCGGTCGATGCGCCTAACTCTGTCGTCGCCATCGCCGTAGCTCTTATAGGAGGAACTAATTTTCATCGATCAGGAGCAAGACGTACGAGTCCTTTAAATAGGAAGAGATTGCAGAAGATGCACGCTGCCGGCACGAAGTCCTGGTATGAATTACAGAGCAAGGCGTGGACGGGAGCCGGCAAATCATAGATTTATCAAATAAGCTCCTTGGCAAAAGGATTGGCCACCGTGAGCGCTTCCCGATTTATCTTGATGAACGGTAAAAATTCCGTGGGACTGGGCCGATCACCCCAGGTTCAATTTGTCTGCTGCCTGGTTCATCATTTTTTTTCCTTGGCAAAAGGTGACACACCCTCAGGAAATAATTTGATCATGTCGTAAAACGAGCTGGACGCCCCTAGACGAGTCTCCGGGGAGCGCGAGATCGCTGAGGTGACCTACCGAGTTGGATCGCTCCTAGCCTGCAGGACAAAGACCGTTAGAACTCGCCGGAAAAAGTCCTCGGTCAGACACTCCGACGGTCAAGTCAGTACTCGACGGTGGCAATGGAAAACAATAGAATAGTAGGAAATGCACTATTGCGCGTACCTGAGAGATGCGAAGTGAGGAAGCTTATATAGCCGGGGAAGCTGACAGCTTTTGCCCCGCTTGCCACCTGTTGCCGTATAACGAGGACAAGATAATTCATGCCCAAAGGTGGCAGGATAAAGTAGCACATACTGTACTAAGGAAAGAGGCACTGTCAACTTAATGGTTGGCGTCGTTGGGCGCCGCTCGGCCTGACACCAGTGCATGTGATCGTGGTACGGGGGGAAAGGTTAAGGTAGGAAGATCAAGACTTCAGCGGAATATTCATCGTTTGAGGCGAGGATGGCCTCAGTCCTGCGCCGACCCCGTACAACTTCTGGTAGTCTGATATCAGAGAGTGATTGTGTTGCCTGCTAAGGCCGACAGAGGGCCTATAAGGGCGTCGACTGGGGCACTGCGTGACAAGGCCGGCTGAGGGCCTATGAGAGTGCCGATTGGGGCACTGAATGACGAGGACGGCTGAGGGACTATGAGGGTGCCGACTGGGGTACTGAATGACGAGGCGTCGAGTAACGCTCCCTCCGGTTCGGGCTTACCCCCGGAGCATGATCCGCCACGTGTAGGCGGTGAGCCAAACCTGGAGGGGTATTCGAGCACGAACGTCCAAGCTGGGGACAGGCTAATACTAAGGAGCGTGGGCCACCACACGTTCGCTTAGGGGCCTTGATCTGAGCGACACCTATCCGACGGGCCTTTCCAGCCCATTAATCGTTTCCCTTCTGACTAAGCACCAGGCTGCCGGGCCAGGCTATACACAAGCTGGCCCGGGATCAAAATTTGTGAAGACTTATTCGGGTTTAGCAGAGTGGCTTGGTTTTTAGATAGAAGATGTGAGATGAACTGAAATAGTATTTCATTAGTTGAAAATTAAATCATATCTTACTGATGGGTACCAACTCGATTATACCCGTGGGACATCAATTATTTGCTCCGATGAATGGTTACTTATTAGATTTGCCCCTATGTGCAACATTCATTGGAGTAAAAAGTAATAATCCTCATCAACCTCGTCAACCCCTGACTAGATGTAGATAGATAAATCATGAAGGGCATTTTGCTCTAGTATAATTACCCTTTGTATGAGAGAGCTCAAACACCCAACGAGAAAGATACGTTGCGCTTAGAACTTCTAGATCGGTTGTCGACTAAGTTTGTTTGTATTTACAAGTCAAACTTTATCTTACTGTCTGTGTGCTTGTGATTTAAATTTGTAAGCGGTTTCTCCGCTGATGCCGTGATCATGTACTCTAAGTCAGCTAATTAAGGAGGTTACGTCACCCTGGGTAGAAACGTTTCATCTATCATAAATATTAACACTACAAAAAGGACCATTGGTCGTACTCAGGCCAAGAAGTCAGGTCAAGCCCGAGCTGAGAGCTCAAGGTGAGCTCCGGTCAAGATTCAACCCTAAGGTCCTACATTTGAGATCTAAAGAACCTTAGAGATCGGTAATAGTCCGACTCGTCAGATCGGCACCCAAGGACAAAGCATCAAAGACGACCCCTAAAGACAGAGCCCTTGAGCAACTACTCTCCCAGCCGTCGAGCACATTTTACTCTCTTCATGAGAAAACTAGTAAATACATATCCCCGAAAAGTAGCAACGACTATGAGGACGTAGGCTGAAACAATAAATAATTCGAAATTAAATTTTGAATAAAAATTCAAATTTGGTTAATTATAATAAAGTATCCTTTAATTATGAAACAATAAATAATTCGAAATTAATTTGTAAAAATTCAATATTAAAAATTAAAAATGTGGAAAATAAAAATTCTAATATTAATTAATATAATTCAAATTTAAATGTTAAAAAATTGAATTTAATCAATATAATAATATATCATTTAATTATGAAACATTGTATAATAAATTCAAATTTAAATACCAAAATTCAAAGAAGAAAATCTACTCATTTTAACAAATTAAATCCGCAACCTAAAAAAATCAAAAACATTACACAATTAAGAAAACAAATTAATACTTTAAAAAATAAAATATTAAACTCAAATAAAGAAATTAAAAATCACAAACCAAGTTATAATCATGTTTCTAAAATTATGAAAAAAATTAATAAAATTTTAGCATATGAGACAATTAAATTAATAAAAATCAAAATGTATTAAAGTGGATTGACGCATTCACGATTTCATTCCAAATGTATCTAATCGAGAATTTAATATATTATTAAAGATTAATTAATATGAATTGCTTAACAATGCATATTTATAATTTAAATGATTAATTACTTTATGTTACATCTAATCAAGAATTTAATATATTATTAAAAATTAATTAATATGAAAAAAAATCGGTCCGATCTCACGGAAGTTTCCCATCGATCACTAGGATAAATCGGGAAGCGCTCGCAGTGGTCAGTCTAGAAGCTCAGCGTCCCAGGATTCGCGTCCCATTTGGAGGAAAAATTCCTATAAAATGTGTCGTAGCTGGAGATCGAATCGCGGATACCTGGATTAAAAAAAAATAATTAATTAATATGAATTACATAACACATGCATATTTATAATTTAAATTATTATTTTATGTATATTTATGACATGTCATCGTGCTAGCTTTACTTTCATAATCAGTCTAGAATCGTTCGATTGAAAAAACGATGATTTGATATTTACACAACATAATATTAGGGTGAGGTAAGGTAGTTAGCTAAGGTAAGTATTTTACTTGGTCGAAAAGGAACAAATCTATTTTGCTACATTTTAGATTAGTTAGATCAAAATTTTTCAATAAAAGATAAAATATATAATTTGTTAAAAAGATTTTACCGTTAAGTGATCGTTGTTTTGATATCCAAAAAATTATATGTGCCTCTCACAACATGAAAGCTAAGTTTTGAAATATATATTTAATTGACTAATAGTTAAATTGAATCTAACATAAGATCAAATAATCTAAAAAATTTAAATTAAATTATGTAAAATTGACAAGTCATCTCACAATATAAATAAGGTTACTGAAAACATAGAATTAGCGAGATGATAAGATACGTAAATATTAAATATTTAGATTTTTTTTCAAAATTTATTGATTATTTTTCAAAAATCTGTTTCAAAATAGTGATTCAACATATTAATATTTTAATAAATTCTTATTTGATTGAGTGTACTTATAAATAATTTTTAAATACTTATATAACTTGAAAATTGGTTAACTTACTTGGACCTAGACTCTCTAGCACTACAAAAAAAAAAAAACTAAATTCCCAATAGAATTTATCGACGAAATTCCATCGATAAACACACTTACCGACAGAATTTTCTCCGTCGGAGTGAAATCCGTCAGTAAGGAATTACCGACGGAAATTTCGTACCGTCGGTAATATTTTCGACGGAATTTTATTTCCCTCAGAAAATCATTCCGATAGAATGGAAAATTCCGTCGAAAATTTTCGACGGAATATCTCTTTCTATCGGAAATTCTCGACGGAAACGGTAATTCCGTCGAAAATTTCCTATGGAAAACTTCGATTTGTTCCGACAGAACAATAATTCCGTCAAAAATCCATCGATAAATAAAAAAAATCAAGATTTATTTTGTATTTGGGTAATACCATATATACATTTTACAATCCGTCGGTAACTTGTTAGCATTGCTTGTTTTAATTGTTAAGCTTCCGCTTGTGCTAACATTATAGGAAGAATTCCGAATTGGGGTGCCCGAGCTATTCACCCCCCTCTAGCCATGCCATCGATCCCAACAAGTGATATCAGAGCGCAAGGACGCCTTCGACGACTAACCACCAAGAAGAGCAAAATCATTGAAATGGCCGGCTCGCACATCCAACCGCCAAAGTTTGAGGGAGAATTCTCGCGGTGGAAGAAGTGAATGGAGGTATTCTTCAATATCGATTTTGATATAATGTTAATTATGAAAAATGGGTTTGAAGTGCCTAGAGATCAAGAGAATAAGTTACTTGATGAAATAAGATGGTGCAAGAAGCAAACAGATGACCATCTAGTAAATTTCAAAGACTTTCACCATCTACTAAGTGTGCTCCCCCACCAAGAAGTCACAAGGATTGGGAGCTACTCAAGTGCCAAAGATTTGTGAGATAAGCTAATAGAGCTTCATGAAGGTACTTCGGAGGCGAAAATAACAAAGAGAGATCTTCTCTGATCTCAACTCAATAACATCAAGCATGACAAAGAGAAGAAGGTATCAAATTTACATGCTAGATTTAAGGAAATACTTAATGGAATAACAAGTGTAGGAGAACAATTATCCAATTGTGACATTTTGATGAAAGCCATCAATGCATTCCCAAGAACATCCAATTGGAGCTCAATGGTGGACTCGTACTACATTTCCAAGGATCTAGAGAAAACTTCTCTAGAGGAATTCTTTTCAACCATGGAGCTCCATAAAACTCGAGTTAGAGGAGTAATTGAAGAAGTATACAAACCAAAGAGCATAACCCTTGTAGCAAACAAGGGAAAAGGTAAAAAGAAGAAGACTTCCTCATCCGACTCGGAGGAATCAAGCCTATCCATGGATAGTGATGTGGAAGCCTGCATAGTAAGGTAAATGAGAAAAATATTTAAATATTTTTCTACTAACAAATCTCATAGTAGGAAAAGCTCAAGAAGCAAAAGTAGAACAAGAAAGATAATTTGCTACAATTGCCAAGGAGAAGGACACATGAGAGATGAGTGCCCCCCCTTGAAGAAGAAGGAAGGAAAGAAGAAAGAAGAAAAGAGGAAATGAAAAGAGAAGGGGAAGAAGGTGCAAAATTTAAAGGCCACATGGGATGATTCATCCTCATCAGAGGAGGAGGAACATCACGTATCCCATTTTGTACTAATGGGAATTAAAGACATTGCCTCCATGTCATCCGAATTTGAAGAGGAAAAGAGCTCAAGTGAAGATGAAGGGAGCTCAAGTGAAGGGGGAGGCTCAACTTCGAAATCGGACGTCTCGAAAAGTGAGGTATACAATTTACCCACTACTACCCTTGTTAAGATCATTTCTAGTATTAATGATGATTTATTTAAGGCTAGAAAGAAAATTAAGCGCTTAAAAAATAAAATTTGTATGTTGAATGAAAAATTAGAATCGATGCAACTTAAGGATGATGTGTATGCTTCTTCTTCTATTTCAAATGACTCATCTTTAGAAAAAGAAAATAAGGAATTAAGGGAAAAGGTAGATAGTCTTACCAAAGTCCTTAGGAAATTTGAAATTGGCTCAAAAACACTAGATATTATCATTGAGAGCCAAAGGGCAAATTTTAAGAAAGAGGGATTAGCTTTTGGGAAATCTAGCAATGGAAAACCCTATCGTTGCCTACTTGCTAGAGGACAAGCAAAAACCAAAATATTAAGTAAGAAATGGATCCCAAGGAGTACTTGGTTAACCCAATTAGGAAATATTTCTATTGGGTACCAAAGTCAATCGTCAAGGATTAGAGGATTTGGGTTAAGTCAACCATGGTTAAAATTTTAAATTTTGAAATTTGGTTGACTTGAGACATTAAGGGGAGTATGTAGCCCATAGTAGAAATTCATGATAAATTGGGCTAAATAAGGTTTACCTTAAAAACATCTCATATTACTTTGCTTTATGATTGTATTCATGCATATGAGATATTAGGATGATACAAATAACTCACTTATGCTTGTGACATTTTGTTGAGTTATTGGATGTATCACATTATTGAAAATAGACCAACTATGGGGAAAATAAATGTTTAATTAATGGATATCTTGCCCATAGATCATAGTTGGACATTTCAAATTATTTGAAAAATATTTTTGTGTTTTATATGCTATGGAATAGACTTGCAAAACACATGATTTCAAAACTAGGATGTAAGTTTGATACAAAGTTGATTGTTTTCAAGAATTTGAGCTTTGGTCAAAAAGTCAAACATATTTGAGTTTTTCATGAAAATATATTTTTCCCTGTTAGAAAATATCATAAGAAATGTGTTTGTAAAATTTCATAATTTTTCAAATTTTATGATTTTTTTTGTGCATTTATGAATTTCAGCTCAAAAGGCTGAAATTTCAGATTGATAAGTATCAGTCGACTGGCCCACGGGCAATCGACTGAACTTTCTGTGCTTTTGGGAATTCACTGAGGCCAGTCGACTAGTAGCTTACTCAGTCGACTGACACTGGTATTTTTTGATTTCTGGGTATTTTCTGAATATGAAACTTATCTCAAATTGATACCAATGGGTAATATTGCTTGGAGCAATCTTTTTTATGGTGTCAAAGGGGGAGAAGTGAAAGGTTTAAGTTAGATTTTAACTTAATTCTTTATGGTTGTGCCAAAATTGAAAATTATGTGTTAAGACATAGGTTAAGGGGAGGTTGCATGTTTATGCTTCTTTGTTTGCTATGCTTTTAATTTTCAATTGTTATCTCTGTACCTAACTTAAACATATTGTCACACATCAAAAAGGGGGACATTGTTGATGCAATCAACCCAAGTGTGATCGGGTAGATCATGGATTTTGATGTGTGTGTCAATATGATTAAGTTAAGTTTTTATTGTGATTTGATATGTGTGCTTGAGTCGTGCAGATTTTGTGAATCACACATGAAGCAACGGAGTGAAGCATCCGAGGGACGAGAGCCAAGGAAGAGGACTTCAAGGGCAAGCCGGGGAAGTAGACTTTAAAGGCATATGAGAAGGATGACATGGAGGCAAGCCGTGGGCTTGTGTGCCCATCCGAGGGACGAGAGCCGAAGGAAGAGAACTTCAAGGGGCAAGCCAAGGAGTGGATTTCAAGGCATACGCGAAGGATGAACTTCGGAGTGAGGTTGAGTGAGTTTGTAAGCTGGGCAGTCGACTGATAGAGGAATCAGTCGACTGCTAGCGTAGAGTGGAAACTCACAGAAAGATCAGTCGAGTACTGGTTCTGCTTTAAAATAGAGCTGTTAGGCTAGCCGTTGGCTGAGCATCAGTCGACTGGTCCCTGTGACAGTCGACTAGTGTCGGGGCTGAGTTGTTTGTTAACAACTCTCTCCACCATTTAAAGGGGAGCTTGAGACTAGGGAAAGGTTACCTCTTTATTGTAAGATCTTTCCTCTAGTGTTCAAGTGCTCAAGCTCCAAGTTCTCAATCTTCCTCCCAAAACCCTAACTCCATCTTGTAAGGAGGAAGAAGCATTGTGAGAGGTTATTCTCCACCGAGAAGGAGAAAGATTTAACCGGAGATTGTCGAGGCGTGATCCACCGAAGGATCAAGGGTTCGTCCACCTCAAGGACACGCCGTGGAGTAGGAGCAAGATATCTCCGAACCGCGTAAACCGGTAACTTGTTTGCATTGCTTATTTTAATTGTTAAGCTTCCTCTTGTGCTAACATTGTAGGGAGAATTCCGAATTGGGGTGACCGAGCTATTCACCCCCCTCTAGTCATGCCATCGATCCCAACAGTAAAGACAAAGTCCAAGTGAGTCATAGAAGACCGGACAGTTGGCACAAGACAGTAATTAAGTTTAAGTAGGTTATGGAGGACCTGACACTTGGCATGAGATAGAAAGGCCAAATAGGTCATCGATTGACTGGACATTGATGAAGAAGTCTTGGCAATTCAAGGTTGATTGAATGCTAGGCAACGAGAAATCCCAACTGGTCATGACTAGGTGTGGGCAAAAAAAACCTAAACTCGGATTCCAGGTGTTAGAGTTTGGCAATCGATTAAGGTAATCAATTGTCCCAAAGCAATCATTAGGGTAATCGATTGGAGAGGTTTTTGTGAAGTACAGTAAGATTCAGAATCAATTAGTCAATCGATTAAACCTTATGTTAATCGATTAGGCTAATCGATTAATGATATTTTCATGAAACAAGTAAGGTTCGAAATTGATTAGTCAATCGATTAAGCCTTATGTTAATCAATTTGGTTAATTGATTAACGGTATTTTCAGAAAACACTATAAGATTCAAAATTGATTGATCAACCAATTAAGCCTTATGTTAATCGATTATGTTAATCATTGAGGGTGTTTTCGAGAAATACAGTAAGATTAGAATGATTCGCCAATCGATTAAGCTTTATGTTAATCAATTGAGCTAATTGATTAGAGTGTTTTCTTGTGATAACAAAAACTTTGGAATCAATCGACCTAATCGATTGAAAGCTGGTAATCAATTGGTATGACTCATCAATCAATTAATCAGGCAAAAAAGAGTTGTTTTGTAGATTTTGAATGGTCGATCTAACGTGACGATCGATTAACGGTAAGGTCAATCGATTAGGAGACATTTTTCAACTTTGGAGAATCCTAGAAAAGGGGAGTTCATGAACATTTGAAGACAATGGTTCTTGAAATTTTTGGAGACAAGTGTTGCTACACTTTTCAAGCATCAAAAAGCTAACCAAAGTAAGAAAAAAGCAAGCAAAACAAAATTTGCTATTGTGAAGTCATTTTTGATTTAATTTATAATCTTGTTTGTGTTTTTTATTGTATTTCTTGTGTTTGAGATTCTACGAGGCTTCTCCGCCTCTAGGAAGGAGGTTTTCATTGTGGAGCTATGAGTGAGAAACGAATCCTTAGATTTATCATCTCAAAGAGGTAGATACCAAGTAAATCCAAACATTAACATTGATAATTCTTCACTTCTAGATTTCCGCTGCAACATCGAGTTCAAAAAGTGTTCGAAGCTATCCCTCGCTCCCAGCTCGTACATGTTCTAATAAATATGTCTCGATTTGTGAATATAAATAAATTAAAAAAGCTTGAATGATATTAAATAGTCATGACATGGGATATAAACGAATCAAATCGAGCCGAATTATATGAAAATATTGATATTCGAATTCGATTCAAAACTTGAAAATACTAATAAATTTGGCTCGAATTGGATTCGAAACAGGATTCGATTCAAATTATTCATATCTTAACTCAAGCAAAATCGAACATGATCTCAAAATGATTTAGGTTCGAGTTCAATTCAAATTATTTGAATCTAAATTTAGTTATATTCAGACTAAAATTACGTGCAACACAATAAAAATAAAACTTAAACAACCCAAATACACAACAATTTCAAAACGTAAACAAAATATAAGTACAAAACAATATAAATACAAAACATGAAACCTACACGGCTACACCCACAACATACACATATATATAAGATTTTGATAACCTACACATCCTTATAAGGACGAATATGGACAACGTCCGATTTAGCCAGCACACAGATTGCTTCCGTGTGTTGGCCAGATCGGACGTCGCCCATATTCATCCTTATAAAAATGTATAAGTTATCAAAATTATATATATATATATATATATATATATATTATAAAAATAATACAGAATTAGATTAATCATATAAGTAGAATAATGGCCAAAATGAGATATACATGCTAGAAACAATCTCTTGATGTATCCCAAATCCCAATACTCAAGTCCTGACTCCATAAGCTCATAACATAGACAAAACAGAAGTTCAACTCATACAAAATTGAGTTTAAATGGGATTAATGGCCAAAAAAACTGATTGTGGGAAGCCTATCTCTTGATGCATCCATTCCTGTTGCATTCTAAAGCTCTCCATTCGTGCTGCCATTCAAAGCTCTCCATCCCTTGCTGTTCCGAAAGCTGACAGCAGGGACAAATGTCTACTCTCATTAATATGTTAATGATTTCATCAAATTATCTTCATCATGATAGAGTGTACTTTCATTATTATGTTAATGATTTTAAATTTTACGTGGCACATTGTGAAGAATAATATATTTATTATACTAAGAGTAATGATTCGAAATATAGTTTGATTCGGGGCGACGGTCAAAAGTCGTCGGTAGTATCCGATCGACGATCGGACACAACCGATAGCCTCTGATTATCGTCCTGAATCAAACTATACCTTCGGAGGACGATGAACTCGTCAGGATCGCCGGCAACGGTGAACCTATCGAAATCGACGGTCAATAATACGAGATCGCAATTGCGGCGATCCCCGACGGGTTCACCGAGCCCCCCAGGGTATAGTTTGGTTCGGCGCGGCGGCCGAAGACCACCGGTAATATCCGATCGACGATCAAACGTGTACATAATAATTACCATATTATTCATTAATTATCTTATACACTGTCTTAAATTTACTGTTACTATCATTACTCTTTTTAAATATTCACTATATATACGACTCCAAGTACCCGAATACGGAAACGTCGGCCATTCCCCGTTCAGTGGGGCCCATGCGAACCATTGGCTGTTAAAATATTCAATTTTTAAGGGGAAAAAACAAAATAGTCCTTATTTTTCAATAAAAAAAATTAAGTAGGAGATCTTTCAAAATCATCCTTATGAGAATAAAGCAAATATTTTTCTTTACTTCAACAACAAATATACATCGCGAACAATTAGTCAACCAACGTAAAGACTAAACAGCCACACGCTACACGCTCCGGCGGTAGAGCGAGTAAGAGGAGAGGACGACGAGGAGGACGAGGACGACCGAGGCGACACAGGAGAGGATGACGGAGCTGCCGACGTGGCGGCAGAACGTGCCGTAGCGGTTGCAGATCTTGTCCCAGTTGGCGTGCGAGTTCCCCCGAAGCCCCAGGTACGCCATCGACCCGGCGCTCCCCGTCGCCGACGCCAGCACTCCGACCATCAACTGCACGTAATTTAATTAATTCAGAAATATAATTACTGCAGTAATTAATAGTACGATTAATAACTAATTACCGCATCGAAGAGGATGAGGACGAAGAGGATTCTGGTGGATGGCGAGGGGCTCGAGCTGGCGAATACGGAAGCGAAGATAGTGACCAAGCTGTAGGAGATAGCGACGCATAGAGCCACCAGGAGATATCTACGCAATTAAAAGTAACTGAGATGTCAGATTCTGTTAGCTAATTAAAGAAACGCAAATTAATTAATTAGTTAATTAAAGTTAATTACATGAACGCCGGGACATGCTGGAACTTGGCGTCCCTAGAGATGACGGCGAAGGGCGGCGGGAGGCCGGTCTGGAAATCCCTGCTCTGCTTGCTGGTCACCAGCACCACCAGCGCCGACACCGACAACGCCAACAGCAAGATCCTCAGCGCGAAATCCACGCGGAAGAGGTTGGTCGGAGGACGCGCCTTCTCGCCGTCGGTCGATGCACCTAACTCTGTCGTCCCCATCGATCGCCGTATATATCGCACTTCTCGGAGGAACTAATTATCATCGATATATCAGGAGCATGAGGATTCCTTTATATAGGAAGAGATTGCGGCAGCTGCAAGCCGCCGGCACGAAGTCACGGTATGAACGGAGCAAGGTGTCGACGTGTGAGCTGGCAAATAATTATATATAGTTTATTGATTTGTCCCTGTTTGCAGGAAATTTGGCAAGCATTCATTGAGATTCACACTGTTCGATTTGGAATTGCTCTCACTTTGACTTGTATTGATGAATATTATATATACATGTGATCATAACTACATGCATACGATGAATATTATATCCTTAATCATCAGATAAATTTATAAAAATGAATAAAAAATCGATTCTATAATTTTTTTTAATAAAATGATGAATATTGTTTTTGTACTGGTGAATATAAAAATGTTTTCTCAAATATCTTAACTAGCTAGCTCTAGTCTGGTAGAAACACAAAAATAAAATATATTATCATTTAGATTGCTTGTGAGATTCTAACACTACCTAACGAGAGCATTCAAATATAAATAAATAATAAAAATTAGTAAAGTATTGCCGGGAAGTTAATTAAGGCTGCTACCGCCAACCTCGTTGACTCGATTGATTGTGTGCATTAAGTCACATTGAAGTAGGATCGACACGGCACGGAAAATCTTATCTTATCCACTGTCTTTTAGGGGCAATCCAAAATTATAAATTTAAGAGATCATATATTAAATTTCATAAATAGTGTCCACTGCCATTGAGGGGCGGATCTTATTTTTATTATAAGAATAATTAAAAATAATAATTATTATAATAATATCCTACTTAATTTTTATATATAATTAATATAATATCCGTGCGATATACGAAAATTTTTTTAGTGATAATATAAATATGTCAATTTTTATTATTAAATGAAAAATTAAAATAAAAAATAATTTTATTTCATCATGGATTCATGTCAATATAAGATTTAGTATTATTTTTTATAATATAAGATATTAATGACGATCATAAGTTTTATAAGGGTGATAGATGTGGATGTGATCTAAAATTTACTTTATTTTGATAGGGATGTGTCAAACCTGTACTATAGTATATTTAATTAAAATTAATATTTTGTTTTAAAATTTAATCATCCAAGATATTTAAATCCTAGATGTGTGTCCAAATAAAAAAAAAATTTACCATGGATCCATTATAAATATAAAGTTTTGGAAGAGTTAAATATATAAATCTATGAAATTCGATTATATTATTAGAAAAATACAAATTAACTCAGTCAATTTAAATTTAATTCTATAAATCTATGAAATTCGATTATATTATTTGAAAAATACTTATTAGTCTTCATTACGATTAATAAGTAGGAACAATTTGTCATCTCATTTAAAAACTTTTTAAATAAAGGAATTAAATTGAATTCCATCCTGAATTAAATTTTATTAAAATTAAATTAAATTTTTATATTTGAAATAAATTAGTAAATAATAAAATAGAATTGAATTTTTTATTTAGAATTTATCAAAATTAAATTTAATTTATATATTTTTATTATTTTATTCTTTATTAAAATAACATTAAGTAATAAAAATTATTTAGTAATTTTTATTTATCAGAATATTTTTTTTTCTAAATCAGATTTTTTTTAATTTGATTTATTTTAAAAGATTGGAAGAGAATTGAAATCTAATTTTTTTTTATTAATTTCTGATTAAAAATATATTCAATCGAAACTCACTTACTCTTATCAAATTACCCTAAACGCCCCCATCCTCAGTCGCTCTCCGTACCTCCCTGCTAGGGTTCCGGCGGCGCATTTCACTCTTCTAGGGATGCGCCTCGGCTGTAGGCCAAGTGGAGTTGTCTCAGTGCACCCTCTAGGTTTAGCGTTTTCCTTCGCTTCGCGTTTCGTTCCGCTCAAGCCCGGCCACCCGAGGAGTTAGGTACCATTTCAGTGAGCTCTTGCGGTAAACCTTTTGCTCCCTCAATTTCTTATGCACTTTTTAAGCATGAATTCTGCTTTGCCTTGTTCGGTGTCAGTGGGTGGGGGTTTCTGGCTAGTCGTTTATAGTTAGTCGTTCTCTCCTAATGTGACTGCCTGATGTTGATTTTTTTTTGTTTGTTTTGTTTAGATCAATTATTGTGCGGTGGACTTGTTTTTCCTTTTTGACCAAAAGGTCAATATGGATGTTTTGCTGGTCGTTCTTACTTTTTTCTTTATGGGTTTATCAGAAGATCGTGTGGCTTATGATCCTGGCTGTTGGGGCTCTGTTTGTGTTCTCTAGTTAGGAATCCTTTATACCTTGAATTAACTTCGGTAAATAGAAGAAGATCACTCAGTTTGTTTCTTTATATCTTTAGAGTTGACCTCAAGCACGTTAGCTGGTTGATATAGAGCATTGAACATTGGCATGATCTTGTTTTTGAATGAATGAGCCAAAAGAAGGATTGCAGTTGGATTCATATTTTCAACCTGCAACTTATTTTATACTAATACAAATTAAAGGCCGATACTCTTATCTAGTGCCACAATACGTTGAAGAGGATGGATATTTTCAGTTAATAATGCATGTTCGGTCATCATCTTGGATGTCCCTCTTTGAGTCAATAATATCTATCTTTTATGTGTACGTCCTTTGGGTCATTCCCCAGCTAGTTGGGGGACCAAGGTACCAATTTTATTATGAAATACTCCAACATTAATGTCTTGGGTTCAACTTTTGTAGAATTGTAGCTAATGAAATGCAATTTTTTGCTTATAGAAGTGAAGCATTAGTTTGGCTTTATCATATTGATTTAGTGTTGAGCCTAATAAAATTAATGAGTTAATATTCTCATTTAGGCACGTCATGTGATTTTGGCCTCATATGCCGTAGATTAAATCTCGATGAGGATGTGGAGACTTCAGTGGGGAAAATGGGTAAACTTAGTTTAATTGCGAGTAGAAAATTGTGGACTAATCGTGAAGATTGTTAAAGGACCTTGTGATTCATCACATAATATATGTTGAAGCTTCTTGTTGGAAAGGGCTCCCTAATGTCGCCCTTAAACATTTAACTATTTGGTTCTATTTAGGTCGAGAGCATTTAGCTTTTTCAGTAGACAATAAATGAACCGTCTGATCTGGAGCAGGAGAAAGAGCCTCTTGAAGATAGGGATGGAACGAAGGAGTGATATTACTGGAGAATGCACTTTGAGCTCCTAAAAACTATATGGCTAAACTAATGTTTATATTCTATAACACTTTATTGAGTAAAAAATTCCTCTAATGGATAGTTAAATAGTTAGTACATCCAAATATAAAACAAATGTGATTTGTACTATTAAGTTTTTAGCTGAACGAGGAAAACTTAAAAAGTTATACAATAGCCAAGAAAGAGACTAAGAAAGCAGTGAATGAAGCAAAAAATAAATTTTGAACGATTATATCAAAACTTATATACAAAAGAAGGGGAAAGAAATATTTATAAAATAGCTAAAGCAGAGAGAGGAAAATAAGAGACCTTAGCCAAATAAGATGTATTAAAGATGAATGTAATAGAATACTAGTAAATGATAGCGAAATAAAAAGCGGTGAAGGATTTACTTTCATCAACTTTTTAATGAAGGTTTATGGGGTCAACTTAACTTAGGCAATTTAAGTAGTTCGAATGAGTATAGAAATTTTAATTATCATCGTAGAATTCAAACTTTAAAAGAAGCTTTGAAAGGGATGCAAAATGGAAAAGCCATGGGACCAGATGATATCCTAATAGAGGTATGGAAGTGTTTAGGGAATCAAGGTATTGAAGACTTACAAAATTCTTTAATATGATATTGAAAACAAAAAAAATGTTTAATAAATGGAGGGTAAGTACTCTGGTTCCCTTATATAAGAACAAAGGAGACGTACAAAATTGTGTAAACTATAGGGGTATTAAATTATGAGTCATACCATGAAACTTTGGGAAAGAGTAATAGAAAAAAAATTAAGGGAGACCACGGTAACCGAAAATCAATTTGGGTTCATGCCTGGAAGGTCGACAATAGAAGCTATACATCTTCTTAGACAATTAATTGAAAAGTATCGGGAGCAAAAGAAAGATCTACACATGGTATTCATTGATTACAAAAAGCTTATGATAGGGTCCCAAAAGAAAGTATATGGAGAATTTTAAAAAAGAGAGACGTTAGCGTAACGTATATTGAACTAATTAAGGATATGCACAAAATGTAATGATCAGAGTGAAGACTTCAAGCGGATTAACTGAAGAATTTCCAATAATGATAAGGTTACATCAAGAATTAGCTCTAAGTCCCTATCTTTTTACACTAATCATGGATAAACTCACTGGAAATATTCAAGATACAGTACCATGGTGCATGTTGTTTGCAAATGATATTGTTTTGATAGACGAGACACATGAAGGAGTAAATGCTAAACTAGAATCTTGACCGGAAACACTAAAAGTAAAAGGTATTAGCCTTAGTAGAGTAAAGATAGAATATATGGAATTTAAGTTTAACAATATTAGACGTTATGAGACAATTGTTAAGATAGGAGATGACGAGTTGTCTAACCTGAGAGCTAAGTATTTAGGATCATTTTTTGCAAAGTGATGAAAGAGATTGAGAGAGATGTCTTACATAGAATACAAGCAAGATGGTTGAAATGGAGGTTAGCGTCGGGTGTTTTATGTGATCGTAAAGTACCTCTAAAACCTAAAAGAAAGTTCTACAAAACACAGTTAGACCTGTTATGTTATATGGTGTTAAATGTTGGGCTATGACTCGGGCACATGAGCAAAAGATGAAAGTTGCAAGATGAGGATGTTAAGGTGGATGTGTGGGCATACGAGGATGGACAGAATAAGGAACGAGAGCATTAGAGAGAAAGTCGGAGTTGCATCTATTGAGGAAAACTTCGAGAGACGCGTTTGAGATGGTACGAACATGTACTTAGACGACCAATAAATATCCCTGTTAAGTGATGTGAAACTATGATAAATACGCACATTAAATGAGAAGAGGAAGTCTAAAAAAGACTTGGTCGGCAACAATAAAACAAGATAAATTTTATTTAAATATAGATGATGATATAATAGGGGACAAAGCCCAATGACGTAGAAGGATCCATATAGCCGACTCCAATTAGTGGGATAAGGCTTGGTTATTTTTGTTGGCTGGAGCTTTACTTAATTTTTTTTTTTTTCAATCAGGTTTCTCGTTCAGGAAACTTATGTGTCTGGAAGAATGTGAAGTTTGGGTACTCTATTCATGTATTTCCTCCTGCATTAAACAGGATATATTTTTTCTGAATTGTTTTTGCTAACAGGAACTACAGTTCATTTCACTCGAAGTCAAGTCTAGTGTTGTCTTCGGACCACAGTGATAAGAGAAGATAGTGGGTTTGAGATAAAAATATGTTTCCCGTTTCTTGCATGACTTGGTTACAAGATTGATCATGGAAAAGAAACATGTTCTTGTTCATTGTAGCACCTAAAGTGAAAGAAATCAAATACTTCTGAGGTTTGTATGATGGATTGCAACAAGGAAGAGGCTTATAGAGCCAGAGAAATTGCAGAAAAAAAGATGCAAAGCAGTGATTTTAATGGTGCACGAAAGATTGCTGACAAAGCCCGACGTTTATTCCCTGAGCTTGAGAACATATTGCAGATGCTAACTGTCTGTGAAGTTCACTGTGCTGCTAATGTTAAAGTTAATGGAGAAGTAGATTGGTATGGGGTTTTACAACTAGGGTCCACTGCAGATGACTCATCTATCAAGAAACAATATCGAAAGCTTGCACTTCTACTTCATCCCGATAAAAACCAATTTGCTGGCGCTGAGACTGCGTTCAAGATAATTGGCGAAGCACATATGATTTTATCTGATCGAACAAGACGGCACCTTTATGACACTAGAAGAAATGCCATCACCAAATCTGTCCATTCCAAGCAGTCTGCTCCGCAATCAGATAAGAGCACTATTGCTAAAAAAGAAAATAGTGCATTGCATACTAACGGTTTCCATCCTCATCATCAACAATCACCCCCACCATCGTTATTTGATACTACTCGAACTTTCTGGACTATTTGCCCTGGTTGTAGCACAAGATACCAGTTGTCTTGCAGCATTTTGGAAAAATTCATTCGCTGTCAGAAGTGTTTGATTCCCTTTGTTGCATTTCAGTCAAACGCAAAAGATGGATTTGGAAGACATCAGCAGGTTCCGGTTCAGACAACCAATAATGCTAAACCAAAAAGGCAAACTGGAAATCCCTCTTCTAGCATGGGGTTCAAGGAAAGTGTAGCTGATGAATCAAGGGTTCACATCGAGCATGGAGGTTCAACTACAAATGTGACAACAGATGGTGGAGTTGGTTCAAGTAATGAGGTTAAGTTAGGAAAGACTAGATTGAGTGAGTTTCATCAACCTGAGAAGGATCCTAAGCTTCCAAAAAGAAATGTGGATATGAATAGGGGCAAAAAGGAGCAGGTGAAGTCCAGATCTTCAGATAAAACTAACAATGAAGATGATCCTATCGCAGATATTTCTTCATCGCCAGTGCCAAGAAGAAGGTCTGCTAGGCATATGCAGAACATTCACTTTAATGAAGTTCAAAGTGAAGATGATAATGACTTTGTAAATCATCCTCGTCGCAAAAAATTGAAAAGTAGCACCTCCAGTAAGGGGCACAAACCAGTCTATTTTTGTTCTGGCAGCAATAACCTTAAAATAGGAGCTGATTCGCTAACTCTGCTGATGTCTGTAGGGAGAACAAGCAAAAAGAATGTGCCCTAGCTAAGGAGAAGGTGCAATGTGTGAATAAAGGGGTTGACAAAGATCCAATATCAGGAAACAAAGAAGATACGATGATAGAAAAAAAGCCAGGGACTAGTTCTAAGTCTCGGCTTGATTCTGTTTCTAACACCACATTTGAACACTTCACATTTACATATCCTGATACAGAATTTTTTGACTTTGAGAAGCTGAAGGATGTAAATGAGTTTGCAGTTGATCAGATATGGGCAGTCTATGATAATCTAGATGGGATGCCTCGATTCTATGCTCAAATTCTCGTATCGACACTAAACGCTTCAAATTGTGGTTTACCTGGCTTGAACATACTCCCTCAAATGAAGCTGAGACAGCTTGGTCTGATGCAGATTTGCCTGTTGGATGTGGGAATTATGAACTAGGATCTTCACATTACGCTGAAGATCGACTAATGTTCTCTCACATTATCTCTTGTGAAAAGAAGAAAAGGAAGAACTCATATAGTATCTATCCTAGAAAGGGAGAGGTTTGGGCTCTGTTCAAGGACTGGAGTATTGGGTGGAGCTTGGTTGCTGACAACAAGTTGTTTGAATACGAAGTTGTACTAGTGCTTTCAGATTTTGATGGATCTGGAATTTGTGTGGTTCCCTTACTTAAGATAGAAGGATTTCTAAGTTTGTTTGTGCCAGCAAGAGATAAATCATTTGCCATACCAATCGATGAAGCACTTAAGTTCTCTCATAAAATTCCTTCTTACAGGTTGACTGGGAAGGAAAAAGAAGGTATTCCTCAAGGTTGTCTGGAACTTGATCCTGCATCTCTGCCTCTTAACTTCTCAAATACATTCCCTTCTGTTAGTCTTACAGAAAGAATTGAGAAGTTGGATGAGATTAGTAATTCATGTTTAAATTGTATATCTCCAGAGGAACCTAGGATCGATATGGTTCATGATGTGGAGTGCAAATTAAATGTGAAACAAATTCAAGCAGTTGAAAAGCAGGTAAAACAAAATCAAACAAGTGAGAATCACCATTCTGGTGCTCAGAGGAACACCAAAAGTGACATTCAGCACGCTAAAGTAGAAATCAAGCAGAAAGAAGGCTTGGCTGATAGGAACCTAAACTACAGTTCGAAGGAAAATTTCAAATTGCCTTTGTTCAAAATTCATGAAGCAAAGTTCCACAATTTTGGTGAAGGGAAGTCAATTGAAAACCTCCAACGTGGGCAGATTTGGGCTTTACGCAGTGACACTGATAAGTATCCCACAAATTATGCATGGCTAAAGAAAATCTTTTCAGAAGGTGTACTACATATGGGATGCCTTGAGGCTTGCCCTGTTTTTGATGAGGAGATTCGATGGGTAGAAGAGGGCATGCCAATTTCATGTGGAAAATTTAAAGTGGAACGACTGAGCATTATAACTGTGAAACTTGATATGCTTTCTCATCCAGTGCAAGCCATACCAGTTGAGAGAAGAAAGAGATATCTTATCCTTCCTAGCTGTGGTGAGATTTGGGCTGTATATAAAAACTGGAATGTTGGATGGAAACTTTCAGATCTGCATACCTGTGAATATGGTGTGGTTGAAATTTGTGAATGTACTGATGCTGGTTTCAGAGTTAGACCTTTGAAGAGTGTTCGTGGATACAGAGCTATTCTCAAACCCGAGATAGAAGGAAAAACTATGGAGATTCCCATCCATGAATCTATTAGATTCTCTCATAAGATACCTTCATTCCCACTAACTATTGAAACAGAAGAGGCGCTGGAAGATTGTTGGCAACTGGATACTGCATCTCTTCCCAAGTGATAATTGAATATGTCTGTCCGCTTGTGCATTTTGCAACTTTTTCAAGCATTTTGACGGCAATGCAATTTTAATGGGTTGGGGTGTTGAAAAATCTAAGTTTGACCTTTTGTTCTTCATGTTGATACCGACACAGGTATAGATATATCAAATCTTGTAAAATCTTGCTCAGTGTAGTTGAAGCCGAGTGTCTGATTTTTTTCCCCCTCTACTTTTGCAGGTGTCATCGTTTGCTGTATTGGATGTTGCAGAGCTGGCTTTATATTTCATTTCCGAGTAAGATCTTCATATATGGTTCACTCTCTCAATGCTTAAATGTAAGTAGGTTAATTAAAAAAAAACAAGACATTCTCTAAGTTTTGAGGTGGCCAATGTAGCAATCTGGCACCTAAGTATACTAAATCTATGCTGCTAGCATACCACACCAATGCATATGGTCCGGTGTTTATATTGCTGGGAACTACCTGATGAGCTTTTGTTCTAGTCTTCTAGATGCTAGATACCTGGTTGAATAAATTACGACGATGTTTATTTGGAAATGTATCTTATGACAAAAATGAGGGTTTGGTATTGATAACACTACTAATCGGGATATATCTGCACTGTGAATAACTTCGGGTTGAGGATAATAAACGACCTGGAATTGATTCTATTATTTACTTATTGGCAAACAAGGTTGTGATCCTGTTTACACTCGTACCAGGGATACAAGCTGAGATACAATATTTGATAATATTTTTGATAGAAAAAGAAATATGAACAAATTAACAGTTGAATTTTAGGGCGATCTGTTTACTTTTACGATGTTTAGTTTTACAAAAAAAATTCATTGACCATCTAAGTAGATCGAAAAATATCCGTGATGGACGATCTAAAAGCCCATTATTATGTGATTGTGTATTTTATTGAAGATTTTTTTAAAAAAAATATCATAATTGAGGATTGAAGATAATATTTTTGATAGAGATAATTGAAAGATAAAATTCATGGTTTGATGATCATGGTGTCTATTCTCCTACTTTAGGAGAGAAGGGTGATAGTTGTCATCTCATGCATTCACGGTTTAAGTTCCAATTATGACGTATTTTATAGGATTTTTTTCTTTCAAATGAGGTGTAAATTTGGGGATGTTGAGCTTCTGGACCGTCCGTCCCGATCACTTTCTGATTTACCTTAGTCGGTCGGAAATTTTTATGAGGTCCGGTCGGTCGTCCGAGGTTCGATGTTATCCAATTTTGTTAATTATTTTAGCCCTCGGGGCTATGGTGAGACAGAAGAGTGACTAGTTGTTATCTCAAGTATTCATGATTTGATCCTCAGTTATGACATATTTTACAGGAATTTTTTTTTCAAATGGGACGTGAATCTTGGGATGTTGAACTTTTGAATTATTCATCGTGAGCACTTTTTAATTTACACTGGCGGCGATGAGAAATTTTTTTAGAATCGGATCGATCGTCTAAAGTTCGATGTTATCTAATCTCGTTAAAGAGAAGGGGAATAAAAGTTCCATGTATCTAATCTCGTTAAAGAGAAGGGGAATAAGGAATGAGTGCACCAAGTAAATCATTCTCTAAAATACAGATTTTGTTTGGTCGGCTATGCCACTTTAAACATTTTTTTTAAAAAATCCATTTTATTAAAAAAATGAATAAGGAAAATTATATTTATAATTTATTTATCATGAATTTTAAAATTTAAAATGTGCTCAAAAGTTCTGATGATAATAAAATAATTTGGCAAAGAATATCGAGAAAAATTATTATTTATCCGCTTAACAATTAAAATTGTTAATTTCTGTTAATTAATGATGAGAGTAATTTTCAAAGCATATTGACAAATTCAACGTGCTCGCATCGCCGGTCGATCTGGTTCTGTTTTGATCGGTCTAATCCCATCCGGAGTCGATAGCAGAGGCGAAAACGTCAGATTTGTTCTCTCTCTCCATCATATCTTTGTCCGGAAGGATCGAAGCCCTAACTCGCCGATTTGATCTCGCGCCGCATCTCATTCTCTCTGGTAACTCCTCATTTTATATCTCATGCTCGAGTATTATGCCCTGGAGTTGTTTGAGGAGTCCGGCGTTGTCTTTATTGGGGTTTAGATCATTTGTTTTTTTTTTGCGGCATTCCTCGTCTGCGATCAAATAAATCCCTAATCTGTTTTTCCGTGCCTTATTAGTCAGGTCAGTATCTCAGTGATCTTTTTTAGCTATTTTTAGTCGAAGCGAATCAACCAGAACTGATTGTGTAATACGTTCAAACAATCAAGGAACATCGAGAAAAAAGATCAAAAAGAGATTCTTTTAGTCTCGATATTATTGACTGTTTTTGATTCGCCGCATTTCTTGTGTTTAATTAATGTTAGAGGATTGCATATGAATTTGTTTGTCTGTAGAAGGGCAATCCAGTGAGCACGAGACATTTCATTGTATAAAATAAACAATTTTTCTCCATTGCTCTTCTTTTCCTTGTATCCATCTTCTTTCCTTGTCCTTCGTGCCCTTGCGCCTGCCCTTCTACAAGTTAGTTTACAGGAGATTAGAGCTTAGAGATTGAAGGAGACAAGGTCTCTCACTCTCTCTGCTATGTCAATTTAGAGTCAGACAGAGAGAGGCTTCTTCTTCATCGGAGATTTGAATAAAACGTAGACGCTTTGCTGATGATTCATTCGCGCAATTGAATAGTGAGGATGCAGTTCGACTAATTTAAAGATTGATTATTTCTAACAACAATTCCTTGAATCTGCCATCAAAGTTCGAGCATCTCTTGTGATTGTTCTAATAATCGAGCTATTAACTTTTCTAATTGATTTGATGATGTATGTGTATATATATACACACACAAAAATTTATGCCAGAGTCCGTCTGTGTATTTGATTTTTTTTTAAATTTTTTTAGCTTGTGATTACGCCGTTTAAGATTTTGCCGTTGGAGTTTAGTGGTTGGGTTATAGTGTTAAGTATAAAAAAAAATCAAACCAAAAATATGATTATGGTTTGCACAAAGTTTGCGCGATAAAATTCTTAGCATAGCAAACCCCTATATATATGTATATATACCAGCTTGGCTTTTCAACTCTGAAGGTTTTGCTGTTTTTATCCAGCTGCTTTTGCTAATTTTTTTTTCTTTATGGATTTCATCTTTGTTTTTCCCCCTTAGTGGATTTCATCTTCTATTTTCTCTTGCTGACTCTTGTTCTTGTTTCTGTTCTTGAACTGAAAAGGTACAGGATCCTCTTTGAATCGTTCTGTGTCAGAGGTCGAAGAAGAGGAGCAGGGTAGGATTTACCTCTGTTTTCTTTGCTAAAGATTTGTTTTCGACGGTAGATTAATTACTCTTCCTCGGTAAAGTCTCTAGGATTCTTCTAAGATTCGTTAGGCTTGTAAAATGTTAAAAAGTTTGTTATTTATTTTGTTTGTATGAGTAGATGCTTCCGATTTTTTTGTTGTGCTTTTAGTTAAATAACTGAAAGAATCAGTTTTATAATTTCAGTGGCACCTTAATTTAGACTATATTTACTCCTGTAGCAATGTTGAATTCATTGAGGCTATGCCATAGAATAAAGGATTTGAAACACGACTTTGATGAAGTTCAAATAAAAAATTTCTTTTCTTTTAGTACTAACACTTGTTAACTTATTATCTAGATGATTCGTAGATAACATATTTTTCATGAAATGTCTGATCTAAAAGCATCATAAGTTTGACAAAAACATCCAAGTTGGGAAGTAGCATTAGTAATTTTCATGAACATGAATTTCTACTACATTTTCTCTAATAATAACCTTAACTTTCTTGTTACTAAATTTACATATTTTTTTTGATTGAATAATCCTCTACCAAATCATAGTTTCTATTTTATACCTTGTATACTTGGATTGCACACGGTAACTTACTGATCATTTGCAATTCATGTTTTAATGGCTTCCTGCTAGTTCAATGAAATTCTAAAAAAAAAAACTAGTTAAAACTCTGGAGCAAATCACATTATATGAAGAGTTGTAAGCTTTCTAAATTGTTCATTAAAAAAATCCCTTATAATTTGTATCTTAGATAATCAGGCTTTGGTCAATGTTTTTGGTCCCTTGCAGATTATCACATACACATGACAAGGATAATACACTTGAAGGACATAGTTCCTGCAGCAACCAACACTGTCAATGCACAATTTATACTGCTGGAGAAAGGCAGCATTGCTCAGGATGGGAAAGAGATGACTCGCCTGGCATTAGTAGCTGACGCGACCGCGTCAGTTCACTTCCAGATGTGGGGAAGCGAGTGCGAGACCTTCGAGCCCGGCGACATCATTCGCCTCGCTGATGGAATATTCTCTTACCACAAGAACAATCTGGTGCTCAGGGCTGGCAAGAGAGGCAGAGCTGAGAAGGTTGGTGAATTCACCATGCTGTTTGTGGAGACCCCGAACATGAGCGAGATTCGATGGGCTCGCGATCCTAACAATCCCAAGAAGTTTGTGCAGGAAGCTATTGTCTCGCCGCACTCGAGGATCTTTGCACCCTCAGTATAAGTGCATAACGCCTCTGTAGATGTTCTTGCTCAAGAATTCGGATTGTATATTTTGTGCTGCCTTCCAAATTAGTGTCAAGAATGGTTGTGGATTGGGGCACACAAGAAATCTATAGGCCACAAAACAGCAGCTTTGCTACCGGGGGAAGCTTCAGCAACTAGTGGAAAAGTTATCTACAAAAAGCTAAATAGGAGTGTCAATTTGGGTGGATCGGGTAGGATTCGAGTCGAATTAGAAAAAAAAAAATTTAACTCTCAATCCAAACTCGACCCGAACTCAATCTGAAACGTTCAAATCCGAATCTGACCAACTCGATCAGCTCGAACCCAACCCGAATAATCCGAAAAAATCAATTCAAAATGTTTTTTTTTTATTTTTTTATAATTCTTCATTTTTATCTCAATAATCCATTATGATCATACTAATATTGATATTAATATATATAAAAATATTTTAATTTTCAAATAAAATTTGTTTTAATCTCAAAAAATCACTAGACATTAAATTCGGGTCAATCCAACCCAGAAATTTTCAACCCGAAATCTTCTAACTCGAAGCCGACCCAAACTCAATTTTTTTTTTGGGTCGATTCGGATTGGGTCGTCGAATTGTGTTGATTTTTGACACCCTTAAAGCTAAATCTTGCTTGGATTATTGAATATAAAATTTAATATATCCGTTCTCTTTATGTGTTGGCCACAATATCCGGATTAGTAATTTTTATGATTTATTTCTTCCGTATTAATCCTGAGACGGATGAACAGAAATGTTAAAGACGAGCGAATAATTTTTTACTATCATAAAAGAGTATAACTTCTCATATATTTTTCTTATTATATATTTCGTTTAGGGGTTGCAGAAATAATTTTTTGCTAAATGCAAAATAAGTTTGCTTTTTACACCAGCTAGAACCAACACAGATGGAAATTATTCCCTATGCCTATGCCTACACAAATATTACGACACAAATAGCTAAACAATCATATCAATCCAGAGAAACTTACCGTTAGCACAATGCAAATAAAACTAAATGTATCTTTGTTCCTAATTGTGACAGCATTTACAAAAACCGAGTGGATCCATAGTCTGATTGCAAGATCATCCACAGGCTAACATTGATGTTGACACAACTTGCAAAGCCCATCCATATTCCCCTCTTTAGTAAACTAATTTCTGAAACATCGTACACACTCTTCTCCAATGATCTATGAACATTGCGAGTCAAAAAATCAAGTTGAGACAACATTAAATTATAAGAATCAGAATCTGTTCAGACTTGCGATCCTGCTCCATTCTGCATGAGCCTTTCATTTGCCTAATCTCACCACTTTTCACCTTCAAATGCCAAGTTTTCTGAGTTGAAACGACCACTGTTCTAATCTGTCAAACAAAAGTATCATTTGCTCTACTTAACTACAGCAAAGAACAAAAACAGAAGAATTATACACGCTGCAAAAGTCCTAGAATATTACCATCAAACAGAATTTGACATGGACAATATTTAACCGACATAGGTGTAGAAATAAAATATATTCTTAAATCGAAATCATTGAATATTCAAACATGTGCTAAAGTAGTTCCAACTTCCACATAAATGTCAACATCAAATGGGAAGGAAAATCAAGTGTTCATAAGATGTTAGCATACAACCAATATATCAAAGAGAAGTGCCAACGAACATATTTTTGGTACTTTTTGAAAATGGAATAGAGCGATTTCCAATCCCTCACCGGAGGGTCCTGCCAACTATAATCATGTCTAAAAGATTATATTTTTGTGAACCGTGAGTAAAAGAGGGTGGAATTGGAATAGCATTAGTTTAATTAATGGACAAACAGCTAGGAATTTTGAATTTAATTAATAGCAATAAAGTTAAACTAGATAACTTGGACAATGTATGATTTGAACACACCAGAAACAATTCAAAGAAATGACAATCAATAAAAAAAAAATTAAACCAGTAAATATCTAACAATACGTGCATAATTTTGAGAAATGGAGAAGCAACTATATGGATGCAAGAGATGAAACATATATAATGAATGAAAATATAACTAGGGAATCAAAGCTTACCAAAAATTACCATCATTCTTGTTGATAATTAATGAGAGACAACTCTTCTTCGTACTCCATTGTGTGTAGTGAGCATTCCCTTTCAATCAATAAAAATTCCTGAAAAATATATGTCCAGTTAATTTCTTTTGTCGCATGTATTGTTGGGGAGCTGGCAGTGCTACCCAAGAACAGTTCAAATAAATATTCATGGTGTAGAACTCAAACTATGATGATTTGATCATTCACGTAGAATACTGAGGCAATACCTGTAACTGGTGATGACTAAACAAATGAAGGATTCCATACTCCGAAGAAGCAACTAATTCTACAAGTGCATCACGATGATCTTTTAAATTGCCCGTTTCAGCAAGAGAAACTGACACCTATTGGTGAACAAAAAAAGAACTAATAAAGACTTCTAACACCATAAAGTATGTCAAGGAACACAGATAGCACAGAAATAAAAAAGTAGCAAGGTTGAGATTCTAATTAACCTGCATACAACGAAGAATAATTTCTGGTAGACAGCACCTACGATTAAGCCCTTTCACTATGTAATTAGCAGGGTTTATCAATAGATCTTCCTTGAAATACCAAGCATCAAGCCGAAATATCTCCATTCTAACTCCAGGTTGAAACCGGTTAAGCTCACCTGGTAGATGGATTATTGACCTCACAAGATCATAAGAACAATAGTGCATATTAAGTAGATTATGATACCAATACCTTTGAAACCAGCAGCCATTATAGTAGCAAGAAGACCACCATCATTAGTTTCATGAAGTCCAAGGCCATCACCATCCACAGCCAAGCAGCGAAGTATAATTTCAACACAATAGTTGTCATTTGGAGAAATTGAAATATTTACCTGAAAACTTATATCACAAGTTAGAAACAAGGAGAAGACTGGAAATTAGGTGGCAGAATAGAATCGCACGCCACATTATCCATGCCAATAAAATACACCTAGACTGTTTCAAGTCAAACAACAGCAAGTGATAAAAATCATGCCAATAAGATTCAGAATTCTGTTTCTGCAGAATTGAGCAGAAAAATCCAGAAATGATTTTAAAAGACACTACTGAAATCCATGTGTGAAATATTTCCCTTATCACACATCCTGTTAAAGCAACACAATAAAAATGTTGGATCCCTACTATTTAGGTTCAGATATATAAATGGTAGCTGCACTTACCTCCATTCTCCTGCTGTATACCAAGTTATAAGATGATTTAAAAGAACGGCTCATTCACATCAATTTCCAAGTACATTCATTTTCATTTGTTCTTTTGATGTTTAAAACTTCTTTGTATAAATTTCATTATGATTTTTGTTGTGAGAATCATTTATCCAGTGGATTCCTACTTTAAATTGTTTTTACTGTTTTTTTAATAAATAATTTATGATGTCTTGTTTTAGGTTTCCACTCAATTTTGGTCATTTCTTTCACTCCGACAAAGTTTCTCAGATAAAGGTAAATGAGATGGAAAGTAATTATCCTATTAAGAATCTTAAAGAAACACCACTAAAGATGGCAATGCTAAGTGCATAATTGTGATTGCAAATGCAAAATGCCTAAAAAAAGGAACATACCCGTAATTCACGATTTACCACATCGTCATCACTGACTAATGAGTAGAGTGCACTAGTCAATGTTGTACATGAGGTTGCATCAGGGATCATGCATTCACCGGAAGGCAGACAGAGCATAGCAGTAGCATGCAGTTCAATATAAACATTCCCAGTAGAATCATGCATACTACTATGAGCTGCATTCAGCCAAGGGGTTCCTCCTAAATCAAGAAAGAAAAGCTTGCATAGTATCAGTCACAGCAAGAAGGAAAAGTCCCTTTATGATAATATGAGCTGCTTGAGAAATAATGTATCGAGTAAATTTTCAGAAACATATCAGATGAAGCAAAATCAAATTTCTCATTGGTTATGAAAATTCTGAATGACAGAAGAAATTTTGGGCATTTATGTTACCACATTTCATAGTATTTGCAAATAATCCTCATACATGTCACGCTCTAGCTTTACACTAGAGCATCAGATTGTTAAGTCATGTGCAAATTATTAATTTTCTTGCACTTTCTTCTGGTTCATCCTCAGCTAGAGGCAAATCCACTGCATTATGTTGCAACAGCATCTAATATTACATTTCCAACAAATCTCCAACCTATAGAGAATTTAAACCAAGAATTTGAATTTCAAAAATCACCAGTCATTTTCTTTACTTCTGTCTCATACTAATAAATTCCACCTCAATGTTGGGGGTGAGGACAGAACCAATCACATCTTGTGAAATGTTTTAAGAGTCTGAGACAGAGTACACTGTATAAATGTCACTAGGATTTCAGAGAAAACAAGAATTTAAACCAAGAATCTGAATCCCAAAAATCACCAGTCATTTTCTTTACTTTCTGTCTCATACTAATAAATTCCACCTCAATGTTGTGGGTAAGGACAGAATCGATCACATCTTGTGAAATGTTTTAAGAGTCTGAGACAGAGTAAAGTGTATAAATGTCACTAGGATTTCAGAGAAAACAAGACTACAGTTTGTTGTAGTGTATAGATCGATGGATGTATAGCAGCTTCATCAGTGTGAACCAAATTAATCAGTGCCCTGCTTGATTTCAGGTAGGACTGATTGAATCCAATGTTGATTCCCTAGTTATAATTCTGCTATCAATCATGTAAGCTTGCGATCATCTGCATGACATTGTTCCACGAGAATGTGGCAACTGGAAAAGTCATTTGAGAATTTCTTTGTCAAACTCCTCAGGGTCCTCCCTTTTCTTTCTACCTATTGTTGATTTGTGACACATCAGGAAAAAATGTGGCTCAGATGGTGTTTGGGAAATGAAAATTGATTTGTTGGTGCACTCTTTTGAATATGGTATATAAATGAGCAAGCACCAAATTCCCCATCCATTACATGTCAAATAGATCCACTAGAGTCCACTGTATCTACTGAATGACCAGTGTTCCTGCCACCTCTTGCCAAGTCCATATTGTTAACATTTACCCAACAAGTGCAAATGTTTGCTCATCAATTTCATTCCAAGAAACAAGGGTTTTAGAATGCAAGGAAATAAACCTGATCACCTGAGGCTAAATAGATAGAAAGAAACTTCTCCACAAGTCAATCTCAATTTTCTGCTGTAAAAGAACATTTTAATCTCTTTCTGCTGAGATGAACAATGTTCAGGAATAAACTCCCATTAGTAGCACACATCAAATGCCATTGTCATTTACGCATATCACTTCTCCCAAATCATACAAGGAAGAAGCACTCATAAAAAAACTAGCATAAAAAAAGTAAAAGGGTTAGTTGATTCGATTAAAAAAAATCAAAATGAGGTGGTGATAGAGTTATGATGACAGGGAAAGATGGGCTTAACAAAGGAGTCAACATCAAATCTTGTGCCGTAGAATTATCTGATCCTATGAGTCGATCCAATTTAAAAGCTTGCCAAGCAGTAGTCAATTTCAGATGAGAATCGATTGTGATTGTAGGATTCATTAAACCAAACTAAAACTTCATTAAAGTTTCATTACATTCCTAAAACATTTTGTCTACCACCAAATCCCATAGTGTCAACTGTCAACCTCTGCTCTATGTCTGCACCTTTGAATCATTGGGCCTTCACATCTTGTTGCACCTCATATGCTGTCACATTCACTGCTTGAACTGCAAATCACATCATCACAGCCTTGTCACCAATCCACTGTATCATTGGCTTCACATGGAATCGCTCAACAATCTTCCAGCAAACGGGAGCACTTTTTCTTTCTAAGACTTTTTTGCCAACTACTCAAATAGTTTTCAGACTTTAACCACTCAAATCACCATAAAGATAATTGCAAAGCAAGTTTCGTCAATGATAATCAAGAAATGAACATATTCATATTATTGAGAATAAGCACATGATGCATGTAGCTAAGCAGCAGACTTGAAATGTGCATATGATATACTTACTTAGTAAAAGTGACAATGACGTATTTAGTGTTTCTACTGCTGCAGCGATGGCTCTATCCTTTTCTTCTGAAGAAATCTCAGAAGGTGGAATAGCTCCATTCTCAAGTTCAAATTTAAGCCAATTCCGATAGGTTGCATCACATGCATAATACTCACGCTGATTGTAATTAGACAGAAATTTTAGTGTCGTGACAGATATAATAATTATTGGCGTTGGCAATGTCAAAGGATAATAAGTGAACAAACATACCCAATCTTTAAACTCTTCCAGATTCTCACTGACATCATCTTCTTCAAGAGAAAGTAGAGTTTCTTCAGGCTGTTTCAGTGGTTCAGCCAAGAAACTGAGTAACATATGTGGTCCTATAGGCAACTTAGGAACTCTTGACAAGGATATTAATGCAAACTCCCTGAACAGTATGTTGCTGAAGAAGAAAAAATAATGTCAAAGTCAAATATAGTACTTTAAAATCCTAAATGCATCTTAGTGCATGTCTATGTTCTGAAAATATACTCAACAAATTCTTGGCAAAGAGAAAACAATGAGCTCAACTAGTGAAGGCTTAATTTGTGAGAGATAAAGATTACCTATGCAATAAAGCCCTTGTAAGAAGCTTTGCATTGATGATCTCAAAATGTCTTATGGTCGAAGGTGGAGAGAAACAGAGCCACTGAATAACAGTAGCTTTTTGAAGAGATTGCAGACGAAGCTGTTCCACAACATCAGACAATTTGCCATCATATTTATTAGGTTTTGTTTCCCGTGATCTCAAAAGTACCCTGCCATAATAATTAAATGTACAAGATGTTGTGAGCTCAGCATAAAATAACTTGCACAATGATAATGTTTTTGGTGGCCTCACTTCTCTATAATCTCCTCAAAACAAGCTTTTGAACCATCTTCTGACGAGAAGGGCAGATATTCCATACCCAATAGAAAGATCTTATACTTGACATGAATGCTTTCATAACAAAAAAATGAGGAAAAAAATGTGGAAGAAGGGTCAGTAAACTAAATGCAGAAAAACAAAATCAACAAAGAAAAAGGTGAGGAAAAATTAATCTGAAAAAAAACTTTAATATCCATCAATGGTTCAAGTAGTGCATGAAAAAAACATATAGCAGCTAATAAGTAGACGACAGGAAAAGAGAGAGAGAGAGAGAGAGAGAGAAGAGATAAACATAGAAATAATGACACGTTCAGGTCACAGCAGACTCGCATATATGTACAATTATTGTTTAAAAAAAATGGTTGTAAATAATAAACTCAATCTTGGATCGTGCATTTTATGACGCACATGGATGAATCAAACAGAATATGTTGGCATAGGAGACAATAGATACAAATGGAGGACATGTATCCCCCGGACAGCCCCTATATAACTACCACACTATTTGTCCTCTTTCTTTGACTTTTATAAAGGAAAAAAGGGTAGCAATTTTCAATATTATAACAATTAATCCAAATGAGAAATTAATCTCAACATCACTATTATCCTTTTATTGGTTGCTTTTAAAAATATATAAAGTCTAGCAATTTTTAAGAGATTATATAACAATTAGTACTAACGAGAAAAGTATTCCTGACATCAGTACAATTCTTTCATCAGTTACTTAAAGGAAATAAACAAACACATAGCCTTCAGAAAAGATAACAAATTCATTAATTTTCATCTGAAATGACTGGAGGATCAGCATGATGCTTGTGATTGCAAGAATTCATCATTATCATTATTTTTACATTAGAATATGAGAGTTTAGCTCCTTCCATACAAAAATCATAAGCAAATAATGTAGAAAATTGGAATGCACAAAGCTATTGAAATACTAAAAACATAGCTACAACTAAGTCACTTGAGGTTTAGTAAAATGCCACATGACTTGTACATTTTATCCTGACAAATAAATAGGTTGTATCACTGAAAGGAAAAGCAGATAATCTACAAGTTCCAGTAGCCAAATCATAATCCTTAGTGCACTAAAGGATGATCGTGAACATAAATGTAACAACTAGGTTATGTAAATTTCAGAATTACCTGCTATTTAACCTGAGCTCCATCATTTGGACAAAGAGATCCACACAAAGGTGACGGGCAAGCTGAGAGGCATATATTCCAACCAATTCCTCGTGTTGTTTAGAAAATAAAAACATAGCATACCTGTTATTACATGCAAGTTCAGAACGTTTTGGTTAATTGTTTATGCAAACAATCATGAAATGATTAGCCTTTTTCCTCACTAAGGTCATAAAAAAAATTAGAAGAGGTTCAATTAGCAACGTCTCTGAAAAGGATAAGTCTACAACTCAGGAACAATAACAGAAACCAAGTTATCCAGAAAGCAATTCGTATATGGATCCAAGCCCAAGTTGAAATGTGGCACAGATCCAATACAACATATGTGTAGAGATCATCCTACGGTAATTCCGTAGGCCGTTTGTGGAGATCATGGTGCTCAATCTAGTGGAGAAGGTGATGGGTTCCATTGAAGCAGCAACAGCAGCATCCTAATTTGTAAAATATACATAGAAGTAAGAGAAAATACAAACTTACATATGAAGTATGAGATCACCAACAACCATCAGCTTCTCCTTGAAGGCTTCCTTCATGTCATCATCAAGTAGATTACGAAGAACCAGAACTACATGTGCTCCAAAGCGAATCAGTTCAGGGTCTCCATTAGGCCTGAGTAGCAATATCTTATTAAGAACAAAACTATAACACTCAAAATATCTGTCTGGGTTAAGGAGAGAACCTCAGAATATTTTGATCATCTTCTGCAGGGGATATCCAAGCCCATAGTAGCTCTAGAAGGTGTCCTATATCTCCTAGCATGAGATTTATCTACAAAGAATTAATTAGAGACTCAGGACAATATAATTGAATAAACCCAATGCTACAGAAAATTAAACATCCACATACTTTACTAATTTTCTTCCAATTGTTCTTGATTCTTCCTATCTGACTTTCTTTAGTATGATCTGTTTCCTAACCTATTATTACTATAACTAGTCAATATCTTTGGCACTGTGTCTGATAGCTTAAATATGTAAATCTAGCACAAGTTTGGAGGAAAGAAAAGGATTGTCAAGCTTTGACCCTGTTTGTGAACAAGATGACAACTAATATTATCTATTCCAACAATATCTTTTCCGGCTTCTAGAATTTTCATATTTGTCCATTGGCCCAAGTGTTCTATTTTATGCTTTACAATGACAACATATAACACTCAGACTGACTGTTAATCCTAGATCTGTTCGAACTTGACCATCTCTACCTCTATAGAACAAGAAAGTTCCTAGAATAAAATAGCATGCTTTGGAGACTTCTAGATCTACTTATATATATTTCACATATTCAAAAATTTTATTCATGTCTTGAGATTGCTAGAGCAGAAAATTTCCTAGAGAACAAGCTAAGCATAATGGTAGTATGCTTGAATAACTTGCTCATCATTCATCTCATTTTGGATGTACTCAATCTTCACGTGCTTTTTCATTCCTAGAGTATACTACCGCACCAACAACATCTTCAGTTTCTCCAATTGCATTATCTTCAATATATGCACAGTTTTCTTAAATCAGTATCCCTTACCTCGATTTGCCGATGTTGTTCTTTGCAAGCTCTAGAAACTGTTTCATTAACAACCTCACTGCAGTTACAAAAAAATAAACAGATCATACAGATGAAGGTTACAATGAGAAGGCATGGTAGCGCAAAACCTTGAATGAAGTTTTTGAAGTAGTGCTGGAAGATCCCGTGGTTGCTGATCAATTACATGATATGGCCAACTTTCTACTGTAGATCCATTTACATCATCTCCAACCGGTTTGCCTTCCACTCTACCTTGTTGAGGTTGAGATAATTCTATGTCCACTTGGACATCAAGCCATGACTTTGCCATTGACCAACAAGCTGACTATAACCACAAATAAATTCAAGTGAACTAAAAACTTCTAGACAATGAAAAGCAAGGAAACTACTAATCCCAGTCGAAAGCTACAAATTAAATGACACGTTACAAAAACCAAGAGATAAAAATAAAACACATCTAGCTAATAATCAAGTATCTTGAAAGAAGATGAAACAGAAGTAGCAAAATCATTAAGTGTGCACAAAATCTACCTCCCAGTCAGTACAGATTGGCAGCAAACGCCTCAAGTTACTAGATTGTGCTGCATAGACAGCCATCTCATACCTTCCACCATCCTGCTCTGCGATCTTCTGAAATTATGTACCAAAAAAAGAATAAGTGGGCAACACAAAACCATGAAAATTTTAGACATTGCTATTCACATATAACTTATGCCAAGCATTTATAAGTTACATCTGAAAGAGCATGTGCTATGATCCCATTTTAGTCCAGACTCCAGCACTTTAGAAACTCCACTAGTATGTGATATAAAAGAAGTTGGAAATTTTTAATAAAGAAGGTACCTAGAAAGCACAAACATGCATCAAAAGAGCATATCTTTGTTAAAAAATGATGGTTTTAAGTCCCACATTGTCATTAATATATGTAGGGTTGACTGTTGAGTGTTGTATATCCTTGCATTGTAATCTCAATAATAATATAATAAACCCTAGTTACAACTTGGTCGCAAAGCATCTCATCTCTTATTCTCCCAGCCATTGTCGCCATTGATTGTGTTGCCCTACTATCACCTGAGCACCAGCCCTCTCCCTCTCAATATATTTTGAAAGAGCAATGATAGAGAGAGTGAAAATGGGAGAGTGAAAATCATAGTGAATGATGTGGCATGACATAGCATGACGTGACACTTTACATGCACACGTCCGATTATCGCTTGGACACCATCGGCGGCCTTCGACCGCCGCCCCGAATCAAACTATACCCTGGGGGGTACGGTGAACCCGTCGGAGATCGTGCATGCAAGGTGCCACGTCATTCATATGGTTTTCACTCTCCCATTTTCACTCTCCCAATCATTATTCATTTTGAAATAGGAGGATTTCCATATTCAGGATTTCTTCACCACTTTATGGGACAAGTGAGAGACACTATACATCCTTCTATTTCTATTGATCTTTAAGTTTTGAAATTTAAGTGCAAAGCATACCAAATGGTAAAATTTTTGTCTATTCATGGTGATTCTCATAATTTCAGTCATTGGTATGACAAATAATTCCATTGTATAAATCTCGTTAGTGCTTCCCCCCTCATGCATCTGCAGCATCCATGGTTCCAAGTTTCTAAATGGTGACCCTTTTGAATAGGTTGATATGGAGCAACCACAAGAAGGGAAAGTAAAATATGTATATTATCTCTCCAATGCTTCCGTTTATCCCTGCTTGGTGCTTCCTCCCTCGTGGATCTGAAGCATCCACGTTTCCATGTTTCCATAATTTGGTCTATTCTCTATTCAATGCTTCCATTTATCTGCTTGGTGCTTGCCCCTGCATGCTTATACAACATCCACGTTTCCACGCTTCCATATGGTGACCCTTTCAAATAGGTTGTTATCGAGCAACCACAAGATGGTAAATTAAAATATGTAGACACGAAGAAAACAATCTAATCCTAAACAAACTCCTCAGGTGCATATTGTAATTTATTTCAAATGGATGCTCACTTCAGTCTCGTTGCAGAAAGTAGATCACTGAGTATTTATCAGGCAACCCTGGTATGGTAGTTCCAAAGGATGATATTGATGATATTATAAGGTAGTGATTTGCAAGATATCCTAGAAGACAATATATAAAAGGACAGTCCGGTACACGAAACTTTCACAAATGCGGGTCCTGAGGAAAAGTTGGACCGCATTAGGTCTATAGTACGCAGTCTTACCCTGCATTACAAGAGATTGTTTCAACAACCCGAACCCGTGATCACATGAAAAGGATATTCTGCTATAAGGAATAATGGCAATGGATATTCTGCTATATGAAAAAGTCTCCACGCAAAGGCTTGCTCTATAAGGAACATCAACATCTGAACATTCTCTGATGAAGATTATGTTGGGTCCTAATGTTTCCACGCTCATTGGTCTTATATAATATAAATCGATCTATTTCCTAATAGTTAGAGTTTATGGGATAAGTAGTTAACCAATCAATTCCAACATGATATTAAAAATAGATCTGTACCTCTGAATCATTATGGGAATGAGCCATTGGAACCACATGGACAAGTGCAATCGTCCATTATACATAGGTCTATTTCCTAATATCTCAAGCTTGCTTTTAGGATAAGTGTCTGACCAATAAAATCTGACACCTACTTACAAAAAAGGGATACTCACGATACATCATCAAAGAGTAGGCAACAAAAAATTGGTTTATTCTAGTATGACACAGCATATAGAGATATGATACAGACTCTAAAATTATGCAGATTAAGTTTACCTCAATGATCTCAAGTTTACAAGAACTAACTGCTGAGTATGCATTGAAACAATCAAGCAGTATTTACATTTGGGGTATAAATACACAAACTGAAGTTTATTGTCAATTCATTTAAATGTTGTTATAAAAAAACACAGCATGCATGCATATATTTTTGAAGAATAAATTGCAGATATTTTTTCCAAACCAATTAATGAGACAGTCCAGAAATAATGGGTTTAACTGACATTGCTAGTAAGTAACATGTTACTAGACTTGAGTGTCGTACCCACATGGTTTGTGATCTCATTATTTGAATAGTACAAAAAGAAGAAAAAATTATAGTTATAACTATCCCCATTTATTTGAAAGATTAAACCTCTGATGCACAATATGATGCCCATCTCCAAAGGCGCCATTGGTGCCCGATGCCACTTTCCAATTCAGTAGCTTGCAATTGCCTTGTGTTTCCATTTTTGTGCATGGCTTCAACAGATGGAAAATGGTCCAGACCTCCAAAAGGACAAAGACTTGCAGCCCTCCATGGCTGAATAGAAACAATTGGAAAGAGAATGACTTGTAAGAGAATGCCTTAGCACAATATTGAAAATAGCATAATGATGACGACCTGTCCAGCTGAACGACACAACTCGCATGCTTCTTCTAGTCTTCCAGCTCGAAGTAAAGTCCAGATATCCTCTAGCAAAGATTCATCTTGCTTCTGTTTACATTACAAGAACATTATGTCATCCGTTATGATAGATAATACGAATTTAATCTGCAATATTAGCTAAAAAATAAGCTTTCCTTCTAACTAAGGGCATTATAAAACCATCACTTAAACATTACTATGTATCGTGGAATATGATCACATGAACAGATAATGTAAAAAAAAATATACAGTACTTTGTCATCCAAAATTGGTTGAGCTACTTCACGCGTTGGGGCATCAAAATCAACATGATGAACTATAGCAGGATCATCCTTCTTATTCTTCAAAAACCTTTGTGTATGTATCCAAACACCAGAGCTTGGAAAATAGGAACCTACGTGTGACCCTCTCACCTGAAAAATAGAATAATTTAGTTAGCCCAAAACTAGAGGTTAAACAACCATAAGGATTTATCATTCTTTTAAATTGTGATATATATGACAAAACAAAAGCACCTCAGGCAATATATTGTCTGTTTGTTCGCCTGTATGAGAACATATGTCAAGTGTTGGAACAGTTTAAACCATGAAACATATAGAAGAATTGGTTTACAAGGAAAATACCTTTGTTTAAGCATTTCAAGAAACGTGGATACAAATTGGCATGAATCAGAGAGATCACATGACATAATGGAAATGCAACAATATCATGTTGGAAACCTCTTTGATTTTCTATATAAAGCAAGCAATCCCAAAAGTCAATGGGAATTAAAGTAAATACTATGCTAATCAGCGTCAAACACTTTGCACGTTTAACTCAAAATTCAAAGAACATTCCACCAATAATCAACTATCTATAACAAAAATGTTGCCAAATTGCCAAAAACAAACAATAAAGATAAGGTGATGCATTCTAGAATGGAGAGCATTTAACAGAAGTCTTCTGAGTTCTGATTCTATTTTAATATGAAAGGATGGTTAGGCATGCTAGACACTTATCACAGAATCTAATAGCCTGTCAGAATCAAAGCCAAAATACTGACTTCAGCCTTTTTAACTTATACCATGAACACATGCAGTGGCACTTACCACCAAGATTAGCTTTGTGGCTTTTTGTACTTGGGTGGTTGAATATGAGGGCAGAATGGAGTGAAAAAAAAAACAAATGAGAGTACATTATTTTCATTTTTCATGTGCTCGTCATTCTTTTTTGTATCCCTTTGCATAAGACAATAATGAGATCTAGGTAAAACAGCGTACCCTTTTTACCAAATCAAGAGATTCTGAAGCTAGTCCTTCAAGCCAAAGAATGATGCGAAGGCATAACTGTGCTGTGTGATCCATCAAAACAAACTGGCAGGCCCGCTGATGTGAAGTTGGTGGAGACTACAAAACAATTTGGAACCCACACATAACATCAGACAATTCAAATAGCACAGCATCAATATTACTTGTAAGACAGATTTGTCTGTCAGTGTTACCAAAAGTAGTTTACTAGGAAGTTCTTCATTTCCTGCACAATTGTTAGAAATCATTTCAAATAAAGAATAGCAACAACTCCAGAACCTAATATATTTTATTAATTTGAAAATGAATGAAATAAATAGATAAGCAGTATTAACACAAATGGATAAAAAAACAAAAAGTTGACCATAAAACATGGTAGTTTTAAAAAAATTACATAAGCAGGCCAAAGAAACTAGGATAGTAAATGCATGAGCCCACAAATAACACTGTCATAAAAACTAAATTAATTCAACTAGTTTACATCAAAATTGACTGGTATGATAGATATTCAGCTTATTAGCAGCTTAGGGTTTATGTTAAATCAGAACTAGAGAAATTAACCATGTAACAATTAATTGTGATGTTAACCATAGACAGAACAAGTCATCATGACATTTCACTATGTTTTCTTCTCTCCTTGACAACTATGCAAATGTTCTCTTTCCAATTTCTATACTTGTACTACAGTTTCTGATTGATGTTCCTACTCATAATATAGCAATTTATCTTAGCAAATTAACATCTTAATATATGATAGTGCCTGTGATCTCTTGTTCAACACTAACAGCTCCTCATATAATCCATTCAAACAAATCCATCACTGCATTAGTCCCTGTGTTTCTCCAACATCTCCTAAATTAATGAATCAGCCAATAAATGCCTCAGTGAAGATAAATAGATTCGGCACTAAATAGAATATAGTTTTACGCATGAGAAAAAAAATATCATGTATATTTGAGTAAAAATTATGAACTGAATTTAAACAGAAAAAGACTTTCACACTTGGGCCTGATCAGACTACAGGAGTCAAGAATGCTACCAAATGGACGCTGAAACAATGCAGGAGGGAAAAAAAACAAGTTACTAAAAGTTAGGTTGCCCATATAAATTTATTTTAAGAGAATGACTGCAGGTAAGACATCAAGTGCAAGATCTAAACTGATATAAAGAGATACAACTGTAAACTCTTGCAGAAGACAAAGTGTCCAATATTCTTATTGTTGTTTGATTTAGAGTGAAATCAATGCAATAGTTGTTCAGCACAATGTTAGCATCTGATATTTGGACTCCAGTACCCCTTTCATCATCCGTGTTGGACACCAACATTCCAAGTGGACAGTTAACTTTTTCTCTTTATAGTGTGTAGTATTTTGTAACTAATTGTGCTTAACAAATGGATCCACATTTGTGGCGGTAAATCATACCCAAATAAGAGTAGCATAGATTTGAGGCCCTTTTCTTCAGTTAGAGCAATCTGACAGAAAAGAATTTAATTACCAGAGCTTGAGATTCTTAGGAGTTCAAAAGGCAGAGATTTGTATTCAAAGTTCAGAAAGAAAACTTTTCCCAAATTAAGAATGTTTTATATGACACAACTTCAAAGATTCCATTGAATGTGCTAAATGACTTTATTAATGAGGAATACAAATAAATATCATTGTGAGTAAACACAAAATTGAATAATGTGAAATATTTTCCCCAAAAAAGGACACAAAATATGCCTAGACTCTGATTTCCAATAGTCTAACGAAGAAAATATAGTGAAATAGTGAAACAAACTTATCAGGTTAGAAGGACATTAAAAATACAATAGAAAAGATCACTATACAGATTAATGGGTCAGATTGTTTTGAGGATGTTAGAGTGACTTCCTTTCCCAAACAGATACCACAGAAGTGACCAAGATGCAGCCTCATCAAGCAATAGCCGAGCCTTTTGCTGCATAAATCTGTCCTCCACTACTCTATGCCTGCCAGTACTACCATACCTACAAACAAAATCAATTTGTATGACACAGTATAAAAGAGAAACACAATGTAGACAGCTATAAGCAGATACTTCTCTACAAAAAATATGTTCAAACATATGTACTTATTAGTCAACTCCAATAAGTACAAAGGAATAGATTGAGTTACACACGATAACCTAGGTCTTCGGTATTACAACAGAAAGTTGCATGGACCGTTAACAAACTGTTTTCCTTATCATAATGCATTGACAGAACAAATTCAGGAGGTAAAGTAACCTGATTGATTCAGAAACGCTCCGACATGCCTTCTCAAATTGCAAAATGAGATCAGCAAAGGGCATCAACCCTGTGTTGCACATATAACAAGCTTAAAGAATATATAGACCGATACAGCGTCTTTGTAATAGTACATTATATAACCAGAATGTCATGTAAAGAAACTGAATCAATGAAATTAGTGAACAATTTTTCAAAAATAGGCTAACCTAAAAGATATTGGATGTCTATTTTCACTCCTTAATATATTATTTATCTAAGAAGGTTTGGAAAGACAACCTAATAGTTGTCAATACAAAGTTCATTATCTAAATCCTATTAGGCTATGTTACATCTATGCACCCATACACTGGATAATGCCCTCCAGCACAGACTGACAATCATGGTTCCTGAAGCATGCAAAATATACTCACTAGAAGCAGATAAGGAACCCAAGTGTTTCTAAGGAAACTAGACAGGATGCCAACTCGAAGTGAAATGATGTAACATAATCAATAAGTCTTGTCGCAACATGTATAATTCCAATCAAATTTAGCACGAAGTAGTCCTTAGCCTATTGCCTACCTTTATTGCCTACATCACAAGTATGAAAAGGACTAGAAACTCTCAACCATCCATGATAGAACACAAAAAATATTAGCTTATAAATATTTTTTTCATTAGATTTAAAAAATAGATCCAAGGTTATCTTACATATCATTGCTCTCTTCGCTTGAATGCACTTATAGACTGTACCAAAGGATATAGAAGAACAACTAGAACTTTAGAGTGATCCTGATTCGGATCAGAAGACAAGTTTGCACAAAATTTTGCCACCATGATAAATAGCCTCTCCTTAACAAAAATATGTAAAAAAACAAAAATAGTAAGGTTGACATGAAAGCATAATTAGTCAATTACTCAAAATAAGCCCCTAATACAGATATTGGTGCAATATCCAGTTGTGAGATGTTGCACATACTGCTAATCATTTTACCTTGAAGTGCAGAGTCAAGTAGTGAGGCAAACAACCTAAAAGTTGAATCACCACTTTCACCCAGACCATCATCCTCATTTTTTATAAGTTTCAGTGAGTGGGTTCCTTGATGGATTGAATCAGAGCCAAATTTAAACTCAGATAGTACATGACTATCAATTGATGTTCGTCTTTTCCATGAAGCATCAGCATCAAAATTGTCTACTTCTTGTTTGATATCGTCAAGTACAAGTGCAGTATTAGGGCGTCTTTGAATATTGTTTCCTTCATATAACAATCTTGCTTCAGAAAACTTCGACATTGACTGTCCTGCAATAGGAGACACATTTGAGGTGGATTGTCTTTTCCTGTAAAAAAAATAAGCAGCCATGTGTATGAGAGTGGTTGTCTTCTGTATTAGATGTCATAAATTAAGAAACAAAATTACTATTAAAATTAAGGTGCTAACACAAGAAAAGTTATATGACGTGTCATCAAGGTAGCCTAGAATTTTGAATTGGGATAACCATTGAGTCTACGCTAGTGGTTTGACTCGGTAAGATGTACAGATTCATTACACTTTAACAAGCCAACATTTGGTGTCTAGGCAGAATTACATTTTAACAGTGCAAATGTAGGTACATTTACAACAGATAGATCGAAGCTCTAGCCCTATTAGATTCAATTTTCAAACTCCACTTGAATCCAAACGTAGATATACTATGAGTTCCAGATAGGATTTTTCATGTGAAATAAACTTGAAAGTTGAAACGCCGCAATTTTATTTTATTTTATTTATTTTATTGTTCACAATTTGGATGGCTCTTTTACCAATTGCAATAACAACAGATGCAAAACCCCAAACGAGAGGAACTTAATGTAATAAAGTGTTAATGAGGTATATCCACCTTAGAAGGATGCAAGGCACGACACTAGGATGGCCCAAAAATATATTTGATGACAGGTTCCAGGGATCGAGTGAGTCATACGCTAGGTCATGACAATGGAATTGCTACTTGAGTGAAGGAGGCTAGGAGAGTGTTACTAAGTGGCCCGAGCAAAGAGAGAAAAAGAGTAGAGAACACAGAGAATCCATGCAGTTAAGGAATAGAAAGCCAATTCCATTTTTGATTGGTGGACCTTTCTTCTCCGAAAATAGCAATAGCGCAAAGGATATAAACCTGTAAGTATTTGATGGGAACTCATTAGAGGTGGATAAATGTTTCAAAAAATTCTATTCTGTCGCCCTGAGCTGAAGAATTACAACTATCTCTCAATATTTCAACCTCTGTCTCAACCAACCTAAACATCTGCTTTCTGCGTAACTCTGTGGGATAGTGCTCCAGTTTTCTCATGAAAAAGAAGAGAATTGTATTCAGCTAGAAAAGGAAAATACTGAAATTTAACTAAAGACGCAATTGCTCGCAGAAAATTAGCCCCGTTTCATACAAAAGCTAAAAATGGTACCAAATCCTATTCTTGAAATCATGCATCGCCTAAGTGAAAGTTAACAAAGATCACCGTAAAACAACTATGAGAGAAGCGTCGGGAGTTCAACCTGTAGCGACGATACTGCTCCCTACTGCTGAGATCTTGGGGGTCGAAATAGATTGGAGAAGTATCCATCTCCATGCTTCAATTTCTTTGCGCTAAACCCTAAAAATACAGAGGCGAGCGTAGCCGATCGGGAGGAGGAACGGGAGCCAGAGTAAGCGAGTTCGAGAAACCCTAAAACCCACACCACGTTCCAGTCAAGAGCTTACTTCGACGCCGACGCGCCAAATAAATTAAACGAAATTATAAAACCGCAATTGCTAATAAATTGCTTAAAGTCTGAATTGCGATTGATGAGAGGCCTAAAAATAGAATTATGAACAATTAAAATTGTATTTTTACCCAAAAATACTTTACATGTTTAATGATATGGATTTTGACACGAAGTGAAAAGGCATTTTTTTTTATCGAATCGACGTCTTATATTGATTTTTTATTAAAAATAAACAAATGATAAGCAGAGAAAATGAAACTAAAAATCTCAGTAAAAATTTTGATCGTCACTCAACGATACATTCGACGTCTAATCGTCGATCGGACACTACCGGCAGCCTCTGATCGTCTCCCTGAATCAAACTATACTTGGGATGACGATGAACTCGTCAGGATCGTCGGTAACGATGAACCCGTCGAAATCAACGGTGAATAATACGAGATTGTAATTACGGTGATCTCCGACGGATTCACTATTCGTCTCAGGATATAATTTGGTTCGACGATCGAACGTTAACGTATCGTCAATTAATAATCAAAATTTTAATTGAAATATTCATTTTAATTGTTTCTCTAAAAAAATATGGACCAACATCATGTCTCCATTATCCATAATTTATTTACATTATTATCTCACCTTTTTTCCATCCAAATAGACATACTCATGACTGTTGCAATGCCCCGTTGGTTGATATTCAGATTTTCTATTTAAAATGTAAAATTTAAAATAAAAAATTATTTTATTTAAATTTAGATATTTATTTTTTACTATCCAATACCTCAGCTTCTATATAATTTAACATATTTTTTTTATTGTTATTATTTCTCTCTACTCTATATTTTTTTAGAAATTAAATTCATTCTTTAAATTTAGATAAGTAATCCAATCTAAATTTAGAGAATAAATAGAGTGTCTGATATAAGGGGGGTTTTAATATAAAATATAAAATTTAAGGTAAAATAATTATTTAGGAAATTTAATGTGGATGTTCTTGTTATACAATTGTTGCAAGTATGATCTTTGACTGTTATAATATGAGAAAAAAATTTAAGACTAAAATTATTTAGATTTTTTGAAAAGATATGGATGATATTGTTTTAGCCTGAAACTAATCATTACAAGTTCAATTTGTAACTAATGGAAAATATTTGAATGAGTTTTGATTTAATATATTGTGCGTTCAATGGTTCAATTTAAGATAAAAGTTATGATTTTTTAAAATTTAAAATTTAATATTCACGTAAGTAGCAATTATGATTTAATAGCTGCTACAACTCAATGTTAAATCTTAAATTCTAAGAGGTCATAACTTTTAACCTCAAATAATCATTCGATGCATAATATATCAAATCGAAATTCGTTCAAATATTTATAACTAATTATGGGATAGAACCGTAATAATAAGCTTTAGGCTAAAAAAATGTCATTTATATCATTTTTAAAATCCAAACAATTTTAAATCTTTTTTTATTATAAAAGTTATGAAGTCATAATGGTTTTAATTATGTGACAGCTGAATTATAATGGCTAAAGAGTTTATAACTATTATAGTGCACTGATATGGGAAAAAAATAATAGAATAATATTACTATATAGTAGAGGACATTTATTTCATTTAATCAGGAATAGGGTGCCTTTTCATTAAAAAAAATTAATGTGAGACGCTGACAATATAAAAAAAAACAAAAAGAGACGACTTTCTGATTTTACCCATGTATTTTTCTGTCTAAAAATTCATTAATATTTTATAGAATTTTCTTACTCTTAGCAAACTAGTTACCTGAACAATTTCAATTAGCTAAAGGCTTATATTTGGATTCTAATAGTTAAATTTAGTTAACACTCGACGTACTACATTTTATTGAAGTAATAACGTCTTGAAGTGGTTCAATATGAACAAGTTTTACATACTGCGCGAGACGATTGCAAAACAAAGTAAACATTATTTTGACACTGGCTCAGATAATTAGACAAATCAACAAGAAATCCGATTCAACCAAAATGAATTACAACAAATTTCGCTCTAAAATCATTTCCACATCTAACTGGCAGTTTGTATGATGACAATCAATTTTAAGAATAATAAACTCAACTCAAGAACTGACAAGTAGATAAAGTTAGGCATCAAATTGGGGATTATATTCTGGGTCCTGTATATATTCTTCATATGCATACGCCTGCTGGTCTCACAAACCTAATGCGCCCTTCAGACAAGTTGACCATCTGGCACTGAATGGAGAACACACCTTGTTGCTTAATGATTTTGAGTCATTCTGAGATGGCCAAGTGACTTCCCAATTCCCCACAGTAGCATGGCATTTAAAATGTCATACGGCCAGCAAGTAGACTTTCAGATATCCTTCTATCTATGGCCGCATCAATGGAGTTCATCTAGTTCAAAGTGTAACCGCAAAAATTAATCAGACGAGTGAAGAATGTATCAAGAAGTTTACTGCAATTCTATAAGCTTAACAATAGAGCTACACTTGTAGCAAACTTGTTTCTGAACGAACGCTGACCTGTACCAATTGTGGTCGCCAATGCAATGAAAAACAGTTAACAAGAAATTCTTGTTGTTCCACTCAGCCCCACACTTATTAAAAAGCAATAGGGATAAGGAATACAACACAAAGGGAAGAAAACTAAATCAGAACATGGTACATACGCATTGTCGCATGGGCCTTGGTGCTAGGTTGAGACCCCTCGTTCATTTGCAGCACAAGCTCGTCAGTTTAATAAGACTTACTAGCAATAGAAATAGTGTAAAAAGTATTTGAAAACTTTGGATGTTCCAAAGATTGGAATAGAAAAGAATATCTTTCCTACTCATCCCAAGTCAAAACTATATTTTTACTGCCTAACAGAAAATTGATTGCCAAAGGCCATAGTTCATAAAAGCTTTATTCATAAGGTGCAATTAATCCAATAGTAAGATCGTTGAAGGATAACACTCAGAACTTGAAAAAGATTTGGTTTATTCCTACCTTGACGATCTGCATCCAAAGTGCAAATCTATTTCACATCCACCAGAACATATAACAGAAGACAGTAAAAACTTACCTGGCTAGTTTCATCATGCACCTGATACTTTGTTAGAGACATTCTTCTTTCTTCCTGCACAATGATCCCATCTTAAACATCATATATTACTAGAGAATAATGCTGCATCTACTAGCATGATCTGAGCAAAAATGATCTACAAATTAACTGAGACTAAAGTTAGAAACTTGCCATTGACATTGCCTCATCGTCCCAAACCAAGTAGACCTCACTCGTAGTGGGATGGGAAGCAGGGGGTTTATTGGATATGACAGGAGGTGGCCCAATTGAAGGGTTCTCAGTGTTTGGACCAGAAGCATACATATGTGAGCTTGCATATGATACACCACCTAAAAAAGCAAAAATATTTACTTGGAACATATGGGTAAATTGTATCAAGCTAAGACTGAGTGAGAATTGGTTGCAAAATGCATCTAGCTTTAAAAAATTGCATATGGATGCAGGAAGAATACAGCATTTAAGAAACAGAGATTTAATGGTGAAAACAGATCAAGGAGGCACTGCAAAGAAAAACTAATGAACTTGTAACAAGCCTTTGTAATTTATTCACTTTGCATTCCTGCACATCTTCTCAGAGTGTCATGGCTCAACAAACATCATTGGAGAAGCAAAAGGTTGTCTCCATGGTGACATTCCGCCTAGTTCCACACATTAATACCCCGATTAGGCTCATTTGACAGAGAAGTCGTAGAGCCTCAACCCTGCTAGCCTGAGAATTCAATTTTCATAACAGATTTTTATTTTGTACCCATCCTTTAAACATGTCTCTTCCGACATTTTTCTTCATGCTCAATGTCAAACTTTATCATGCCTCTCCTTATACTTCTGCCTCCCTTGCTTTTGTATGTAACACTTTTGTTTGTCTCTCTCACAATTCGAATCCTAGAGATAGTTTAGGTCTTGTCTCCCTTTTGATGACCTCTCTCTCCAGAACGATGCTAAAAATTAACTAAGTCTCCTCTGGGACTCTCGATATTGACCGTCACACAAGAATAGATATTAGAGCCTTAATCTACCATCTTTTCTCTGGAGCCTCTACCATCTATGTTGAGTTTTTATCACTTTTATTTTCCCCCATTTGTGAGACATTTTGTTTTGTGTATCAAGCTTGATATTGATTTATCTAGAGTTTAGTTTGGGAGGAAGTGTTTCTAGAAAACAAACCCTTTTGCCCTTTTTCTTAAGAAAATTAGAAGATCTTTAAGAAACATCTAGCTTCAATAGAAGATCCAAATAATATTTAGAATGATTGCCTATGCGTACTCTAAAGATTATCAACAATATTGATTCAACTTGGATGCAAAAGCAAAAGACTGAGTCTGCAAGTTATTTAATTTTGTATTCTGACATACTTGACATAAACCATTCTATTGACCATATGCATGAGGTAACCATATGCATGAGGAATTGAATTCAAAATCTTGGTAGACACAAAATTTATTTGGACATTCTATTGAAAATTTCCATGAATTTTCGCAGCTTGAATGAAAAAGGAAAAAATCAATCACCCTTTGATAAAAAAGAGAGCACCCATTGTTAAGAATTACATAAAAGAGATGCACTGATGATTATTGCATAAATTATCTTAATCATAAAGAAATTATAATCACATGGGTAATCTCGACAAATGGCATTGACATAGATACTTTGAGTAAGGTTGCACCTGGATTGTTTGGGGTGATGTAACCACTTCCTGTAACAGTGTTCAGTACTGAATTTGCGTCAGCTATGCTTTTCAGCAGTGTTGGGGAGGATGAAGAAATTACCGGTGATGATTGTGCAGGTACACCAGCTGGACTATTGATTGGAAAGAGAGGTTGAGGTACCAAAGGTGGTGTAGATGTGGGTAGACCAGGTGGACCAGCTTGAGGTAGCGTAGGGAGTCCAGGGGTAGAAGTGGAGGTCAAAGGAGTTGTTGCATTTTGAATAGGAAACAAGGGCTGCTGTGGAGCTAAGACAGGTGGCGGAACTGGAACAGACACTTGTGGAGGAAACCAAGGATTTGGACGAACAGCTGGAATAGGCCAGGTTGGACGCTGAAACTGAAAGGCTGGATTGTATCTGGTAAAAGATGAAACATCAAAGAGCATGAGCCATGAGAACATAAAAGTAGCAAAACTTGAAGCTACACGATATGTGACCAAAAAAAATGAAAGTCAAAACAATAATCTTCCAATAAGCCGACACATACACAGGAGGAACAGCAGCATATGCAGGTGGGGGTGGAAATCTAATGCCCAATGAACCAGGAACCACTGCACCAACAAAACCAGTAGATGGAACTTCCACTTTGGCTGTCTTTGCCGCTGTCTCTTCATCTGCATCAAAACTCACTAAATCAAGCAAACCAGAAATGAAAATAAATGCATCTAGATAATCAGTTAAAATGTCCAAAGTTAAATGACTCCACATCCTTCAAATATTCATGTAAAGTAGAATACCATATGCGGAGCAGAAAGATCAACAACGTTCCAAATATTACCAGATAATATAGGAGGCATCAAAAACACATTACCAGCAAATGAACCAAAATGTTTAAATTTGGTTAGAGTTTAATATACTTTTAATTAGGAAGTCTCTCCTACTTAGGAGAGAGAGTTTATAATCAGGTAAATTTATCTAATTTGATAAGACTTTATATTCTTAAGTTGTAAGGAATTTATTTCCAAAGTTGTTGATGTAGTTTAGGTTAAGAGGATATTTCTTACCCTTTTTAATTTATTTTAATTTTACAGAATTCATGCTAAGTTGAAAAGATATTCCATCCATGCATTTAAAAAATGAACTGAAACAGTCGTCTGATTTATATAGTTTTTATCTCAGACGAATGAGATACAGTCTTAAGTTAGATATTTGTCAACAGCCAACTAAAAGAAAAGATCAAATAAAGCCGCGAGATCAATGTAAATCTAATTTTTCAAGCTAGATACAACAACAACAACAACCAAGCATTATCCCACTAGATGGGATCGACTGTATGGATCCTTTTACGCCTGTCCCCTATTATATCATCATAAATATTTAAATAAAATTTATCTTGTTTTATTGTTGCGAGCCAAGTCTTTTTTTGGTTTTCTCTCCCTCGTTTAATGTGTGTATTTATCATAGTTTCACATCGCCTAACAAGAACATTTATTGGTCGTCTAAGTACATGTCCGTGCCATCTCAAACGTGTCTCTCGAAGTTTTTTCTCAATAGATGCAACTCTGACTCTCTCTCTAATGCTCACATTCCTTATTCTGTCCATCCTCGTATGTCCACACATCCACCTTAACATCCTCATCTCTGTAACTTTCATCTTTTGCTCATGTGCATGAGTCATAGCCTAACATTCAACACCATATAACATAGCAGATCTAACTACTGTTTTGTAGAACTTCCCTTTAAGTTTTAAAGGTACTTTACGATCACATAAAATACCCAACGCTATCCTCCATTTCAACCATCCTGCTTGTATTCTTTAAGGCATCTCTCTCAAACCTTCCATCACTTGCAAAAATGATCCTAAATACTTAAAGCTCTCAGTTTTAGATAACTCATCATCTCCTATCAAAACAATTATCTCATTATGTCTAATATTACTAAACTTAAATTCCATATATTCTGTCTTTACTAAGCCTAAAACTTTTTACTTCTAGTGTTTCCGGTCAAGATTCTAGTTTAGCATTTACTCCTTCACGTGTCTTGTCTATCAAAACAATATCATCTGTAAACAACATGCACCATGGTACTGTATCTTGAATGTGTCCAGTGAGTTTGTCCATGATTAGTGTAAAAAGATATGGACTTAGAGCTGATCTTTGATGTAACTTTATCCTTATTGGAAATGTTTCAGTTAATCCGCCTGAAGTCTTCACTCTCGTCGTTACAGCTTCATACATATCCTTAATTAGTTCAATATATGTTACGCTAACACCTCTCTTTTTTAGAATTCTCCATATAATTTCTCTTGGGACCCTATCATAAGCTTTTTCTAAATCAATGAATACCATGTGTAAATCTTTCTTTTGCTCCCGATACTTTTCAATTAATTGTCTAAGAAAATGTATAGCTTCTATTGTCGACCTTCCATGCATGAACCCAAATTGATTTTCGATCACCGTGATCACTTTCGTTAATCTTTTTTCTATGACTCTTTCCCAAAGTTTCATGGTATGACTCATTAGTTTAATGCTCCTATAGTTTACATAATTTTGTACGTCTCCTTTGTTCTTATATAAGGGAACTAGAGTATTTACCCTAAACCCTAAGCTAGATCAAGAGAAAAAAACTGGCCCAATCCAAGAACTCTTAGGCTTTAGGATTGAGACTTCAGGGACACTGTACATCACCATAATAATTTAACTAAAGAAGGATGCTCCCAGAATACCATTTTTCTAGATGAGTAGTATTATGGAAGGGAAGGATAGAAGTAGGAATAAACAAGAAATCAAACATTGAATATTCATAAGCAGGATTGCTAAGACATGGGAATAAGATATGGGGTTAAAGAATGAATGAACTAAATAACACGATAATTGATCAATGTGTGGACAATGAGTCTGCGCGTTAAACAGTTAAAGACAAGATACACAAGTGAAAACCGTCAATGTGAAAAAAAAAGATTTAGTACAAAACTCAAAACTTTTAGAAAGACACTATGAAAAAATATATGAACAAGCCTTATCGACACAGAATAACAATTTAAATAATGCATGATAAAAGGAATACAACAAGAATAACAAATAAAAAGAAGTTTCAATTATTTGGGGTCAGCATAGCTAGGCTGAAAAGAAGTGTACATAGAATTTTACCTTCCCCGTAATGAGCTGCTAGGATATCAGGCGGAATTCCTTGCATACCATAAATCTCAATGTCAGTTGAATCTCTGTCGGGCTTAGCATTAGGGACCCTAGATGAAAGCAAATAATATTAGTAGAAACCATGATTAAAGAGAGACCAAGATTAAAATGACAAAGCATGCAACAACAAACAAGGGGATTGCATATTAAGTCATGTACAAAGTTGCATAAAAAGGTCATTCATAATTGTATCATACTATCATACAATGCTATATATATTGCAGACGAGAAGTTTATTAGAAATCTTTCACCAACCAAATTTATATTTCAAGACCCTTCGCATGGAATATAATAGCACTCTGATAAGGAGGACCTACATAATTAGAAACTTCTGAACAATTTTAACCCTTATAAATTATAAGTTGAGATACAAAATAGAGTATGCAGCTAAATATATAGGACATATTCTGATTGGATTTGCAACGAAAAAGCATAAAGACTAAGCATGTATTAGGTATGAATGATAGGTTTGTATTGGATATACAAACCTAATCCGGCAGTGTATACCAGAAAATACAATCAATTCCAAATTTCGGGTGTGGGTAGAGGATTGTTACATACTTGGTCACGGTCTCCTTGTGGACCTGGAGGACGTGGATGGCCATGCCACTGGCGGTGGAGAGCTTCTTTTGGCAAACATGGCACTTGAAGTGCTTAGCTTTCTGGTGCTGGACGAGGATCTTCTCGTCGTCGAATTCCCTATCACAGTAGTAGCACCAAACCTTCGAAGGTCGCTTCTTCTTCTTTCCCATCGCCGATTGCCCGAGCGATCGCGGCTCTCGTCGTCTGGGGATAGGTCTTACTCGATGCACCTCGGCTCGAGCGGCGAACAGAGGGATGGAGGAAGGGGAAATAATATTAGGGTTTTGGAGCTCATAGAACGTGGACTCGGGGAGAAAAATAAGGACCCGATCCGCGAGAAGCAGGGAACCAATCGGCCGCACGCCCTATAAATAGGGGAAAACCACGAGGCGGCCGCAGAAAGTAAAAACTATACGATCGTTTGGGTTTAGTAATATTTTTATTCAGTAATTCTAGATGGCTAGTAAGTTGTCCGGTAATTTTTTTTATAAATTAAAAAATTTATTTAATATAAAATAAATTAGAAAGAATATAATTTAATATAAAAATAAATATGAAAAAAATATAATTTAATATAAAAATAAATAGGAAAAATAGGAAATGATATAGTTTAATATAAATGGATTTTTATAAGTTAAAAAATAATTTAATATGAAAATAATTATAAAAGGATATAATTTAATATAAAAATAAATAAGAAATAATATAATTAAATAGGAAATAATATAATTAACTTATAAAATATGATATGACTTATATTTCTTTAATAATAATTTTAAAATTTATAAAAAAATATATTCTAGCTAGTTAGATTCTAGTCATTTAGTAAATAATTTTGAAAGAAACTAATAATGCAACTAATTTGAAAGCACATCAATGAATGCATAGAACGGTTGTCTTCACTATTCCTGTCCGTTCCATCGCCAAATAGAATACTCTCAGGTAAACAACTCCTGTGGTTTTCACAAACTTAGGGATTGCTTGGTTGGGGGGGGGGGGGGGGGGGGGGGTTAGGGGTAAGGAATCGGAATGAAATTAGTTTCATTTCCATACCTGATGCTTGGTAGATGGGAATCAGAATTAATGTATGATTTTGATTTGCTTATTTTGATAACCTACTACCTTATCACTAAACCCATTCCCTTATTCTGATAACCTACTAACCCCTCGACCTTGTTGCGGAAGAGCCTGCAATGGTTGAACAAAACATCGCTGGTGTGGATGCTGAGTTGAATATATCAATTGATAATTCACCTATATATGAAGGAGTTGAAGTTGATTCGATGTCACATCAAGAACCTTCTGTTACATCAAGGGCATCTCACCCTAAGGAGAAAAATAAATCATCCATTAACAAGGTTCAAAAAGCTTCGAAGAGAGCAAAGATTTCAGCTAAGCAAAATATTGATTCTGACTTCAAGTTACTCAGTGATCGGGTTGAAGGATTTATGCAAACTGTTAGCTCACACTTTGAGTCAATGTTAGCTTGGGTTCAAGATAAATCCTCAAAAATGCCAGAAGTTCTTCAGATGTTGGATAGGTATGGATTCATTAGTAAAAACAAGTACAAGACTGCTCAAGTTATTTGTGAAGATCCTGTGAAAGTTGAGTTATTATTCAGTTTGGATCCCTCTGAAGTTGGAGATTTTGTGCTCAGTTGCTTGTAATATGCTTGCGATTAATATACTTTTTTAATCGGGTCATTTTGAAATAATACTTTTTTTTGTTGACGATGATTTATTTTGGAGATAATTATGAAGTTGAATATTAGTTGCTTGTAATCAGCTGCTTTCATAAGTTGAACATCAATTGTCTTATATCGAAACTATGTGAATTCCTAGAATAGTTAGTTCAAATTTCAAATGAATTGTCTTATATCGTAATTATCTTCTGGCAATGAATTGTGTTGAATGCATCTTCAAATGCGTTTCAAATTTCATGTTGATGTTGTGTTGGTTCTGTCAAATTTCCTACTGATGCGTGTCAAAATTTCATGCTGATGTTGTGTTGAATGTATCCCTTATAGATAGATTTTCTGTCGGTTTTTTTTTTCTTCAAGTTCCATTTCTGTCGACTTTTTCATGCTGATGCTGAGTCCATGACAAATTACCTCGACAATGGAACCATTAGAGATGAGGCAAGGGAACATTTCCTTCCATTGGTTCTAAACATAGACGTAGACAGATATTAGAAGGACACATATTGACATTGAATCAAATGTTAACAGCATGTGAAGTCATATTAAGAGTGAGTTACTATACTGTTGCTGATTTATTTTCATTTTCTTGATGTTTATATTGACACTGAGAAGGTTGTCAGAACAAGGAAGTTGTAAAAGTGAATTCTATGAGGGCTAATTATCGTAAATTTACTTTGTCAAGCAATGTTTGATGCTTGTATATATATATGTATGAACTTACCACATCCATGAAAGTTTAGTATCTCCCTTCCAGTCTCAACGCTTTGAATCCACAAAGGTTCATGGGTGCTGGACATCTTGATCAGTTCATCCAGGGTTAGTGTTAACAATCGCTAGAATTCTTGATTTATCTAAATCGAAGAACCCACTTTTGCTATTTAATGAGCTATTGTTTTGTTCAGTTCCTGCAAAGCCTGATGAACTAGGTGAAGGAGTTCCATCTGGGACGCTACCTTGCATTCGGCGTAGTTTTTCTATCTACAAAATAGAACGAAGATAGTTGTTGCGGTAGGAATGATATCCGATGAAATGCTTGAATGGTGATAGTAGTGAGACTTGTATTGCAACAACAACCCAATCTATAGCATACCTCGGCTTTTAGCCTAGCATTTTCAATGCGAAGTTGTTGCTCCATATATGTCTCTCTAGTAGAATGTATTCTGTACTAAACTTGCCCCTTATGGAGATTCCTTCATTTTTCTACTTAAGCTAATTATTGGAGATTCCTTTATGTGCGAAGTTGTTGTTCCATTTTGTGCTCTCTTATATGTTTTGCTTCATGTAGATAACGTCCTTGTAGATAAATTCTATGTCATACTTTTTAATTTTTATAATACAAACAATTAAGCTTGAAGATTCTCAAGTATCAAGTCCAATTAAATTAGATAAGTATCACATTTTCAATTAAATTAGATTTATAAGGATTAAATTAATAAAAATTATTCAATAAATTTTTTCATGTATTTAATTAGTAAGGGTAAATTGTAAATTTTCTCTGATTCCTATTACGTTTTTATTCATACCAAGCAGTATCAATGGTAATTATACCCATTTCAGTATTTATACCCAGCACCGTCAATCCAGTAATCATTCCCATTGCTATGAAGCCCTTAATGAAAATTTATTATCATTCTCATTATCGAATATATATCAAGCGACTCTTAATCTACAACATTCGCAACTTTATACAAACAATGCTGCTACAGACAAAACTCACCTCGATCTTGAAAAAAAAAAACTAGAATTCAAAACAAATCGCCAAAACTCTGACCTGCTGCCATCCCTCTTCGAATTGCCGTTCATAAAATTATCAAATGAAGAACTGTATTAGAAGATCTGCCCAACGTTCAGTAGGCTTTCATGCGGAACGTTGAAGAACACACTGTTCTCCCTGCAGATCCTCCGGAGAAAAGCATATACGTAATCCACAGCAATCTTCTTTGCGATCGTGGATTCCCGACGGGCTCTCACGACGGTGTTCCCCAGAATGTGCACCACCCCTGCATCCTTGCACCTGTTCAGGAACTCCAACTCGCCGCCGGCCGTCGCGCTCGCCAGACTAGTTATTCCCTGAGACGGAGCAGGTTGGATGAGATCGGAAGAAGATGCATAACTGAGATCCACGACTGAATCTGTGGATTTTTCCACCCGCTGTGCTGGTAAGCTGCACTCCTCTGAATCTGAATACCCTTCCATCATGCTCCCTTGATTTATCTTGAAAAGCACAGCAGTGAGGTAAGGAAGCTCCACGGACAGAGATAGAGCAGTGAAAATGCAGACCAGGAGCCAATGACTGCGCGTCTGCGCCAGACCAGCAACATGATTGGGATCATGAGCAATGTTGTCACCACCATAACTATCACAACTGCGGTTCCTGTTTTCAGTGTCATAAACAGTCAGAATTATGATTCATCTTCTCTAGATTATGCACCAACAGCTTAATTACCATATGCATTTCCAATCTGACTTTGATTTTTGAATCCAGCAGTAACAGCTATGCAGAGAATCATAAGAATCCAGTTGATCTCTGGAATGTATATTTGACCGAGAAACTTCTTCGACGTGTGCACGATCTTGACCCTGGGAAAGCAACCGAGCGCAAGAGCTTGCTTGACGTTAGAAAATGTTGCAGAGATGGTGGCTTGACTAGCAACAATTGCTGCTGCTGTAGCTATGATAAACATAGGCCAGTGTATTCCATCTAGATCAAAAACTAAATGTCACAACAAACACTTGAAAAAGGAGGAAAGTAAATGGTAGCTAGGTTGAAGGCCAAGAAATTAACCTGGAATGGATCTGTAGAAAGCATCATGAACATGGTCTCTGTTATGAACAAGATATGCAGCTTGCCCAGAGTATGCCAATAGAAGACAAGGGAACACAATTACAGTGAAAGCGATCTGCATCAAAAGATGGTATTGGTAAAAAGAAACTCAACGGATGTAGCCTAGCTATGACTATTACAGAATACTACTACTTACCTGAACAGCTAATACATGGAAGTGACACAAGTCGGCAAATAATGCTTCTGTTCCTGCAAAACAAAACAAGGACGGACAAAATTAAGTGATCTTCCAACATAATCAGAGAGTGTAGAGTATCTAGCACCAACGTGCATCATGTGTGAATCTAAGCAAGAGCGAACCTGTTATACTGAGCAGAATTCCACCTAGTGAAATCCAACTGTTACGTTTCCCTCGTATGAAGTATCTGTAGATGTAAACTGGATTGAAAGCCTTCAGAACCGAGATGTCATATTTCCATATATTCAGAATGCCGATGGCTCCGATCGACAGAAACCAGATGAGCACAACAGGAGCAAAAAGCCACCCAACTTTATCAGTGCCATAGTGTTGCGCTAAACAGACCAACTAATATGACCACCGCAACAAGCACAACAACATCTGAAATATTGAAGGAAATTTGTCACAGTGAAAAGTTTAGAAGCATCTCTTTGCCCAAATTACTGAAATAGAGATTCTTTTTTGACCTTTTGTTTTGAATTATAGCATTTATGAGTTAGCATTTCATAGAAAAGACTGTGGGAAAAAGAACAACAATAACTCAAGGTTGAAGAATTACCATTGCTCATCTTTGGATGGTTAACCTTTATGCCACCAGACGCAGAAAGAACTGCAAAAAATATCAACCATGTCGTCAAAAAGGGAAGATGCAACAAATAAGACAGACAACTACACCACTAACATTACCCCCAACAATCAGGATCAGACACAATTCCAACAGATCAAAAATGACCAGAGATAAATATTCTAACGCTACAAATATGATAGAGGAGTGCCACCTGAGATGACAGGAGTGAGAATCCCATCACCTATCGCCATACAAGTGCCAACAAGAACAAGAATGAGCAGAGCATTCTTTTTAAAAGTATGTGACTCTAACCATCTCTTCACTTTTGCAGCCAGTGACTTCTCATCAAATGTATGACGACTGTAAGTTGTAAGTTGTTCGTCAGTTCTATGTTGGTTAGGAATAGTATTCACCTTTGCATGTCGGCAAAGTAGCGAATAAAGAGCAAAGGTAGCACCTGAATGAGCAAATAAAGATTTTATATTTAATACACGATAGAGAACCAAAATTACTATAGAACTAAAATACAAGTCTACATTAATTCCCACTTTTTTTTTATGTGATAAAGCAGCATTTTTGTATTGGATTGTTCTAAATCACTGACGGACAATACTAGCAACAAGTGAACTTTACACATGTAAGACAACTATTTTGACTTTAACTCAGCATTACAGTTTTGGAGCATCACAGTGAAAATTTTAATACAAATCTGATACATGAAGGAAATCTTCTAAGGAACTTCTACACTCTATTTGATTTGATGGACTTATCTGTATGAAAATAAAAACTAATAAAAAAGAAAAGATGGAGAAGGATCCAACATCACACAGGAAACATAGGATGCAGACATGAGCTAAAATAAAGGCCAACGTGAAATTTTCAGACCAATATTTAAGATGAAGACTCATTTCCTTATGCTTCTTTGGGAGTTTGCTTATCCTGATGCTCCCATTTTCGCGAACATGTGCTTCCGCAAAATTAAGTATCTAAAATTTCAAAATCCATTTGGAATCCTGTTACTTTATGTAGAAACTTAATCGCTAAAACTTTTCAGAGTTAGCTTACCTTGACCGTTATCGTTTGCTCTAAGCACAATGCAAACATATTTAAGAAGGGGAATTAGTGTGAGCGAGTAGATGATCAAGGAAAGAGCTCCAATAACATCTTCTGGATCATCAATGCCACGAGGGAATGTATTATAGAACACATAGAGTGGCGAGGTTCCCAAATCTCCGAATACAATACCAAGACTCTGAAATGCAAGTCTGGAGACCAATAAGGCTGAAAATTTCTGCAAAAAACTATCATCACCTCAAATTGCTTAAATGACAACATCAAATCAAATCTACACAAGAAGTAAAAAGAAGTAAAAGGAGAGAGTTCAGAAACTTCATTAAAACAAGGATCAAACTTCAAACAGAACCATAAATTCTCGAAGTTAAAGTCCGAATTTCTAAATTATTGAAAGTGAAAACAGGTTAAAAGAACCCCCTTTCTTCAATCTTATACAATTAATTTGTACATGGTGTTTGACCTAAAAAAGATTACGGCCAATTATTAATCATCACATAATAGACTGAAACAAATGTCAAAAAGGTCGTGAGGCCATTCGATAGTGGATATGTCTGAAAAGATATGTTCAATTAGTGGATGCAGAAAAAACCGATGAAAGATGATGCATGCGACTGGATCAATTATGTTAATGTTCAACTATAAGAAAATTTCTAAATTCTAAAGAAGTTAAGAAACAAATATTTCTACAACCTACGGCGATACTCGGATCAATTAAAGAACACCTTTTCTCTGTACATGTCTCTAAGTCTGCCAGCTTCTTCGTCCATAGGTTGATCGAGATTCCGATCCAATTCCCACATGCTCCCCTTGTTCGTCTCATCATTTCCAGGACTGGACGCCATCAAGCACCACTGATCCCTTAACAATGTGCAATTTCCTGATACTTACGAGAAGACCAAACTCCTAGCTTAGCCAAAAAGCGACATGCTATGCTGTGGCACGAAACAAATCAGAAAACGGAGTCATCTTCCTCACTTGATCTCGAATCTGGAACCACAAGGACGCTTTTTACCCAACACTTGCAACAAACACTACCCTATCTTGGCCAAAGTAGAAGCGAAATTCACAGAGCTCCGCGATCATAAACTCCACTACAGAATGACCAGTGGAACCTGACACAGAACGCACGATCCCACAGGCAAAATAAAAAAACCGAAGTTTCAAACAGAAATAACTAAAAATCCAGCCTTGCAGCAGTATCCGTGGGCCAAGTGTCCCCAGCGTCTGGAGAGAAGCCGAGCAAAGTCGAGGCGAGAGCCGGCGACGCCTGTGGAGCGTTCGGTGAATCGAATCGGTGGGCGTCGAGACCGCTAAGGAAGCTGTCGAAGTTGTTCGGATTCAGGATCAAGGAAGCGGTGGGCGCTCGGTTATATTTGAATTATATTCATTTATTATATTTTTACTCTATAAATTGTATATATTTATTAATATTATACTTTTTTCTATCTTTATAATTCCTTATAAATAAAATTTATAAATGTAAAAAATAATTAAGATACATAATAAAATATATTGATGAGCAAAATTAAAGATATAAGGATGATTTACTAAAACAAGCTATGTTTCTGCATTGTTGCAGTATCGTTCTGTGTCAACTGATACGGTATGAGAACATAATTGATATTCATTAGGACTTAGTTTAGATATCACAAATATCATCTCTTAGCTCAACTCTAACTAGTGATATTGAGTATTTAGAAATTCAAATATCTTAGGTCCATCAATGGGTTTCCACCGAAACCCACTGATGGACCTACAAAAGTTCTATTGCAACAAATTCTGAAAATATGAGTTGATGGTCTCCAAGAAATCCAATTTTGCTATGCATTGTGTATTTAGGTAGTATCCATATGGAACTTTTTTATTTCATGTTTAAACAAATATAAGCATGTGTTTGATCCTATCTGAGTATTTCAATAAAATGAGAGAATTTTATCGTAGAATTATATAAAAAATTATCCTATAAATAATTAATTTAATAAATCATGATTAAATATTATAAAAAAATATTTTTAAAATGGAAAAAAATTTAAGTCCTTATTGGTCTTGAAGTCATCTGATTTCAAGCCCACGTTGAGCCTGAAATCATCTGCTGCGATAGGTTTTTTTATATGTTAATATATTTATTAATATATTACTTAATATATTAATTTATATTGATCAAATATAAAGAAACCTCTCTTTATATTTTTGAAATATTTAATATATTTATTTATATTAAATAAATATAATTTTTTTAGTTTTTTTTGTTTACATTACGCTTTTGTAGCCGACTCCCACAGTATATTATTTTAAATTACAAAGTCTGAAAAAGTGGTTCAGATATCTCAGAATTTTAACTGAAAAGAGATTTATTGACGGGAGGGGTATAAGCGGAGGATCACTAAATTTGACGCGCCCTTTGATAAAAAGAAAACCTCAGTAAGCCTTTTGATAATTCCTAATTCTCACATGCGTTGTTTGGTAAAAAGCCGTAAAAGATATAAGGTGTCATTAAAACGCTGGGAAATGTCGTCACGACCATTTCCGGGCTAGTGTTCCAACAGGATAAAGGTAATTTTTTCGACATTTTACCAAACCGCGAAGCGTCTTGAGATTTAATTTTTATCAAAGAGCACATTAAAAATTATCTTCTTTCTCTTATACCGCTGCCGCCAACAACTCCCTTTCTCAGTTAGCTTTCCGAGGTATCCGAACTACTTTTTCAGAGTTTTCATTTTAAAATAAAAGAGTGTGGTTCGGATGCCCTAGGTATTCTCCTTTTTCTTCTTTCTCTCTCAGCGCAGGCAACCTAGTTGTCATTGCCAAAAAGTGATACATGTGTGGGCGTCATAGCTGTGTTATAATTGCGAGCTCGTCCCCCAATCCTTCCCTCTCCAACCAAAACCTAGGCAAGTCTGTTAGTGTGTCCCTCAAGTGTCTTTAAGGGTTTACGTGGAAGTTCATACTGATCGACACTCTCCACAATAGGGATTAGGGTTTCTACACTGCTTTATTTTCGTGATGGTAGAAAAAATGTCGGTGGGTGTTTCATCCTCTTCTTCCTTAGGATTATCTATCAAGGTATGCTAGCGAGCTGATTAGGTCAAAACAACACTGTTTCTGGGTATATTTATAAAAAATTCTATCTTAATTTTGCAAATCTGAAAATGGTCAAAACAACACTGTTTCTGGGTATGTTTATAAAAAATTTCATCTTGATTTTGCAAATCTGAAAATGTTTGGGTTTGGTTCTTAATAAATTTGTAATGTTTACAACCTATCGGCTTCAGATGACTTTGGACAAAAATTACATTGGTGTAGTATTTTATGTCACTTTAATAGTTTTTTTAAACATTTCAAATTTTACCTGGTCGACACATTGCGAAGATCAAAGAGTCTCCTTTCAGTGTTTTCTCGGACATACAAGAATCACAGCATATCCGTGAAATTTTGGTCAATATATTTGAAAATTGAGATTCAACATCACATGCTTTTATATTCTAGGTACATCTTTTAGTTGTAAATTGTAAACACGAACTATAGTAAAATAAAATATAAATAAAGAGAGTCTGAAATGATTTCATTTTAGACCCATTTTAATAATTTAATTTTAGGCATACTGAGGGCCTGAACGAAATCATTTCAAGCCTAAATCATTTCAAGCACTCGGTAGGTCTGAAATTATTTAAGTTCAAACCCATATTAGGCCTAAAAATATTTCATTTCAGACCCACGTTATGCCTGATATCAAATCATACCGGACATATTTTTTTGAAGATAACTAAATATTTTAAATATTTCAAGTGTACTAGTTGCGTTCACCAAAGGTATATTCCTGACGAAATAGAAAGAAATACCCTCATATATATGACGATCTACTTAGTTTTTTAATTTATCTTTTATAAATAGTTATGGGTCCATTATATGAGGTATTCGAGGTGGCATAAAGGTTATTCGCTTGGTTTTTTAATTTATTTTTTTATAAATAACTATGGAGTTGATTATACGGGTATTCAAGATGGCATAAAGGTAATTTATTCACCCTTAGCATCCTAGTTAATTCATCGTGAGACTAATAAAAAAAAAATAAATCATGAAGATTATTAATCTAGATTATACAAGTCATTCGAGATCTAACATATCATCATTTGCCAATACCATTAATACCTAATTTTTCAAATTATTATTCATTTAAAATATTATTAAATTTATTACATATTAATTTGTTTTATAATTTTTTTAAACTTAAGAGTCCATGCCCATTTCTTAAATCCGTTCAGGTATAAATCCATGAATACTAGAAGAAGAAAAATAATAATAATAATATATTTTTTTTCTCGTAGGTCCTCACCACGTGCTAAATGGCCATCGAAAAGACGGCGTCACAGTGCATTAAGTCCATTGGGTCCGTAGCACATTTCATGTCTCTCTCAGTCTATTTAATTTTTGGTTCTCATCCAGTTGTTTCTCCTGGTTCTTTTGTTTTTAGTTGGTTGGCTGCCGATTGAAAATTTTCGTGAGGCCGGATCAATCGTAGATTGATTGAAAAAACATTATTAATTATTTTTTTTAATTTTTTATTTTTTGTAACAAATTAAATATGATAAGAATTACTTAAGTTGATAGTTGTTAGCATGCCAATTATGAGAAGCAATTATCAGTTTAATGTGTTCTTTCATTCCCATCCTCATTTTTATTTTCATCTGGTTTTTAACTTTCATCATCAAACCTATCAAGAATTGGATATTCCTCTATATACTAATGTTATATATGATTTTGTCGCAAAGCGAAGTGGACTCTCAAGGATGAGGTGGACTCGAGCACTGTCTCTGTTGACTCCGAACTACAAAGAAAATGACCGTCAATAACCAACCGGGAAAAATCCCTGACAAGACACTCCGACGATCAAATCAGTCTTTGGTGGAAGAAAATGAAAATAGAAGAAGAATTGTAGCAAACTCTATCGCGCGTAACTTCGGGCGAAGTACGGAGGACCTTATATAGTCGAGGGAGGCGACAGTTTCTGCCCCGCGTCTGTCACCTTTTTGTCTTATGCAGAGACAAGATCAGGGTACCGTCAGCTCGCCGACTTGCGCCGCTCAGTCTGACGCAGGCAGGGGTCGTCGTGGTACGAAGTGTCAGAGTATGTCGGGAAAGTACGTTGTCAGCGGGATATTCGCGATTCGGACACGAGTAGTGTCAAACCTGAGCCGCCCTACGCCGATTCCCATACCACTTTTGCTAGTGTAGTGTCAAGAAGTGAGTGTTCCCTAAGAAATTACAATTCCCAAACTGGAACGTTGACCGACCACCCCGAGCGAAATCTTGCCGTGCAGCTAATAACTCTTAGGTTAGAACAGAGTACTCCCCGAGTTAAGGAGCACTCGGACTTGGCCAATTCGACTCATCCCTGGGTCATAGGATGAGGACACAGGGGGACCGCTACTGGATGCCAAACGAAGGTTACTCGAACGACCTTAATTAAGCCCGACAGTCGGTATCTCTCGCTAGGGGCTAATTTAGAATGTGTATCGAGTGGCAGGCGTAGTTGAACACTCGACGTTCGCAGGTGGGACCAACTCAGAGTACACCCGATTGGCCACTTAGTCGGGTGGTTCAGCCCAAGTGGGTCTCGAGCCCCTAGCCCAACCAGCTACACTAACATATCTGCGCATCCGTGACTCTGACCTATTCTTACGTAGTATCAGGCTGGCCAACCGAACTACACGTGAGCTAAGCCGGGAATAATATATATTAGTCTTACTACCATCATCCATTAAAAATATATTAAAATTAACATAGTATATATTAAAAAACACAATTAAAAAATACATATGAAACATTTATAATTTATTTTAAACTTAATTATATCCGATGAAAACAGATTAAACATCAAAAAATAATAAATGAATTTAAAAAATTAATATTATATATATATATATATATATATATAATTTAATTGAATACTCGAATTGAATGTAAATAGTGTTTTACTAAATTTTATCCGTACTTAATTATCCAAATACTGATATTCAATTATTTAATCAGATTTAAAAAATCTTTTCATATCCTATATGGAAATTGTCATACGGTGGAAAATGCATCATCGAATAAAAAGGAAAAACAGCTTCGTAATTGAGAGAATGAATAATCATTTGGATAATAAAAAAATGAATAATTAAAAATCGCATGAGTGGATGGGCAGCAGTGGTACTAGTATTATTAAAAATTGGTTGGTTGGGTAAGATATGTATTTATGAGGATAATGCAGTATTATTATTTTTAGGTCGACATGAAAAATAAATTATTATAGTTTGATGAATGAATAAATAAAATAAAAATGTGGCAATATACATGGATAGAATTGCGAAATTGCAAAATAAAGGAAATCAAAATGGTAAAATAATTAATATTTTTTTTTCTAAAATTGATAATTTTTCATATAGATTTAAAGGAAACAAGCAAAAAAAAAAAACGAGGTAATAAATGGAGAATTTAGAGTGATTGATTGTGATAGAATTATTGCATAATCAATTCAGAAAGAATATGTCAAAATCATATGCTAACTAATTATTATTTATTTTCCATTATTATTTTGAAGCTACCAAAAGAATAATGGTGGACAAAGAGAGATGTGGAGCTGGTCCAACATAATTGGACAAAATATAATATTAAAAATTTGTAGCTAAAACGTGATTAATTTTACATGGGGGCTTTTTATTATGAATGGAATTGCTTACATGAAAACAAAGTGAACACTATTAACTAGGTGTAATGTTTCTCGTAATAATACAAATTGAGTGTCTTATATTTGTGCACAAGTTAGACACGCAAATTATGGAATTCAGTTTGACTCAAATAATCACAGGATTATTAGTCCGAATGATGATCCTTAAATTTTAAGTGATATTATCGCATACGCTATCAGTCTATATCTCGTGAGGACAATTTAATTTCGACTCAAGGTGCTTATAGTAGATGTAATTATGTAGGACAAGTTAATTAATCACACAAGAACAACAGGGAGTCGACAGTGATAGAATTTGGAGCTGATAGGGAGAGTTTGGATAGAATTTGAATATGCATAATGACGGCGACTTCAATTTATAATGGATAAATACTATAACTGTTTGTTTGGAATTGTTTGTATCGGCCAATGGAGAAGCCCATTATCATTGCACGAGCAGTTGAAGACCGTTCAGGTATAGGCGTCATATATATATATATATATATATATATAAAGTAATGCTCTGCTGCGAATCGTTTCGTGTAGACCGCGTGCGCGACCGAAGCACCAGACCGATCAGGTAAGGGCCTGATCGATCTGCTGATCGGTCTGGCAGTGTGGTCGCGCGTGGAGTCAGCATATCACGTCCGCAGCGGAGCATTTTTGTGTGTGTGTGATTTGTTGCGGACCACATGCTACGGACCGTGCGCAGACTGGCGCTGATCGGCCACCGGAGGCTCGGGAGCGTCCTCGAGTTCACCCTACCCCCTAGGGTTATCGCACTCCGGGTTATAGTTTTGTTCGGGGCGGCGGCGAAGACCGCCGTTGGTGTCGAGAAGTTGCAGGTTGTGTGCCTGATGCCACCGATCTCGGAGCGTCCCGACGGTTACCCTATAGGTTCATCGCATTCCGGGTTATAGTTTTGTTCGGGGGCGACGGCCGAAGGTCGGCGTTGGTGTCGAGAAGTCGCAGGTCGTGTGCCTGATCAGTCACTAGACTGATCAGGCACCTTCCTGATCGGTCTGGTGACTGATTAGGCGCCAGTCCGTACGCGGTCCGCAGCGCGCGGTCCACAGCAGATCATTCCTCTCTCTATATATATAGTTTAATAATTATTACTGTTTTGGGAGCGAGTGACGAGGACGGTGAGTCACCAAGGCACAGGCACAACCCACGAAGACGGTGATGAAAAGAAGTTGCTTACGTCCTGCGAGATTAACACGAGCGTTAAAGAGAACACATCGGAAGATTTCCCGCGTGGAGGCTACTCCGACGCTCTAGTTAGGAATCTTGTCTTTTCTCAGAGGACAACGAGGACTCCGAGTTTTGTCTCAGTTCAAAAAATTTTCCCCTTACTTGGATACCGAAGCACCTTAAATACCTGAGAGTTTGATTACACGTTTCCTCACATTTCATAATCATCGGTTACTTAATATCTTTTGGTAACGACCGCTGCGATCATTAAAGTCTTAATTGTCATGTGTTGCGGGTAATAATTATCCGATGATTTTCATCTTTTGGTAATGACTACTTGAAGTCGGGCTTTATGACTCTTATGTTGATCTTTGAGCTCCACTCTCCCGAGCCAATCTCGAAAACTTACCTCCCGAGTTGCCCTGAAGGCCTTCATTTGTTTTACCGAGATGGTCTCGGGAGTCTGACACCTAGTTTGACATCGGGGGCTTTCGTCTGTTCTCCCGAGGTAGTCTCAGGAGCTCGACATCCCGCCTGACTTTAGGGGCTTTCGTCTGTTCTCCCGGGTAGTCTCGGGAACCCGATTGCCGATCTGACCTGGGGCTCTGATCCATTCTCCCAGGATAGTCTCGGGTTGATCTCGGAGTTCTGACTTGGCGGGTCCTGTTAGATAATTTTTTCGTATCACGTATCCATCCTGGGATGCTCATCCTCATCAATTACTTTTATTTTTAATTTTAAAATAGTCGTTAGTGATCTCCACATGGCCGGCTGTTCGATAATAATTAATGGAATTCGTTGGAAAGGTTGAATACGTCTGAAACGAATTTGATCGATCGTATGCTATTCTACTTTTATACGCAGACAGTATGATTCTTCTGTACGTAGTAGAATGCCAATGCATGTTCTGCTTCATCGATTAGGTGTTCATGTGGGACTTCTTTAATTACGATGATAGCTGGCTGCAAACGGGGCTTAAATTTTTTTATTCTGAACACTTCGTCCTTAATTATTACTATCATGTTTTCAAATTTCACCGATATATATACTAACTCTAGAAGAACAGAGATGGCAACTTCCCCAAGTACTGCTCTTAAATGAGTCGTTGAATATTTTTTTTAATATTCCGATCCAACATGGCTAAGATTTTTTTTTTTTTTTAGATTCTCGATATGACTCTCCAATTTTGTCTCGGCCTGTGTGTTTCAAAGCAGGAACTAAGTCAATCTGTAAACACTGTAATCGAGGGGGAGCAACAATTATTTATCGTTTCCTGTCGGATTATTAAATGATCGACGAAGCCAACAATGGCGGATGCCTTCCAGTTTTGAATCCACAGCAGTTTTCAAGTGAAATTGTAGAGAATCTTGAAAAGTTGAATTTCTGAATCGTTCGTGAGTGTTGGTCGATTTATTTTAACGATGAGTGAGAACGAATTTGCAGAGAGAAACAGAAGAGGACGTACGAATTATTCTCCGCCCCCATCGTCTCAACAGGTTGTGCGCACCGGCACAGCACCCAAGCGCCGTATTACGAGGAGAGCGACAAGGAAGCTCTCTCAGCGACCATGCCCACCGACGTCTGTTGCAGAGCTCGTGCTTTCAACCACTGAGCAAGTTGGGTACCAAATCCTCTTAGTTTTGCGCTGCCGAGACCCGAAAGGAGGTCCCTTTTTTGTTCGTTCCCCTTTGCCTATCCTTCTTCGGTGCTCAAAAATCATCAATTTCGCCAAGGGCTTGCGAGAGTGCCCTCCCCGCAATAATGGCGAGGCGCCATGGGTGGCAGCTTCCTGCACATAACTTCCAGGTATCGCTTCATTCTCTGGGTTTATATTGGACTCTGTAGTTCCCGTTGCGGAGTGCCTGTTCTTCGACTGTTCGTAAACCCTAAGCGTGGTAAATGGCGACTCTTGTTCTACACAGTTTGGATTTGAGGTCATTAGTGTATTCCAGGCTATCTTGGATCATTAACTGTTAATTGCCTATTTTTGCTGTTGATACCTTGGATCTCGTTGATGACTGTGGATCTGTTCTATCTTCTGTAGGTTATTGCTATAACAGTGTTCTTCCTTCTGGTCGTTGCATACTATGCCTTCTTCGCCCCTTTTCTAGGCAAAGATATCCTTGAATATGCCTTCGTTGCCGTGTACACTCCCCTGGTATGTAGTCTCTTCCAGTAATGCAACTATCAAATAGAAATGTGCCCATTATCCTCGTGTGAAGAATTTCACTGTTGGGATTTCTCTTCCATATCTCGTTTCATTTTTTTCAGGCTTTAGCAGTTTTTATTTTGTATGTGCGATGCACACGAATTAACCCAGCTGATCCTGGAGTTGTGTCAAAGTTTGACGATGGAGTAGAGAATAGCCCAGATTTGCAAGATGTAGGTATGTATTCAAAAGTTGCAACAACTGCAATTTGGAATTGATTTTATGGAGGTGTGTTCTGATTCAGAAGACTCTTTTGCAGGATATCCCAAAGCAAAATCTATATCTGGGACACAAAGGACTACTTCTGGTTGCTGCGGTTCTCGTAGGTTTGTATGTGCATTATTTGCTAAAGAAGATTGTCGCAAGCATGAAGAAATTGAACCTGGTGGAGAAGATGCTTTGTTCTGCACCTTGTGCAACGCTGAGGTGTGTGTTCTAAAATGACGAATTCTTTCTTTGAATTCTCCAATCCATTTATCCCGTTCTTTATTTTAAACATTGAAAGGTTTTGTTTGCAATTAATTCTTCTATGATGATGGTTAATCTGCTATTACTTATGTAAATAGATTTTCGAATTATCAGATTGTCAAAATTACATAAAGGCTATGGCACCTTGATGTTTCTGTCAAGCATGCTCCTCAAGTGCCTACATCTCATGCTTATTTAAACCATCATTAATGTTAAAATTCTGTGTTTGTAGATGTTCCTTGAGCATCTACAAACGTGTCGATGTAATCTTGTTGGATAATGCTGCAGATTATCTTACCGTATCGCATATGTATTTGGTTTATCAAATCATATTTTTGATCTTTGGACCTGCAGGTATGTAAATTTAGTAAACATTGCAGAAGCTGTGACAAATGTGTCTATGGGTTTGATCACCATTGTCGGGTAAAATTTTATAATAAGCATCTCCTTAAACGTTAGCTTGACAGTAAGACTATGTTTCCTGTTACATAACTCTTGACAGTGGCTTAACAATTGTGTTGGGAGGAAAAATTATAATAGCTTCATTGCTCTCATGGCTACTAGTCTCATTTGGGTACGCAGAATTCCTTTTTACTCTCAATTTGAATGACTTCATGGCGATCAATAAAACCTAATTCTCTGTATTTTACCATTTACAGCTTGCAATTGAATGTGGAGTAGGTATCACTGTACTTGTCTTGTGCTTTGTTGATAAGAAGGGCATGGAGACCATTATCAAGGAAAAGCTTGGAAATGGGTTCTCGCGTGTTCCTTTTGCGGTTGTTGTGGTAAGTTTGGTCGATCAAGGGTGTCCAATTTGCAATTTCGTGGGTTGTTGTCGTTGTTCCATATATCTATTTCTTATTTAAGTATTTGAATTAATTAACGTATTCAGTAGTTATAGATATCGAATAGGGATATTAGGCGCGATAGCAAGGTAGTCCAATCTTCTGATGCTAAAATAGGAGATTCCAATGAAGATCACAAACAGAGAAAAATAGCACAAGTACAACAAACACACGAATTTACATTGTTCGACTTTATATATTTGAAACTATATAAATCATGTTTGCATGGCTGCCTCTCCCTTTTTCTTCAATATTGTGAGTTCATGCCATAGTCAACTGGATGGGCACTGACATTTGAGTTTCGCTGCTTTCGTAGGCGATTTGTACTGCAATTTCGTTGTTGGCATGCATTCCTCTGGGAGAACTGTTCTTTTTCCATATGATTTTGATAAAAAAGGTTGTCTCCATACTCGATTCAATAGAATTTCTAGTTTGAAAGATGAATGCTTTGTTCGCCGCCAATTCCAGGGAATTACTACCTACGAATATGTTGTTGCAATGAGAGCCATGAGCGAGGCACCGGGAGATGAAGAGGAACCAAATCCTGTTTCCCCAACTAATTCAGCAACAACTGGATTAAGCATTGGAAGTTCTCTTAACCTTCAATACAAAGGCATATGGTGCACACCTCCTCGGATATTTGTCGATCGACAGGTGAGGCTTGGCGACTCTGTTGTCGTATCGAGTCAATATTTGGGCTATATTTTGTTCATTTTTAATTTTAACAGGATGAGGTTATCTCTCATTTGGAACCCGGCATGGTGCCCTCCACTATTGATCCTGATGCAGCTGGGTATGTAGAAAGAGCAAACAAGTCGAAGAAAAATGTGAAGATTAGTGCTTGGAAGCTCGCAAAATTGGACTCTAACGAAGCAATGAGAGCCGCAGCCAAAGCCAGGGCATCGTCCTCAGTCCTTCGGCCAATAGATGCTCATCGCGTGCTCGATGCTGAATACAGTTCGAGCGGGAAGGCAAGCGTGCGGAGCAGCTTGAGTGTCGACTACAGTGTGACCAGAGAATCCAGAAGTGAGGCAAAACTATCCCCTCTAAGAAATTCTAGCGTCCAAAGTGTTGCAAGCAGAGAAGATTTTGAGACCAGTACACAAAGTGCCAGCAGCTGCCTAAGCAGTCCTATTCGAGTTTACGAGTCCGCTGCTCCTGACATACCGAATTTTCGACCACCACTTCCCGGCGGACCATCTCAGATTGCTCCAAGGATTCCTCCATCTACCCAACTTACGAATCCAATGTTTCAATCTGCATCTTTGGTCGCAAGGGATCACAAGAGAACATGTGTAGTTTGGGATCAAGAAGCCGGCAGGTTTGTCTCAGTGCCTGCATCTGCAGGAAGCCTGGGTGTCGACGTCCATGCTAGAACCTCTAGGATTTCCATGGCAAATCGTTTTGCAGAAACTAGTACCTTCGACAGTAGGCCTGCTCAACGAATTTCTTCATCAACGTTGCCGCCTCCATTGCGGCAAGAGAGATTGAACTACTCTGAACGATCTATATTTTTCGGCGGACCTCTTATAAATGTTCCTGGTAGAGACACTGAGGAATGAAAACAGTTCATGCACAAAGAGGTAACAAAATGCAAGCAATTGAAGTGAGAGAGCACTAACAGAAGAACTCTAGATCTAACAGCAATTGTTCTTACTGTCTTCTCGTTCTACATCAGTTCATTTCCATTCTGAAACAGTTTGGTTATCGAAGATCTTCGATCTGAAATTTACAACCACTTCCATTCCGAAGAATGTTCAAGCTGGCGTCTGAACAATGGTTCTATTTGCTCAGTTCAACTAAAATCAATACCAACTGCGTAACTTACAACTTCTAGACATCATGGAACTGCATTTCACAAGACATCTCTTATTCTTTCAATCTCTGTAATGAACGATCCAAACCACTAGGACAACATCGACATAAATCATGATACACAAAATTTTATTTCTATGAGAGGACCGATAGTTAACACATGAGATGTTGTTATCATGAAATCTGAGAATAAATCCTACGAAGTCAAATGTCTATCCTTTCGTATGTGTTATTTAATGTTCGGATTAGTAACTTTTATGATTTTTACTTCTTCAATATAGACTCTTTAGTAAATTCAAAGATAAATTAGCGAGAGCAAACAAAAAGAATGAATTATCTTTTACCACTGGGATTTACTAAAATTTTCCTTTCCTTAACAAGCAAAAGGTGGAACCGCCACCTTAGCGGCCCCTGATCCTGACCCCATAGGTTTCCAGAGGGAGGTAAACCACGGTTATCACTGGTGTGGTGAGGCGTTTGGTGTCGAGGGAATTAATGTCAGCAGATCAGGATTTTATCCCCATGCATAACTGGCGACCTTCGAACCTGTGACCCCGAAGCAAAATGTCAGGTATTTTACCATCCAATCTAGCCTGTGGGGGCAAAATTTCCCCTGTGAGACCTAACCTAACGGAGTTGATACTTAATCCCCTGTGAGACTGAATTGGTCTTCCCTGCACTTTCACTCGACTAATACCCGATCGATGGTTTGATGAAACTTGGGCTCCGCACAGAGAAAATTTGGTCCGATAAAAAAAGAAGTATGAGTACGGGTAGAATTCTACGTGATCCGTCCCTCTCGTTTTCTTCGGATCTAGTATCGAATTCATATGGGAAAACTGCCATATTGCCCCCCGAAATTTTTCTAAATCATGAAAGAAGACTTCTTCGAACTTGTCATTTCACCTCTAGTCGTTAATCTCCTTGATTCCCTATAACAATTTTCCGTTTAAAATGCCGGGGCTAATTTGAACACTCTGGGGATTTGTTAAAAAAGTGAATAATTTCCAGGGCGCCAAAACGGAAATTTTCCGATCGCACATCATTTTAACCCTCTGCGTCGCTTCCGGTGCTGCGATTGCAGCGAGCGCGAAGAATGGCTTCTGCGAAGGCCGATCGAGGAGCGGCGGCAGCGGGTAAGCCGGTTATTGTGGTGGCGCTCGACGACAGCGAGCGCAGCTTCCACGCGCTCCGGTGGACGCTCCTCCGTTTCTTCTCCTCGGCCGCTGCCGGCTTCAGCTTGCCCTTCAAGCTAGTGATCGTCCACGCCAGGCCCGCGCCGACCTCCATCATCAGCCCCTCCGCGACCGGTAACATTCCCTCCCTCCTCTCGCTCTGCATCGGCGAAAGCTAGGGTTTCTTTCAACTCAGCTTTGATTTGGGGCCTTAGCCTTGCCGATCGATCGCAGGAGCGCCGGACATGCTGTCAGTCGTGAAGTCCGATCTATCCAAGATCTCGTTGCAGGTGATCGACAAAGCCAAGGAGACGTGCCTTGCCCATTCGGTAACCCCGATCCCTAGCCGAACCTCACGGTTTTAGCGAGTTCTTGTCGTTGCATCGACGCCTTGTTACTTTCCCAAATTTGCCCTACTATTTGATCGATGATACCAATGTGGTTTTGCAGCCAAGGCTCCTCAATCGTTTGATTTGAGTTCTTGGATTAATTGGGGTTTCAGTAATTTCTGACAATTTCAGGTCAGGGATGTCGAGTGCGAAGTGCACGAGGGAGATGCCAGAATCGTTCTATGCCAAGCAGTGGAGAAGCATCATGCAGAAATATTGGTGGTGGGAAGCCATGGATATGGAGCAATCAAAAGGTATGACCTTCTTCATCCATCGTTGTTAATTACCTGTGTTCAGAGAAACAACAAGAACAAGGAACAAGATTTGATACTCGACAAATCCATGCCATGTAATCTCCGTTTCTGCAGGGCTGTTCTTGGCAGCGTGAGCGATTACTGTGCTCACCATGCGGATTGCAATGTGATGATAGTGAAAAAGCCCAAGCACAAGAACTAACAATCCTCTGTTTTTTCTAGTGCATTAATCGTATGTTGGCTATCACAGCTTAACATGATGCGATGGAATAAAAATTAGATGGATATTGTTTGGACAAATGTAATAAATCAAGTATCAACATTGATTTCCTTTTTCCAATCTTATTCGTCAGCTATTTCAGATTTATATCGTATTAAACAGAGTGACAACGCCGACTTTAATTCGATTGCTCGTAGGAGAGACGCAGCTCCGCGGCCGCCGCTTCCTTCCGGCGGTTTCCTGGCCGGTAGTATCCCGTCACCGGATCCGGCATCCAAGAAGAGGACGACGCTGAGACATAGGAGGCGTCGACGGCGGTTGCGGCGGAGTTCGACACCACCTGCCCCACCGCTGCCTTCTTCTCCCCGCTGATTTCCACAGTCGCCGCCGCATATCCCATCCTGCACGGAGTAATCGGTACGCAATCTTATACGACTCGTCGCGCTATCAAGTATAATTATTTACGTGGTGATGAATTCATAACCTGCTAGCAAAGGGAGTAGTAATATTATTCTTGAGAGACGTAGCGACGCCGACGAGATAGCGAGCCGCCATCTTCTTCTTCTCCTTGCTCGTGAGCTCTTCCCGTTCTTCTTTTGGGGTTGTGGCGAATAACAGAGAAACTTCTAGTGTAATTTATAGCAGAAGATAACATTAAAAAATTTATTATGACAACACAGTTGTTCACAGATCCTCCAGACTTTTTGTAACTGTGGTTGCAATACGAAGATATCTCACGTATTCATCTCCACCATACACGTTCCTTTTTCTCTCAGCCAACATCAATTGAATGAAATTGTGACATATTTACATTAATAAAAAAAATCTAACAATAGAAAATTATTTTAATTAATTTAGGGTTCTTTTGGTTAGTAAATTTCTCAGTTTTGCTTGCTCAACTCTGTTTTCAGCTGTCTGAAAATTTGTCCAAGTTAATAATCGCCAGCCAGCAGCGGACGAAGGATGAGGAACAGTTGTACAGAATTCTCTGCTCTTGTTAGGGCAGTTGCGTTAATACGATGAGAAGGTGGAGGAGGGAGAAGAAGCAGAGAAGGTGCCTCCTCCGATTTCCCTTTTGAGTTCATTGAATCGGCCAACGTCGAAGTTGCGTTTCTTCATGAGTCGCCTCCGTTTGGCGTCGAGGCGGCTCTGGAAGAAGCCCTCGAAGGAAGGGTCTCTGGAGGTGCGGAGGAAGAAGGCGTAGCCGAGCATGAAGTAGAGGGAGGTCACGTAGAAGCAGACGGGCTCCATCACGTCCCACGAGAGCTCCCAGAAGGTGAGCCGCATGAACCCCGCCGTCTGCGCCACCAGCAACGCCAGCCCGGCCCATAGCTCCCGTCTCACCTCCGCCTCCGCCGACGCCTCGATCTCCGACCTTGCCGCCTCCATCTCCTTCAACTCCCGCTCCTGCCGCGACGACGCTGGCGGCCGGATCATGCTCTGGATCAATGTCGTCACCTACGCATTTATTCGAGCAACTTCAGGGCGCGGGCGCAACTTAAAATTTGGAAGCGGAGGAAATAGGAGCGGAGTTGTGGCTCACCATTTCGGGTCGGACGAGGACGACGTCGCCCAAGACGATGACGGAGGCGGATTCGTCCAGCGCCGCTCCCAGACGCACACCCTCCTCCGTCCCTCCGGCCGCCTCCCGGCACACCCGCGAGAACTCGGAGTAGGAGACGAAGCTCTGGCCCGTTTCCCTCAGCCGCGCGCGGGCCGCCTCCACCCGCGCCGCCCGGACGACCTTCCTCGCCTCCGCTGCGGATACCATCGCCTCCTCTGTGTTCGTCGTCGACGACAGGGGCGGTGGGGGAAGGAGCCCTTCGAGCCGGATCCGGGAACTGTTCATCTCCCGGATCCTCTCCAAGAGGCCGTCCCCCACCGGAAGCGCGAGGCGGGAAAGAGGCGGCGGCGGGGAAGCGGATTGGAGGAACGGCGCGCGATGGAGGAACCGGCCGAGGAGGCCGGGTTCGTGGGCGCGCGGGCCAGGTAGAAGCTTTCGGGTGAGCGAGGGGGCGGGTAGAGGCGGACGGGGAAGGGTGTCCGGGGAGGAGAGCTTGGCGGCGATGTTGGAGAAGCGGCGACCGAGCGTCTTCCGCAGCGCCATTACAAATCTCTTCTTCTTCTTCTTCTTCCTCTGCTCTCAACTTCGAATGGAGAAACCTACTATTTATAGCTTCCAACTCGCAACCAAGAAAGGGAATCTATAATTGAATTGCTCGGATCTAGGTTAAGATTCGTGCGTACTGAAAGAATCTTAGATTCTCTTCTGACTTTGGCGGCTGAGAATGATTCTCATTTCCGCGCGAGATCGTCTGATAAGACGGCGTTGCCGGGTCGTCGGTTTGATATTTCTGTGGAGCGGTCTCACGCGGTCGTATTAGCCGCCACCCGATTAAGATATGGGAAAATTTTTTTAAACTCGATAATCTCAAAATTTTAAAATAAATAATTTTGTGAGTAGTATTTGAAGAAAATTGAGTATAAAAGTTAAAAATTTGAGTATGTAAAGTTGTATCCACCATATCAAGAAATTGTATACTCAATTTTCACTCTTTTATACTCATTTTTCACTGATGTATACTCAATTTTCACTCTTTTATACTCAATTAATCAGGGAGTAAATGTAAAGAATTTATCAAATGGGAGTACAAGCAAAGATTAAATGGAGATTGGGGAGTTTTCTGTAATTTATCAAATATTTTCCATCAATTTAAAATTGACTTAAAAATTTATTAAAATAATCATCATATAAATAATGATCAGGAAGAAATTAATTACGGTCTCACAGGATTGGACTGATAATAATATTATGTATTAATCGCAGCATCCGGATTAATAATCTCTTTGATTTATTTTTTTTGTGTTGGTCTTGAAATAAATTGACGGAGATGTTAAAAGTGAACGAATCATCTTTTACTATGATAAAAAAATAATTACCATAATATATCAAATTCTACACTCGTATTCTGCATTTATCAAAAATACATTCTCATATTCATTTTTTAATCAAAAATCGCACCCTGTAATTTATAAATAATAATAAATTTCAACTTTTACAAGCCTTTTTTTTTTTTAAATTCTAAAGGTGTCTGAAAAATTCATTTTGCCAGAGCAATTGAATTCGTTTCCACTTGCAAATTTCAGAATTAGCTTAAAGACGATTCCATTGAAGGGGAATAAAATTAAAGTGGTGCAAAAAGGACACATTTTGGTTAAAAAAAAATCGATCATATGATACACTCTAGAGTATCAAAGTGTGTTTTGCGTAATCTAAATAATTTAATACAATTGAGTTTTGTTTATTTGTTGCCTTAATGTTTGTATAAATCCATTTTTCGCGTTTGACAATGTTTTATTTTCCCCAAATTTGACCATCATTTATCACTCCTTGGAAATATTTGGCCTTAGATTACGATGGCTACATAAACAACAAATTTAGTCAAAGATTTGACACACGTTTTGGCAACTGCCACGCATTTTCTATTTTGTTTTTTTTTCTTTCTACTTAAAAGAAAAAAAAAATTCATTTTGCCTCTTAAATTTATTTGTTTTTCCCAAAAAAAATACATATTAGAATTTTAAAAATTTCAAAATACATTAAGATTACTGAAATTGAAGTCGTGAGCCGAGTGAAGTCACTGAAAGTGATCAATCAACTGCCATTCCAATTAACGTTGGATTCCATGGCCGATTCCACCTTGAATTAAGAGATCTACAAGGACGCAACTGGATTACATAAATTCCCCAAGTGTCGGAGGCCCGATCCTCTATCCCACATAGGATCCTTGTCCCTCTGTCCTATTCGTCGACGATGGCTGACGAGTCGTCCGATCGTCGATCGAACATTATCAATAGCCTCCGGTCGCTGCTCCGAACAAACTATATCCTGGAGGGTACGGTGAACCTGTCGGATATCGTCGCAATTGCGATTTCACCGTATTCACCGTCGAATCCGACGAGATTGTAATACGGCAATTCCAACTGATTTACCGTTCTCTCAGGATATCGTTTGATTCATAACGACAATAAAATATTATTAATGATGTCTGATCTTCGATCGGACGACTCGTCAGCCATCGCCGACGAATGTGATACAGGAGGACAGAGGACAGGGACCTCTAGAACAGAGGATCCCGTCTGCAAGTGTCGAGGGATCTTGTTCTCCTCTCACCAAAAGCGGATTCCAGTCAGCTCCAACCTTTGTCGAGCACTTGCACAGCATTAATGGAGGTGCCTGCTGACCATCTCCTGCTTAACTTATGCTGCTGCTGCTGCTTTTGCACTGCTAAATTACTGATATTTGTGAAGTTTAATGTCACAAAGCAGATAGAATTGTGCAATGCTCACAAATGGTTTTATTTTAAATATGAGCTCCCATACGCCCAGTGAAAAAATTCAATGAAACATTGAGTGAATGACATGACATTTTATATGCAGATGTCCGATTACCGTCTGGACACCATCGATGGCTTCCAACCGCTATCCCGAATCAAACTATACTCTGGAAGGTATGATAAACCCGTCAGGGATCGCTGTATGTAAAATGTCATGTCATTCACTGAATTTTTTCTTAAAATTTTTCACTGAGCATATCATTTTTCTTTAAATATACTTTTGAAGTTTCACTAAGCTTAACCAACCTCTCTCTGAAAGCTAATTAAGCTTGTTCAATCTTTTTGCCTGTCGGAAGCAAATTAAGAGCATAAAGTTTTGGGCAGAGAAATGGTTTCTGAGTATGCAAGGTCACAAATTAAAGAAATCTAGTGTCACCAGTCACTAGTTGATCATCCGAGTGGGTTCCATGATGAGGCCTCTTCCATAAACCCTAAACAAAGATCCTAGACAACACTGACAAGCACCATATTGGCTAGGCTTTATATATGCACTATGATAAAGCAGGATACTGTTGTTGAGTAAAGGAAAGGAAAGCAGCATCACATTAATTATGCAAGATTTGTTTCTAGCATGTTGATGCAAATTCTTGGGGCTTCCATGTGTCGTCAGAATATTGAATGGTGGGCATGCATGCAAAGTGGGAGCAAACTGATACAGTAATAAGTATATACCTGCTGGCACAAAACTCTGAGGTTGGTTTCATTTCTTCAATTGCTTCTATGCTTGAGGTTTAATATTGTGCTGCAGGTTTCTGTGTCCTCTCCTGCTATTTTTCTCCAAAATGAAAAAAAAAAAACAGATGTGTTACATACGAATATGCATATGCAGGTGAGCTACCTGGACTCTGGATCACAATCATAAAGATAACAAGAATAAAGAGGAAAGATTATTTTAGCAATTTGGATTCTGAATAGATTTCTGCAAGTGCATTCTTATTAGACATTCTAGTGACTACCACCTTGGTGTTGAGGGGCCCCTACAAATTCTAGTAACTCTAATGAAAACACTTGAGGTGGAATATGGATGAATGGCCTGGTCCCAAAATTCTTCCATGAAGGCTACATAAATTCTTGGAATTGGATCAACATATTGTGTCTGATTTTGATGGAGAGAGGAGGTATATTTCATAACACTTTCAAGGAATATAATTCTCTGTGGTTTCTTCTGTCACATCAAAGTTTAATATTGGATACGTATATTGTTTAACCCACTTATCTAAATTTAGTGAGATATAGATTTCCATACAGTTTGGAGCTTGTTTATATGTCAGCTACAACTCAAACTACTGGCACTAAGGAAGAGAATCATTTCTAGCATAATTAGAATCAGATACTATCATTTAATTATTCAAGCCTTTCAATTTATATTATGTGGCCTAGACTGAAGCCATGGAGCTGCATATATTCTTCCTTATCAGCAAAAACAACTGCACTAACAAATGCTGAAAGAATTACCATCTTGGCTGTTGGAATTACAAATAACTTCTATTGTTGGATAAGGACAGATACAAACTAACATTGTTTGCTACATCGTACTGCACTTGTTAATAAAATCCAGTGTCTTTAGAACGCCAATGTAGAATAAGATAAATACAAAAAGAAAGACAAGGATAACTGATATAACTCAGTGTAAATCTGTGTCTATGGGGAAAAAACAGTTTATAAAATATGAAATTAAAGAAATAATAAAAACTAGATAAAAATTTGTTGCCCATTCCTTTTAGAAGTGACCTCTCAATCCTTCCCCACCTCCCTTCTCATCACAGGGACGAAGAGAAGTAGAAATACTCACCTCTAACACTCTTTGGATACCAAAATGGTTTCTCCAATAAGAAAACTCTTATCTCTACAAACCAACTTAATTTTTCATAGCCTCCAGATGCACTTCGAATGTCTTCTAGGCTGTGGAATGCTCCACAAATGAGAAGTTCACTGACATTGTGAAATTCTAACCGCGACAATATTATAAAAGAATAGCTGTAAAATCTTAGTGTTAGAATTTTAGATGTTACTCTCCGACCGGCTAGGTCCCACTCTAGCTAAGCCGAACCTACTATTGACTATGAATATGAACAATATGACCATGATGAGCATCCTTCAACTTTCGCCCTCCCCACACGCTAGCACAACATCTAAGCTAATAGTCTCCGTGATTTACCACCTCCGTGTTGGCCCTGAGACGGATTGACGGGGGCGCTGGACGCGAGTGAATCGCCTTTTGCCATCTTGGTTCATAGAATTATTCAATATTAAATGCTACATAGCTAAATAGATATGTCTCAAACTCACACAATATTTAGGATCACAAAACACTGATAATTAGTTTCACCTTACAAAGATAGTAAAACATTCCTAAAACTTCCACTCAGAGGCTGTGTTATCAGCACCCTGCAAGCAAAATGAACAACAGAGAGATGCGACCATTAAGATCTCTTCATCCTAGTCAAATTTTATCCATTACTCATGTTATGTTTATCGTAGCATAACTCACAATTATTGCAGGGTGTTTGTTGACATCCAAAAGCAAAAAATTAATAATCTCCAATTCATGGAAAATTGAACGATTTTCTTCGTGTATTGATGAAGGTGAAGGCTCTGGTGATCACTTGGGTCCTTGCTTCAATCAGAAGGATACCTGTAGCTCCAACTGTGCAACAATGACTGTTGTCCAATATGTGTTCAGCAAAATTGCCTCTTTTCCTTGTCAATATGGGAGAAGGATCCTGTGACACGATATTTTATCCGGTGCCTAACCACTTGAATACAAGTTGTTGATGACAAAATTGCACTCTGATGCTTATGTCAGACAAATTCCATAGTGAGTGGAACAGAGACAATTGCAAACCTATGATATTAATAGGGGGAACATGAGCCACACATCAATTTGCATGCTTTAAAGAAGTTCATTATCAATTTAAATTGAGGTCAAATATGATTTCAAGTGGGCACAAGCTGTGGCATGGCAACTGTATCATACAACTGATAAAGGAGCAAAGTTAATATACACATACTAGCAGTTATCAATAAAAAAACATGAATTGTTATGGTCATAACAAGTTGGATCAGGCTTGAATTCAGAAATCACATTCTTTGTTATTCCATACAAAGCTGTGTCAGTGTTGCTCTAGTCTATATATTCAACTAGTACTGACCACTACATATCGGGAGCTGAGAATTATCGTTTAGACTAGCTAAGACACACCTCTCAGTATTCTTGCTCAATGGCCTCATCAATGAGTTTCTTTGTGAGAGCTTTCGGAAGCCCCATGACGCTGTCAATCGTTCCAACCTGCAAAACCATACCGCTGTAGGTGACACTGAAATGGCAACACCGAAACTAATCAACAATAAAGACTAGCAATGTATTTCCATGTTGGCTAGCTTTTAGTACATTGTCCAACAAAATCCTAAGAAATACTCACTATAGCCTCAACAAATGGCGAAGTTAATGGATGTTCGACCATCAGGCCACCAGCAACATATAGTACATCTCCCTCCTCTATCTGAATATAATTATCAGTAAAGGTAGTCATCATTAAAATTACATATAAAGTACAATAAATGAAACTCGTGTGTAACAAAGAGGAAAAATATGCAATTACCAAGTTATCTATCACATCATCTGGTATGTTGTGAAAATAAATCTGCATATTAGGGAGAGAAATGCACGTACTATCAGCAATCAGAAACTTGTCCAACTGAAATGACATTACATGACACTGTTTGCTAGCATTGTCTAGTCTTTATTCTATCACACAACTTGATAAGTTTTTGTCATATATTTGTAAGGGCATTCATATGGAAAGAATATAAAAGATAACATCTTTTATGATATTACTTAAACTCTTGTGTTGGATGAACTATGGAATTTGGAATATTACTACTAAAACAAAGCAATACCTCACTTTTATCACATCCTCCTTTTCTAACCCCAGTTTTAAATTGGTAACAAGAACTGACCCCACTGTTGATGCATGACCCTGGGGAATAGCCTGAAAGAAATTTCACAAATAATGCCATGGAGTCTACCGATCAATCTTCAAAAGAAACATGAAGGTCAGTCCAAGAAACTTTAATAAACTCGCGTGCTTCCTCTGGGCTGCTTGGCTTTTCTCTATCATTCCACCGATGAACCACAACCTTAATAAAAAGAAACAACAATGGTGGATATCATTATACAGTAACTAACATTGCTTCAGAATCAAATATATACAACACTTTTAGCAAAACATTATGTGGCAAACGAGGAAGATAAAAAATTTCATTTATACAGGCTAAACCAAAATCACTTTTGAATTGATAGAAACATGAGAACTATCTTCATGATTAACATGATAGATGGTACAATTATTATTGGTGACTTTCCTACTAGTGAGCGTTACACATTTGTTGTCAAAAGATAGCCGACCATAAAACAAAGGAAAGTACAGCATGAATAAGTCATAAAATACTCTATGATACAAAGAAGTAATTGAACTTGGGTTTTAGACGCATCTATGCACCTGAGTGACAAATGACAAAACAATACAAAAGTTTGACTACAATATGAAATAAAGTCAAAACTTCCGATATGTGAAAAAAAATTTGGTACGTTGATAAGAACTTTCAAGCATTCAGGTAAAAACTAATGCTGCACAGAATATGTAAACAAGCTGCTGAAGTACCATGTGGTATCCTAGTTTGTGTGTCTGTTACATGTGTTAAATGACAACTTGAAGAAATGACATGTGTATTGGTGCCACGTGGTCTTCTTAGAACAAGCACCTCAATTCCTCATCAT